>VZRL01000238.1:599180-706093 GCA_013397895.1 Origma solitaria | reverse complement strand
TTTTTTTTTTTTAAGGGAGGGGAAAAAAAAGAGGAACAAATCCAAAACTAAAATTAGTCATTTGAGAGTCCAAGTGTGGTTTTCATTTGTTTGCAGATATGATGAGTTTGAGTTGGGGGAGGTTTGCTGAGGGGAGGGGACGGCAAATTGAGTTGTGGGGCAGAGGCATTGCAGTCTCTTCTTCCCCCAATATCAGCCTAGTCCTTCTGCAGTGACATACACATGTAACACTGAGGTCTTGGTGTTTTATTAGTGTTTTCCTCCCCTGGTTCTTTTCTCTTGTGGTGTTTACGTGTTGGAGATGAGTTATGGCCGAGCCACCCTCATCAGCACTCACAGGTGCCTCGATGCCTGGTGCTGGGGTTGCTGATTCCTCCTGGGGCTCCTGCTGCTCCATTACTGCTTCATGCTGGAGTGACTGGTAGGACAGGCTGCAAAAAAAATTAGAGCAAGTCAGATATGACCCAGCTGTCATCCCCCTTTGCCGTGCTGGTGTGTTTTGGGGGTATTTCTGCTCTGTAGTCGATGGCACGGCTGTCATCGCTGTCCTGCTGGCGCTCAGCAATCACATGCTCTGCAGTCTCCTGGGGCTGATGTGGAAATGCTGCTGCTCCTGGGTGAGACAGTGATGCTTTGCTGTGTGCCAGGGCTGTTTCTGTGTGTTCCAGCTTGAGTTGCAGCCCTGTCTTTGATGGGGTTCCTGCTCCCAGGCACCCTTTCCTGCCACCATACCACAGACTCTCATCCTGACTCAAAACCAATGCTTTATTTTTTAACCTTCTCACGAAGCTTTTTCTGCAGTTATAAAACTGGCTTTTTCCCAGGGCCTGTCTTCTTCTACATCTCTTCTACTGCTGGGCATGTTGGCCAGGCTGATTGACATCTCCTCCCTGGCAGCAGGCTCGGGGCCAGGCACTCACTCACAAGTCCTTCAATTTCTATTGAATAGTAAAAAAGTATAGTTGTTTCCAATGTCTTCTGGCCCCCTACCAATCACCTGGAGGTAAAATGCGCGGTGCCTATTGCTGTTCTTTAATTCTGTGCTTCTCCACTGCTCCTCTCACAGTCTCCATGTGAAGATGGCTCCATCCAGCGTCCCTCTGCTGTGCTGGGGGCTCAGGGACGCTCAGGGCACCCTGCCCGTGGTTCCTGCTGGGCAGATGTCTCTGCTTGAGAGGTTTCAGAGAGTTGGGTCTTGGTCCTGCCCATGGTCTAAGCAAACCTGCTGGTGGTGCACAGAAATAAATCTCTTTGATCTCCCTAATCTTGCCTCACTTCTGGTTTCTCCTGTGCAGCATCGTGCCTTCCCACAGTGCCCTTTAGATGATTTTAAAAGCAATAAGAAACTGCTTTGCTGTTTCCTCCCCATGGGAGTTTATGTGGTGAATCCCATTCCATCTTCCTGATGGATGTTTCTCCTGGCTGCCAACCTGAACTTTATCTTTTCCATTTCCCTAGGGCTCAGGTAGCAGCATGCACTGGATCATGGCTGTCCTCTTTGTGCCTCTTGGTCAGCTTACTAGAAGGCCTTTTCAAGGTTTCATTTAGCTACCTCATCATCTTTTTTTTTTCTTTTTTTTCTGTATGAATACAATATTGTGGTTGTAGAAGAACTGAAGAGTAACCCCTTGCTGCCCTGGTTTCTGGTGGCAGCACACCAGACTGAGAGAATTTTCATCATTGTTTGCAGCCTTGTTGCACTGCAACCTTTGTCTAATATATAGAAGTTTTTATTCACGTTTTCCTGGTGGAGTTACTGCTTCTCTGATTTCCTTCTGCCTTTGAAGAAGTTGCTAGGAATGATGGTGCTGGTCCTACCTGGCAATAACCATAGCACAGGGCTGCGATATGTTAACTTGCATCCTGTCTGTGATAAAAACTCATCCTGCTGTGCTTTTATGGTGTATCAATTCAAGCATCAGCTATGTTCATATTTTCTTTTAAACCTTGATAAATCTCCTTGTATAAAATCTAATTTAAGATTTATAAGGAGAGGTTTAAAACAGGAAAAACATCTGAGTGTAAGCTGAACAAAAATCCTATTAATGATGTGTTATTGAATTTGACGTCAGTCAAGTGGTTGTAAAACACATTATAATAGAAGTGCGCTGAGAACAAAATTGCTCACCGCTTTTTGGCTCTGGTGATTTAGTTCTTCATTGTGAGCATAACTTTATAATATTAGGTTTGTACATATTTTTATAAATTTTTCTAAATGCTGTGGAACACCTTATAGGATCCTTCCTGATAATTTTTAACCCTTTCAGTAATGCTCCTAACAGAAATGTCAGGAGAACAGGCTGTTGTGTGTTGTTTCTGATGATATTTTGTTGAGATGTAGAACACATGTCCAAGAGCTGCATGAGTGCCCTTTGGGTGGAAACAGGCTCCACCATGAGTTTACAAAAATTGATCGTGCCTGGGTAGAGAGAGGGAGGGAGAAAACGCACCACATATCCTCCTTCCTCCCACCCCCTTTTCTTCTTTGGCATCAAATAAAACGATGTCTCATATGGTAGAGTACACTGTTCCTGATGAGTTTACTGTCTCCATACCACCCAGGATGGGTCTGGTTCTTATTGTGTGTACTTGCACACACAGTGTGGAAAACCAGACTCCTTTGCTGAAAAACAAAGATTTCAAAGCATGGTTAATTGGCAATTATTCACCTATTACCTTAGGGTAGGAGCCTGTGGGTTGGATGTAATTTTCTTCAAGTTGGGTTCACGCAGCTTGGGATGGAAAAGGAGATGGTGAACTCTTTCCTTCTTCAGCGAACAATCCAGCTGTGGATTAGAGGAATTGAGAGCACTTGTGTTTGCTTTCTACCCCAAGCCCACCATGAATGAAGCTTGACAAATTATTGTCTCTTTGTCTCCTATCTATAAAGTGCAGAAATTCTTTGGCAGCCTCAGGGTAGTTACTGAAATGTGTGGTGTTAGTTCATGGCTCTGGTCTGGCTTCTGTACATGGTCCTCCCGAAAGCAGGGGAAAGACCTTTGCATGAAGTATCTTCACAGAGAAAGAAATTGCTTCATCCTGAGCCTCGCTGGCTCCACATGGGAGGCAAAGCCAAGCAAGAGAAGTCAGGCATTTTACCTCTAGCGAGCTGAAAACTGTGTCATTTGTTAGTATTTCCTCCAGGCTCAGAAGCCCAACAATAACAGCTCTAGATTGGCTAGGGTTCAGCCTGAAAGCCCTGGCCAAGTTGTGACAGCACATTGCCTCCTCAAAGGCAAGGAAGATGGATGCGTGTGGAAAATGTCCCAGCTGTGGGTTTGCTTGACATAGTGCACCAGAAATCACCTAAAGTAAATTCTGTGTTTGAAAAAGAGTAATTTTTTTTTTCTCTCGTGCACTTCTGGATGACAGTTTAGAGACTCAGGAGATGCAGAACAGGTCTGTGATGGACTGGACAGCTTGGTAGGGCTTTTATCTGCCTTTGAATCCAAGATGTAACACTGAAGAGTCAAAGTGTGCTGTAAATAATTGGAATGAGGGAAAGAGCAGCATTTAAGCTTTTTCCTCTGAAGAAACTTTAACTTTGTCTTAGAGCAGCTGACATAGGAATAAAATCATGTATGTCCAAAATATTACAACTGTGTGATATTTCACTTCTAGGGAATTTGTTGTCCAGAAATTCCATTCCAGATAATGCTAAAATTGTTTGAAGGAGCCAGTAACCCATCTGTACCTGAAATTGGCTGTTGTACTTGTGAGAACAGGAATCACAGCAGGTGTTTGTGGGATTTATAGGGATCTTTTACAATGGGCTTTAGCAAGGGTTTATTACTGGTTCTAGATTTGTGTTTGGCACCAAGTGCTGCGAGAGTCTCACCATGAGACTCGCAACATTCGGATAAAGCACTAAGCCCATGTTAAGTGGCTTTTCCTGCTAAATTAAATATTGTTGTGGCATACTTTCAGAAGACAGGGAAGCACCTCTCCATTCTGTTTTCACGTTGGGGGATTTCACCCCCCTCACAGCACGCTGTGAGCTCCAGGGCTGGACACGAGCCCTCGCAAAGCCAATAATTACAGCTCTGTCTGCCCACGCCGCCAGGGAGAGCCGGCGCTGGCACCGCTCGTGTGCGAGGGGAAGCACAGCTATGCGGAGCAAAACAGCTGAGCAGCCCACAAAAACCTTGCAGACGCCAGTGCACTTCATCAGCCAATGTTTTTGTGAGGATTAGGTCAGGTTGTTTGATAAAGCACATACAAGAGCCATTGTGTGCTATCGCCTGGCCCAGCCGGGCCGGTTCGCAGAGGCACTGATGTGCTGATGTGCAGTGAAAGGCAGCTGCAGGGACTCCTCAGATGCCTGAGGATCTGATGACAAGTGTGCTCGCTCAGACCCCTCCAATAAAGCCACTCGTGGGCTGTGGTATTCCCTCTGTGGGCAGTGCAGTTGGATGGGGCTGTGTCTGGCAGATGGACCAGCCCCAGCTGATGGGGAACCCTGCAAGGGCTCCAGTGGGGAGCAAGGAGAAATGAGAGACATGGGCAGAAACTTTTAAATAAACAGAGATTATGCTTAAGATATTTTTCTTACATTTTGATTTATGGCAGCTGCACAGCTAAATCTACATAAATTAATCTTGCCTAATACAAGCAGAGTAGATTATCCCGTGAGAGAAGGTGGTGCTGGAGAAGTGATGGGCTGTGACAGCAACAGGGGGACTCCGGGCTGGGAATGTTTCTTGTTTTTTGTGAACTTGGGGTGTTTGCTCCACTGTTGGGGACGGTGGTGTAAAAAGTTTGCTGTTTGAAGCATGGAAGCCCTGTCCCAGATCTACAAGTGCTGTCTTGGAAAGGATGAGGGGAGAAAGGACGTGATGTGAGCAACATCCTCCCTGCTGCAGCTGCTTGTGTTGGGTGCACCCAAGGCCCTTAGTGGCTTTTCATATTATCCTGGTCAGACATTTGGTGCGGGTTTGTTTTTACACCAATTCCTGGCCAGATACAAGAATTTGTAGGCATGCACCAAAAGGAAAAACTAAAAATTATTTTCACCTATTGCAGATTAGACCAAAAAACTTTCGGTTTGGGTTTAGGTCAGAGCAAAATCAGAGCTTCAGCTATACATCTCTGATACATCTCATGTGCTGAGCTCTGTCCTCTTGGGCTGAGCAGAGTAAATCCAGACTGACATCTACAAGCAGGTCTCCCAGGGCTGTCCTTTCCCAGCCAGGTGTTTTCGGTGTAGCGGAAATGAGGAGCTGCAGTGTTGGGAAGCAGCTGTAGGAATTAGCTCTCTGAAGCAGTAAATCCGTGGCCCTGCTACTTATGAGTATTGCATGGAGGATTTTCACTCTGTTTTGAGCCACTGGCTTTGCTAGGGAGGGAAATAAAGCTTAGCAGCTCTCCTCAGCTGTGGTTTGAACTCTCAAATGAAAAAATAGCTTATTTCAATTCATGTTTTAATACTGCTCTTAAAATACCCTTTCCAAGAACAAAAATCTGCCTCCTTTGAAAATGACACTGGGGTATTGCATCTGCTGCACAAACACAGTAATAAATTCCATATTTAGGTCTCAGCACAAACCCCCGGGTTGTTGTGTTTTCTTCTTTCCTGTGTTTCAAATAGCTGCGTGCTCCACCATGGTGTGTCTAGTCCCACTTAAAAGCTTAAATGGTGTCTCTGGGAGAAATGTGGAAAGATTTTTGCTTTGTACTGAGGTTTAAACCCATGCACACAAATTACTTAGCGTTAAATATTGAAGAGGAAGGTGATACTACTTGAAGAAGGACCAAAGCTTGTGCTATAGGGAAAAAGGGAAGGTGTTACTGGTTAAAAAGAAAAGGGTGGAACTTTGATCTTTCCAAACAGTTCCTGATGGTGCAAATCATCAGGGCTACTGAGTTACACACACACATTCCCCAAGCCCGAGTTATGGGGAGTGCGATGGCCGATGTGTGCCGGCAGCTGAGCGGCACAGCCTGTGAAATGAGACACGAGCTCTGAGAGGCATCTGCAGACTCAAAAATCAGATGGGTGAAACTGGACCCCCGACAGTGTCCCACTGGGGCTGCAGGGTCTGGGCAGCCCTGCCTGTGCAGCTTCTTGGCTCAGCACTGAACAGCAAGGCAGCCTCTGAAAGGAGAATACTCAAGGGATGCTCATACTGATTTTGAAAGTATTAGCCACTATGAGAAAGGGAGCAACTTCCACATTGAGATAAATGCTATGCAGACGGGAAGTTCTGTGTTGACAGCAGATAAAATTATCTCTTCAGATTACTTTCTAGCTGACTCTTTCAATCACTGCAGTGCTCTTTTTAAACTGAGCAGTTACAAACTCCAAATTGTTGTTCCTTTATAGGATTCTTCACTCTAATGTGCCATTTCCTTGGGCTTGGAAAGTTTTTTATCTTTAAACTCAGCAGCAGGAGGCAATAGGGATTTTTGAGAAGAAAGGACTGTGGTGGATCCCCTGATAATAAGGGTTTGCTGCCAGTAAATTGCTGCTTCTGAACTCCTTTGGTTTGGGACAGAAGTTGATTTCTGGTCTGGCTGGAAAACCAGGCAGGTCATTCCCACACGTGTGCGCACTCTTTTTGGGTATGATGTCTGTCATTGACATGACCGATGGGGAATTTTTTCTATTTCCTGTTGACAGCAAATCGAAAACCTCCCGTTCCTTTGGAAGTGGATTTGGGGAGCATGTGGCAGCACAGTGGGCTGGGGGCAATGGCAGGGACATGGAGCTAGGGCTTTGTGCAGATGGGTTCACATCTCACTGTGTGAATGGGCACAGAGCACAGGTTATCATATCTCTGTGAATCCATTACTGGCTGAGGGTAAAAAAAAAATAAAATAATCACATAAATGCTCCATTGTCTCCATTGTGAGAGCTCCACTTCCACAAGCGCATGGGAAGATCCTCATTAGTGTTACAAGTGGTAATTAGTGCTTAAATTCACCACTCACCTGGAGTCACAATTACCCGCTAATGTTGCAAGTGACCTTTCCCTGCTTTTGAGCAGCCTGTGCCATAAAACCTAAACCAGGATATGCTAAAGCAGGCATCATTCAAATCTATTCTTCCTCCCAACCTAGGGCAAGAGAACCTCTGCTGGAAATGGGCCTTCAAGTGATCGTGGCAGTTTGGCAAAAGAGGGGAGAGCGTGTTAAATCTTGCATTACACAATCTACCATTCTACTTATTGAATCATCTACTGCTTTAGTCACTTCTTGGAAAGGAAGCTGCTATTTTTCTTCACTGGATGCTTAGCAGACATTCAAATACTACCAATATTATGGAAACTTTTTTCCTGCGTGACTCCGAGTATTTCACAAGCAGCACTAGTTTGCTCATGGACCTACTCTTATTAGGGCTGTTACCTTGGATAATAATGAATATTTTGGGTTCCCTGGGTTGTAACTGGATGTTAGTGTAGTTACAGGACCAAATTCCTCATTTATTTTTATGTAGAAACAATTGAATCTGTTATACTTCACTGGTCCCAAAGTACAGGGTTAGTACCTAGGTTAAGTACAAGGTCTTGTAAAGGAAGTTTGGTTTTATGGTGTCATTCAAAACTTGTAAAAGGCCAAAAGACTCTTCAAAACCGACAGTTGAAAACCGAAAGGAAAACATAATTCTGCAGTGATTTATTCTCATCAGGGCACTGAGATATTTCATGTCTGACCTGTGCACTCTATTTTTATTTTACAGACAACAGGGTAGCAACCACAATCAATATGTAAGGCTGGTAAAAGGCTGATGGATTAGTGCTTCCCTTCCCCTTTTGAAGCCTTAGAGGTTGGAATATTGCAGTGAATGCACAGAAAATAGCATCTTGTAAGACATTGTTGGGAGTTGGTAAGTCTTTCCAGGGATGAAAGGTCAAAAGTTGGTATTCAGAGGCAGAGGACCAGAGAAAGTGTCCTACAGACATTCTTAAGAAGCCTCCACAACTTCAAAGCCCAGACAACTGGGTATTCGTGCCAGAGGGTCACTTCCTCTATGAATTGCTAAGATGCACTAAGAAACCCTTTAGAGAAATTCATGGTGCTGTGCCAGAAGTTTAATACTCATAGGGTCATCTATGTTGTTTGGTTTGTTTTTTTCCCTCCTTATAAAAATATTGTGGGGAGAGAAATACTGCTTTTCAGGATCTTGTTTTTACTTGACTTTTTGCAACCCCTGGTAATACCTTGCAAGTCTTTATCCTTTCATGCGGAGATAGTGTTAGATTTGTTTGTTTTATAATCACATCTCATTGGAATGTTTTATTCCCGATTTGTAATTAAATCTTGCATTTGTTTCTTAGCTCTTTGCTTACCCTGGTGTCTGTGCACAGGCATGGGGAACAGCAGACTAGGAGGAGGGAAGGAAGAGTAGAGAGTGAGTAATTTTCTCTGGACCTCTGCCATGGCCCTGGAGATCAGCAGGAGAAGGGGTCAGGGAGAAGCCTTGCCCTGGCTGTACCAATATCACAGATATTTGTGTCAAAAACTGGGTTTTTCACCAACTTTGCCTTGTGCTTTCTGCACCGAGGACAGCCCAGCCGCTGTCACTACAGAAGATATTCCTTGTTTGATTATCGCTTGAGCAGCAGCAGCTATTTGAGTTCCCAGCCTGGCAGTGAAGAGAACAGAACCTGTTCTTATTTCTCAGTAAGTGGGAGTTGGGAGCAATAAAACCAGGCCTGTTCTTTAAGGGCTTGCCTTAGCCCAAGTGGCATTTATGACTGCAGACAACAATGGGGTCGCTTGTTGAGGGTGCTTATTTTAGACTAACGTTTTTGTGGGGATTAATTGTCTTTGTCCTTTCTTCCCCCACTCAGATGCTTGCTGATAATGTAATTTTAATAGCTGGGATGCCACAGCATGGCCTGTGGAAAGCCCCCACCCCTCCTGGCACCTGCACTTCTGGAGGGGGAAAAAGCAACTTGGAATAAGCTGTCACTGAGGAGAAAGCCCAATTCTTCCCATCCCATTCTAACCTTGAAAGTTTGCTCCTTTTGTCAGCTACTGGGCTTGTTTTATGGGTAGTACATAGATCTGATGGAATTCCTTTCAGAAATCTCACATTCATCTGCGCTTGTGCATCTTTCCAAGAACTGTCATGTTGGCAGATTTTCTGAGAGTTCTTCAGATTCAAGCTAGACCAAGCTTGCAGGAGGATGTCTTTTCCCACAATGGCTGTGCAAGCAGATTTGAAGATAGTTTAAAATAAAAAAAGTTTAAAAAATCCACCTGTCCCTGGAAAAAGGGAAAAATATAAATCCCTTTGCCAGTAGCTTCTTTATTTGGTGTTTTGCACTTCCCTGCGGTCCAATTTGAACCAGCAAATGCTTTCTTTGTAGGGCAAACAGTTCCTGATGTGATTTTGGTTAAGTGTCTTGCAGCTCACCAGGGTGCAGCCACTGAAACGCATCAAAGAGCTGCAGTGAGTTTCTGTGAGGGGAAAATTGGTTGTCTTCTCCTTTCCCCACTGCAGTGGGTGGATGTGACCTCCATCCCAGACCTGTCAGCAGTGGGCACACAGGATCAGTTCCCCAGCCTTTTCCTTCTCAGGGCGCTGGGATTGCTGTAACCCTGCTCACTGAAATGTTTGCTCTCTGTCCTCAAGCTGAGTCCATCAGAGACTCTTTCAGCACTGCTCAGGTCTAGGTAAGAGCAGAAAAACTGATGCTGCTGGGCTGCCATGCAGCCTGGGAGAGGATCTGCCCTTACATTGCTTTCTTTAAACTTTAAAGTGGAACTTAGTTGAGTTATGTGGTTTTGTGAACCTCCTTCTAAATTTAAGAGCAGCTTAGAGAGCACGATGTTTCAGTAGCTTCATGAGAGAAATCAAGTGTTTGGGAAATAAGGCAAACCTTTTTTGTGTGGTGTGGATTCTGTTCTGTCTTAAATGGGCCATTTTAAGTCTGTTGGTGTGGCAGAAATCATTTCAAGATTGATGGTAAATCTTGCCCCTGCAGGGAGTATCAGAAGCAGTTAGCATTTTACATACAGTGTAAACAAAAGGATGATCATTAGCCTTAATTAGATTTTTATGGGTTTGTAAGATGACTCATGCTCCCTGGAACTTTTGCACAGCGAGCTAAAGACATGCCAAGGTTTAGAAAAGCGTGATTGCTCTTTGGCTTGTAAAAATACCAAGCTTGGATGTACAGCTGTTGTGTGTCCTTAACAATAATGAGACAACTATGTTGTAACCTTTACTCATCCCTTCTTCCAGCAAACTTTCCATGGGATTGAGAAAGAGCTGCAGGATACAGTTTGTGGACACTGGCTGTTAATGTTAGATTGGAAAGCCAGAGGCAAAAATAGCCAAACTCTGATGTTTCCTCAATTTTGGGGGATGCCAAAGATAGCAGGCTTCTGAGAGGGCAGAGAATCTCAGTCCAAGCTTTGAAGTGATGAAAAATATCAACTGTAACAGCAAGTCTTGGCCTTTTGGAAGGCCTAAACCACGTGGTATGTTGTGGTTGAGGAGCAAGACATGCTGTAGGGCACTCCCAAAAATCTTGAAAGAGCTGTGGAGAAGTTCCCTCTGAAATTCAACAGGTGGCTGGCTCCTGGGTGTGCCTTGTGAGTCTTTGTCATCTGTCTGTAAGGCTTTTATGGCTTCTCACATCTGTCTGGTGACACAGAGCATACTGGATTAGATAATTCTTCTGATCATGCATTTTTACCTTAAATACCATTCACAGAAGCTATCCTCTTGAAATGCATCCTGCCCTTGAGGTGGTCCCTGAGGCCACTGGCTGTCACTGAGCCCTTCTGTCTCATTTGGGATCACAAGTTCAGTCTGGCACCCAGAGCTCCCCAGGTTGAGTGTTCTGTGCAGGATTCAGGGACTGTTCCAGTGTCCCTTCCTCCTGTGCTGCCTGTGGTCTCTGTCATCACAGCTGTGCCTGGGTGAGGCGATGCTGACCCTGGGCTGTGATGCTGTGTGGGGCTGGTGCGTTTGGGCACTGTTTTCCCTTGCCAATATTTGTACCTCACACCTTGCTCAGCTGCTCATGTCTCCATCCAGTACATTAAATTTCAAATGTAAGAGATGGGAAAGTTCTCTTAATGGCTGACAAAATTATTCCATATTTTTTCTGACAAAACACAGAAAACATATCAATAAGGAAACACCATCCTTCAAAATTACTGCTCCCTCTGGTGGTTTTTTTTTAGCATATGGGGACTGTTTCCTGCACAGTTATGGAATATTGAGATGGTTTAAATGAAGGTATGCATGTCCTCAAAGGACTGGGTACATGGATGTGTGTAAATAGGGAAATAAGCAGACTGATTTCACCGTGCTGATCTCCTTATTACAAGGTGCAGGGGCTGCAAAGCACAGAGCTGTGACAAAATGCATGAACTGGCCTGAGATGCTGAAGTACTGCGTCTGTTCATACTGAAATGATAGATACTGCTCACTCCAAAGAAGGTGTCTGATTTACCCCTCTGTTAAAGCGTATTAGTAATATAGTGATATATAATGAATAATTAGTAATTATTTAACCCTGTTGGTAATGTTGCCTGTAACCTTAAGCTTCGCAAAGCACCTCCTAAGAGAGCACGGGGAAAAAAATGGTTCTGTGTCCTTTGGGGGAAAAAATGTACAAGAAAATTGACTAGCATTTGTACACTTCTGAAATACATCATTCTGGAAACGCTGAACCAGAAACAGGAGCTTTGAAGTGCACAGGGTCTGAATTTTTGGTCATTTACCTGTCCCTCCTCACCCCCTTGCCCAGTGACTGCCCTGCAATGCTGAAAGTTGAGAGTCAGATGCCTGAGAGGGGCTTGTGGCTGTTTGCAAGTTTGCTGCTGGCTTCAGGAGTGGCTGCTGTGCTACCTCGATGGAGCCTTTTTTTATTATTCTCTTAACATCTGTTGTGCATTTGTCCATGGCAAGAATTACAATCCCCGAGGGAATCGCTGGCTGATGTATAGATGATGCCAGATGAGGAAAAGCACCGTTTGGCCCATTCCAAATGAAGCAGCTCTCCGTGTATGACACTATCATTTGGAGATGATTTGCACAGCCGCGTTTGCCATCAGGATGTCATCTGCCCTCTCTGCACTGCCGAGCTGCAAGGCTTGGATGCAGCCTGACTACTTAAACACACTGCTGTGATTGGAAACACACCGAGGGGAGCGCAGGCATGCGCTCGCCTTTTGTTGCAAACTGTTTTATTTCAATGGAAAGCAGAAAAAGTGGAGTCGTTTCCCCCCCAGCCCGATGCTGATGTCAGGATTTCAAGCCTGACTGCCTGCATGACGAGAGCTGTGGTATTTCCATAGGACAGAGCCATTGTCAGGTTCCAATGTGTTCCCACTAATGTGGAGCGAGAAAACTTCAGACTCCTTCCCATCTTGGCCAGATGTTTCCACGCATTAGCATGGGTATCATGCATGTTCTTCCAGCTGCATTTTGTCCTTAGGAGATTTTGTTTTCCATCCTTTCATCTTCGTTTTGCACGATGTAAAAATAAGCATGGGCAGGTTGTGATGATTAGTTCAAATCCTGTGCTGGCGTAAATCAGCAGAGCTCTGACTTCTGCAAGATGACCAAATCCATCTCCTCACTGTTTTTTGGCCGTGTGTGGTGCTGTAGAGGGAGCATCATGGGTGGATGTGGTGGTGGCTGGACCAGCAGCTCCTCTTCCCTGCAGCCCTCAGCTGAGCAGCTCACAGTGATTGTTGTCCAGCTTCAGTTAAAATGAGCTTTATCTGTTTTAGGAGCAAGAAAATCCCTGATGCTTATTTAACATTGTGGAAACAACAAAATACCCAAAAGTTCTTACCCTCTGTCCACAACTTGGGGCAGCATTGAAGTCTTATAGTGACACAGCTGCCCTCTGTAGGAGTTGGATTGTCCCCCTGAACTCTGTCTGAGGACAGTTCTTTACTTTCAGCTGTGCATTTAGCGTGTTTAAAATTGCATGTGCCCAGAAGACAGATATTTCATTCTGTGTTTAGCTCTAATGGTCTTTCCAAGACCATGAAGTTACTTAATCAGTAATCCTTGCCTAGAAATGCTGTCTTTCCACACCAAAACCTTCCAACTGAGATAATGCCAGTTCTGCAATTCTGTCAGTAAATTCCCCTTCTCCCAGTATACATCTGCCCTTGCTGGCTTAATAAAGTGTTTGCTGGAGTGAAGCCTGTAGCTCTGAGAGAGTGATGTTGGTGACTTTTCTCTATGACAAAAAATAAAGGCAAATGTAACTCAAACTTAAAGCCAGAGTTTTGTCTCTTAGGTAGTGTACTGATTTTAAGCTGAAATTAGGACAACTTAGAAATCTGTTGAAAACTTTCTGTGTTTAGTCTATGGAAGCTAAAATCATTATTTTGAAATGGATAAAGCAAAAATTACATTGTATTCTGCCCTTGGCACTGTATCAACATTTATGTAGCAATGTAAAAGTTTTAAACTGTGAAAGAAATAATCGCCTGCCCTAATCAGCATTTTCAGGGGAAGGCTTATTAAAGCACTGATACATTATCTTAAACTTTTGAGTACTGTTCCTTCCATTTACAAGAACTTGAACTTTCCAGAGCTGCTTCGATAAACTTTTCAACAGGGTTCAAAAAACTAACAAACGATCCCATTACACCATACATTAAAAATCTATTCATCTTATACTAATGAGTTAGTGGACATGCATAAAATAAAAATATCGGTTCCTTTTACTTTGTTTAAATCACTACTGTCATGTACTTCAGCTTCAAATGATAACACGTGCTTAAAAAAACAAATACATTACTGTTTCATGTTATTTTAAAATGTCTCTGACTTTTTTCAAGTGATTTATATTGTGTTTGTGATTCAAGCCTGAAAGTATGCTAAGAGGCCTGGGGAGAGAAAAGTTGCTTTACAATCAGAGTATTTTGCATACTATTACCCCAAACTAGTGAAGTAATGAAATATCATAAAGAAATAGGAATAGATTGCTGTTTTTATCTTTAGCAAGTTTATTTAAAAGGCAGTATTTTATAAAATGACAAATAAATGTAGTGATGAGACCTAGAAAATGGGATGCCTGAGTAATCCTTCTGTATTACACCTCATTTGCTTCCCCTCGTGGTTTGTTTTCAAGACGTGCAATTGTAATCTCTTGGAAAAATCAGCTGTGTGTTGTTGTAGGCATGTCTTTCAAATGGAGGCAAATCCTCTGTTTGACAGGCATCTCTGACATTAAACTGCAGTGCAGAAAGAGCACTGACCTTTAAGAAACTCTTCATGGGCACATGCACTGAATGGAAAGAGCTTTAGGTACGAAAAGCCCTTTGGGCTGGATCTGTAAGGAAGAGAACAAGAAGCTCCTGTAGAGATCTCTCTGCAGTGGAAAATGTCCTTTGGGTGTTCTCTGTCCCTGCTTCCCCTGAGCTGTGTCTGTGTCCTGGCAGCATCCTCCTGCTGCAGGAGCTGTGTGCTGCCTTCTGGTTGCCTTCAATGTGTGATGGCAGCAGGTCTGGGGACCACTCCAATAGCTGATGTCAGCTAACCCTTCAATCAGATATCCACCAGAAGCTGTGGCTGAGCAGCCAGCCAGGTCCTGTGCTGGAACAGCAGCACATGAGAAGTGTAATTACCATGGGAGTTGGGGCTCTGGTGTAGCTCAGAGCTCGTGACTGTGCCAGGTTTGTCCCAAGGGATTCTCTGCAGGTGATTCAGCTCCCTCTGAGTCCTTCAGAGATGCTCTAGGAAGGTGGAAAAACTGCACAGGAGTGATTGAACTCCTCAGAACAGTTCCCAGCAAGCAATCACATTTGTTTAATCCTTGGTTTAAATCAGCAAAGCTCTGTTTTAAAACCTTTTTCGGTTTTTTTGTTTGTTTTTTTTTTTTTTTTTTTGTCTGGACTCATCTGTCCAAAGACTACTCCAGATCTTCTGTTGCTTGCAAAACTCCTAATTTCTAACATCATCTTATTCCTGGTTAGTTTAATATTCTCATGCCAACACTGCTCTATCGTTTAAACAACTTTTTGGAAACAAAACCGGGCGTACCTCCCTTATGCTGTGTTTGTAGATGGCAATCTGTCCCATCTGTCTTGGTCTGGCGAGGCTAAGCCTCTTCTGGTCCCTCAGCCAAGGCTAAACCTTCAGTGTCCTGCTCCTCTCTGGGGAAGGAATAACAGTGGGAGCAGAGGTTTCAGCCAAAAGCCACCTTCAGAAAGCAGCGCCAGGCCAGACTTCTCTCTGGACATTAATTGGCTTAGTTTTATTGTTTCCTGATAACGATTTAGAAGGCACATGTGAGAAGTGTGAGAAAGCAGCTGTGGATGCAAAGGGCTCTCCTGGAAACGAAGCTGGGGTGTGTGTGCCATGTCCAGGCACTTGTGGAGATGCTGTGGTGTTTCCGTGCCCCTCAGGCAGTGATTGTGCTGATGTTAATTTGTAGAGCACAAAAGCAAAGTCAGATGTGAGTTTGTTTCTTCAGCTCTTTGCATGTTCAGTGTTATCTTGCATTTGAACAACTCAATGATTCTGAATTATTTTATTTTAGTAGCTTTACAGTTAGCAAATCATTACTGATGTTTTTTAAATTTTTTTTTAAATTTGGTTGTTATCTTGAGGAGGATGTGCAAAAATAATTTGAAGCAACCTGTAGACATGTTCTTTCCAGAAAACACCTGCAAACATTAGGTTTATGCTAGTGTCATGTCTTCCTGAAGACACCTGGGCTTGAAACAGGGTTAGCAAAGTCACATATGGCCCAGTTTTACTGAGCTGATATCTGTCACAGCAGTGGAAATGCTGCTTATGGATTAGGAATATTTTTTTAGCTACGTGGCTGAAAAACAGCCCATCTTAAGAGCACTGTCTTGAAAAACCAGCTGTGTAAATACTTCAGTACATTTTTCCCTCCTGATTTGTTATTCTTCCCCCACCCCCAGCCCCCTTTGTGATACCAGATTATTCACTTTTCCTTCGGAAAAGGATCTTTGCAGTTTGAAGTTTCCCGGCATCAAACTCCACAGGGGACTTTCACTCTCCTTTGCAGCAGAGTTGAGCCCTCACCATCACGTTGGTCAGAATTCAAACTAAATTATGATCCCTGGTATTTCCTTACCAGATGACCAGATGTCACACACAGCTACCAGGCCATGACAGGCAAGCCAGCACCTGACCACCCAAATCTCAGGGGTATCATTCCCATTGTCCATCATGAACCTGGGAATTTTACTGTAGATCTTGCAGATGGAGTTGTCTGAACCTGGGTGTTTGTTTTAGTTTCTATCTTGTTATTGCCTGTACTGCTATCTATTTTTCAATCTGCTGGAATAATTTGCAGGAAATCAGTGTGACTTTCTCTAAACCAAGATAAGCAGGAAGATTTTGCTTTCCTGTTTTCCAAGGGCTTTGGTTTTGCAGCTTGAGAAATCCAGTGGGTGTTTCTAAGCTTGTAATAAACTCTTGTCAGTAAAGATTTATTCCACTTCAGTTACCATCTCAATGGGCCCAGAAAGAAGTGTCCATCTAAAAGGGTTCTCCAAAAATGGAGCTGCTCTTCCAGGATGGAAATGATCTTGGTTTACTTGGTTTAGTCTTCCAGCCATGGAAGAGTGACTGGTGCTCCTGAGGGATTGTTCTGGAGACAAGTCTGGTCCCTAGCAGGTGATTTACTCATGTCCTTTGATGGGTTTTTTAGGTTGGTTGGTTTTGGTTGTTGTTTCTTTGGTTGGTTGGTTTGGTTTGTTTTTCACATGGACGAGTCTGGGCTTAAATTCATGTGTAAACTTCAGAGTTGGAAGATGTGGTGGGAGCAGCCCCTTCCCTCACTAGCTCTGGGACATCCATTCTCCTTCAGCTGCAGCTCAGATTTTTCCTTATTTGACACCTGATTTATGCTAATAAGCTTGGGGTTTGTGGCTTTTGTCATTTTCCATTGCAATTTTGTTTTCCAGTTTCTATTCAGGGATGCCATCAGAGCTGTGTTAATAAGCAGCTCTGTGGACTATGTGGTTTGTTCTCAACTTCTATTAAATTTTGAATTACAAAACCTGTAGGAGCTGGACACTGACAGCCTTAAAACAGAGTGATTTCATAGAACTATATCCTAAATGAATAAATCCCTACCCAAACAGCCCCTTCCTATGCAGTACCCTAAAGAATGTGTAGTCTCTCTGATGTGTAGGTTAACGTTCTGAAATTAAACACAGAAATTCTTGTAGAAGGTGGACCAAAGAATTATATTCACGTGTCCCTGCAAGCACCAGCCACTCAGTTTACACGTCACATCTTAAAAGCAGAATCTTTGGTTGGGAATCACTGATTCCAGGCTGGGCAAATGCCAGCTGGGTGCCTCTGGCTCAGGGTTGGGGTTTTTTGTGCAAACAGTGCAGCTACTGCTTAGGAAACACCAGAATGCAAGGGGAAAGAGTGGGTCTAAAGTGAGCTGTGGATGTTCTAGTTCAGCATGTGCTGGTTTTAAACCTGGATCTGTGTAGGAACTTGGGCCAGGGGTCTGTGGGGTCAGCTCACAGCCACTGAGGTGCTCCCTGCAGCGCTGCTCTCCAACCCAATGTGCTGTGCAGGCTCAGAGTGAGCAGCGTGGAACTCCTTGGGTTGCTACTGAAATGCAGTTTGGGACTATTTAAATGTGTGTTGACTCAGAATAGAAAATAAATGCATAAATGGTGTCCAGCTGAGGTTGCAGGGGACTCTTTAAATGGGCTGAAGGAAATTCCTCTGGCCAGAATTTAGAGCAGCTATTCCCAACCACACATGTTGAGTTTTCCCATCTGCCACTTACAGAAGATGCACCATCCCACGTATCACTTGCACATTCATTATTCTGCTCAAGATAGCCACTAAAAAACTTTTTAGAAAGGAAAGAAATCAACTTAGTACAGGAGGAAAATGGGACTGAGCCCTACAGTGTGGCAGGTTGTATCTTGCAGGATTGCTTGGAAGGATCCTAGTGAAGGGTTTGGACTCCCCTTACTTTAGCTTCTTACTTCTCTTCCACTAACTTTTCGCATCTGTCTTGAAGTCAAGAGGGAAGTGAACCTCCAGGATTGTGTCGAAACGCAGAATTTGTGTAAGCACTGCTCTGGAGGAGACTCAGGATGTGTTTTTCCTCCTCATAGTGAAGGAGCTGAGTGACCTGGCCATGCTGAGCTCCTCATCCCTGCAGGTTTGCAGGATCTGAGTTCCCCTGTACATCTGCATGGCACAAATTGCTGTGGGTGGTACAACTGCAGCCAAACAAAAAGGTATTGTTTGGGATTGGACTGATACTCTTCCATCAATAGTGATCTGACACACTTTTGCATTACTACCTTGGACCTTTTTCTTATTTATTTTAGTAATCCTTAGGCATCTTAGAAGGTTTTCTTCAATAGGTGGATTCTAAGGAGATGGTAGGCAAAAATATTCATGCGTTGTTCAGGCTCTGCCTAAAAGTAAGGACTGGATATGTTAACTCTTGCCAAAAATAACCAAAACTACTCTGTGTTGGAGATGGATGTCAAGTCTGTATTTTGATTGGCACTCTGCATGCTGTGTCCCCCACTGAGGGACAATATGCCCTCTGATTTTTATTTTTTTTTTAAACTAATAGAATTTAATTAAATGGGGTTTTTTTTTCAGAAAGGCAGTGACTTTTATAATCACAAATGAAATAATAGCCTGTAACCACTATCATTCCCTAAGCATAATTTGCAAGAAATACTTACATCCACTAAGTAAATGTGATCTGAATCAGAAAATTATTCGGAGAGACTGTTTTAGCTTAGCTTTGACCAAATTAATGTCAGTCTGGTTAGTGGCTTGATAATAAACATGCTTCTGCTTTCTGAAGCCACTACTGTATAATCTGATTACAGCTGATGTGGATGGCAGGCGGCCAGCCCTGGCTTGCAGCAGCCTCCTTCCCCACTGGAATGTTCAATAAAAAGCACAGAATTTGCTCTGGAAGGCACTGGCCAGTGCAGAGCAGGATTCCATCCCAACCAGTGGCTCTGCTCCTCTTGCTCCTGCAAGGTGATGTGTCTGCTTTGAAGGCTTTTTGTCGCTGCAGGGGCAGAGCACAGGGGTGGCAGTGACGTGGGGCTGTTCTGAAGGGTACCTGAAGCCAGGCTGCTCAGGCTGGAGGGTGTTCTGTGCCAGGGCTGTGTTTCCTGCCCCCCTGGGAAGGGCTGCTCCATTGCCAACTGCTGCAGAGGGAATAGAAGACGGTCAGTGCAGTGGAGAAATCTGCAGCATTACTAGAATGTGAATTTTTCTTATTTATTTTCTTATTTTTCTTATTATCTACCTCCTTTTATTTTTATTTCTCTTTCAAAAATAGTTTTCCAGGGCTTTTTTTAAATGCTTTACTCTTTTTCTCTGCAAGGTTCCTCAAAGTGAGTTGGATACCATGAGAGCGGTTTCCTGGGCAAAGCATCATAAATCTTATCTTCCAGATAAGAATTATTTTACTTCTTGGCAGCTGGATTGTTTTTAGTGCCTAAACATCTTCAAAGGCTATAATAATGGAGGCTTGTTATTGTTATTTCTGTGACTTTGTCCAAGATGTTTCTCCCTGGATGCTATATATATACACACAAGATCTGTTTTTTATATTTTCAAAGCTGCTGGCATGAAGGTTATTGCAGAAAATCAGAAATAACATCTTCTGAAGTAGAAGAAACTAGAAATTACTTCGCCTGAAGGTAGCCAGTTATCAGTAAAAGAGTTTAAAAGAAAAAGAAATCCAACAACTTAGTAAAGTTATTCCATGCCACTAAAAAAATGAATGAACTGTTTTTGTACTTTAGTGACTCTGAGCTTTTCTTCCACTGATGGCTTCCCCAACCCTTCTGGAAAAGCTCATGAGAGGTGCAGGGCTGGCTGAGCTCACCTGCAGTGAAATACTCCTGGGGCATGGCCCAAGAGCCACATCCAGACTTAAAAAATGTCAGCTTGTGTGTGTTGATGGGTGATGGGTTTATTAGGGGGCAGCTTTTGTTTGGGATTTTTTTTTAGTTAGGGCTGTGGGTAATAGGGACACAGTTCTGTGGTGTTGGTCCAGGCTCAAAATTCTTTGAAAGTTTTTGTCAAAGCCTTGGAGTGGAGGTGCCCATGGGTGACAAAAGAGCCTGTGGCTCTCTCTGCTTGTTCACATGTCCTGCACAGTGTAAAAGTGTCACCTCTTTTAACTCATACAGTCATTTTTGGGTGTGCAGGGGGTGAACTATATCCCTCTATTATATACTATGTTGGCTAATAGGAAACAACTGTGCTCTGTTTGCTTGCACTCATTACACTAAAATAGATGAAATTTTCATCTTCCGTCTGAAAGGAATTATATGTAGATGACTGACATGCAAAATAGGGGAAGATTGAGGTGAAAAGGCAATTATGTTGATTTTTAATAGGACTAATTCTAAAATTGCATTTAATTTTGTTTAATGGATTGCTAAGAAAAGCACCTGAAACAATAATTTCACATAAACTGTGAATCATTACTGGGTTTTTAATAATGGAGAAAGAACAGCAACCTGAAAGAATTTCAGGAAAGATAAACTGACTCGTAAATGGGAGATAAAATAAGGTACCTCATTTTCTAACGAGATCCATCTTAAATTTTTTCAAATGTTTTAAGTGTTCTCTGAAGGGCTGCAGATACTGAAATCTGGGGAGTGTGCTGGTGTTCTGATAAGTTTAAACTAAATGGGGAGGCTTTCTGCTGCTTCAGAGAGGCACTTTAAGTTCATTTTGTATGATGGAGAATATACAGACTATATTCTATAGATGTCTGGATTGTGGAGATATTAACTGTTTGTCAAGATGAGGCAATCTGCCACAAAATTTAGTGGAAAGTCTCTGTTTTGCCATTGTGTTCTCTGTTTCACATGAGAAGAACTGAAAGCAACTGCTGTCCAAGGCTTTTCAATTCACAAAGTGATTTGTTGAGGTTTCCAATACCCAGCTGCTGAAGGGGGGAGACACACAGACCCTTGAAAAATATGGACTTTTGGGTAATTTGTATTTTTTTGCCAAGAGGACATCTACTGTTTCAGTAAATTCTTTAATTCTTTCTGTTGAAATGTTTGCTTAGCTAAGAGGAAAATGGAACATTAGAAAACTTTTCCCACTTCAATTCTTTTTTTTTTTTTCTTTTTTCTGCATGTTTCTGAAAAGGTTTTACAGATTTTCTTTAAACTGGAACCTTTATGGGGCCATAAATCACAGTTTCATTGTGTTTCTTCTTTTTTTGTTTTTATTAATACATATCATACTCAAAGCAGACAAACAGCTCCAAGGTTAGCAAAGGCAGAGGGAATGCAGGTTGTTCCAGCACCGTGAATGTTTTTAGTTTATTTGTTGCCATTGAATTTGAACTTTTCAATAAAACTGGAAAGGAAATGCTATAATTTTCCTTCAAAATGGTACCAGGAAATGAATTTACTGTGATTCTGTTTTATCTCTGGGGCTTTTCTGGAACTTGGACTCCAAGTCCTGAAGTGTGCTGCTGTCCTGTGCATCATTTCTACCTCCAAGTCTCACCTCAATCTGTACTTTCCTGTTTTGCCTAAAGGCAATGCTGGGACTCATTTGTTCTTAGAGGGTGTTATGGCATGGATGAGTACAGAAAAAGGCAGATTGGCATATCTGCTTAGTCTCTAAACTATTTTTCCAGGTGTGATGTGTAAAGCTCTATATATGCAATGAGCAGGCGCCACTTCTGTGTGCAAGTGCTTGTGCAACAGATCTGCGCTGCTCAAACCCGTAAGGATTTTAGTATGTGATGAATTTCTGCTCATCTGGGCTGTGCTGTGCCTCCACAGGCATTTCTGTGTGCCTAATAGGTTGAAAACCCTATTTAAAATGGTGATATGGATGTCTTTGTCCTGCGGACTGAACTACTGTAGCTACAAACTCTGCCTGGAGTAAAGCATAAAACTTCTTGTAACAAAAGATGTGCACGTGTGTGGTGTGTTTGTATGTGCAACTTCTTCTCTTTTCTGTTTCTCTTTTTTTTGTTTCACTTAAATAAAAGCACGATCTGTTTCTTTCTGGTTTTCTTTCATTTCCTCCCCAGCACGCCGGGTCTCTGCAGCACTCCTGCCTGCACCTCAGCTGTGCTGGATCAATACAGGAGACCGTGGGGGAGGTATCAGACTTTTTTTCTGTGAAACCAGCACTGAAGAACGTAATTGTAATGCAACTGGAGACACAGGCTCCCCTTGCTTTTCTAAAATACATTTGGCAACTGCAGAGCCAGAGGGTTTCCAGATCAAACAGGGTGTGTGTCCTTGCTCGGGAGGTACCAGCAGCTCCCCTGCCTGCCCCAGACCTCATACTTCTCCATTGGGGCATCTCCACGCTTGCAAAAAGCAGAATTCTTGAATCGAGGCTGGAAGCAATAAAAACAACTTAATTAGCTCCTGGTCTTGACCCTCGTGTCCATTCTGCTCAGTTTGTCCCTGCTCCCTGATGGTTTGCAGTTCCAGGCAGCTTTGGCTGCTGCAGGGCCGTGTGTCAGGGGAGGGATTTCTCTGCATGGAGACTGAGCAAAAACGCAGTGCTGGCCCTGGCTGCCTGTCTGCTCCACCCCAGGGTGACTGAGCTCTGATTTTGCAAGTGCTTGGCTGTGATGATTTGAGAAATCATGGCAATCGAGTTCATATTATCTACCCTGCTTGGAAGAGGGTCCTCCCTGCTGCAGTTAATCCCGAGGATGAGTCCACCCTTTCTCTTTTGTTTAAAATCTTTGAGCTGGGAGCTGAATGCCGTGGCATCTTCAGCTCCTGCCTCCCTGGCCATGCTCCCCTGGGGAGTCACAAAAGAAGTCAGGACCTGTGGCAATAACTGCATCAGAAATCATGGTGGAGCTGCTGGGAAAGCTCTTGCCCACCATAGGAGTCCCACTGGCAGTTTCCTGCATAAATAATCCTCTCTCGCTTGCTTCTAATGAGGGTTTGAGTTTGCATGTCATTTAAAACAGAAGAAGAAGAGCTGCTTGCCTCTCCTGTTGCATGGATCACCTGTGAAACAAGGAGCTGTAGGACTCGGGGTGAAGACTGAGTTTTGGCTCTGGGTTCCTGTGGCACTGGGCGTCCCAATGCTCAGAGCTGGGGCTGCTGCTCTTAGAATACACCTACAAAAACAAAAAAGCCATCCTTCTGAGTGTGAAGCTGTGAGATTTTGTCATTTTGTGCCTTTTTCTGTCTCTGGAGGTGGCTGTGGACATCCCTGTTTGCTGGGGCCTGTTGCCACACATCAGTTGCACGTCAGCGCAAAGGGGAGTGTGGCTGTGCTGGTGGTACTGACTGGAGGTTTTCCACCACTGTGCTTTTCCTTTTTTTTTAAGCCAGCTGTTGCTGGGGGGGCTTTGTGTGCGTGTCTGCATGTTTTGGAATTGCAGAGGATTTTGGGTTCTGTTTTTTAGCAGACTCGTAAAATTCTAGCAGGGTCTTTAACGTGGTGTGTACTCGTAGCGCTGCTGCTCCACAGCTGTATGGTTATTGAAATGTTTTATTATTTCAATAACATTCTGAAAGGGATGTTTCCTTCCAAGCTTGAGGGAAGAAAATTTAATCCCCTTTCTGTTGCTTCATGGCCATGGGACTAAAACTGATGTGCTCAGACCTCATCTGAAAAGGGTTCAGTGCCTGTGCTTGGTGATTTGGGAAAGGACAGGACATGTGTCTCTCAGCAGATATCCTTTACAAAGGCCAGGTTTATGGGTCTATTTTGCCCAATGTGAGATGATACTTGTGAATATAAAGGCTTTCTTACAAGAAATCTTAAGAGATTTGTGCTGCTTGGTTCTGTGCTGATATGTGTTCTAGCAGGAAGCAGCAGCAGGTAATGTTATATACTACAGATTCTGTTTAAGAGTAGTTTTCTTCCTAGAGATCCTCTGGCTTATGAAATAATAAATTAAAGATGAATTTGTACCAGCACATGGAGGGGGAAAAAAAAAGGACTGAGCTTCTCTACTTCCTATGGATCATGAGGATATGCACAAAATGCTCTTTTTGGTTTTCCTTGTCACCCCCTGGTGCTGCCAGCCTTGTCCCAGGCAGGACTTCCCAGCCTCCCTGCTCTCAGCCTGGGCACCCTCAGAGCTCTGGGATGGTGTCACTCGGGATTTTCTGAGTCATCACAGCGTTGGTTGGGCTCTGCTGCTGTTGTGCAAGGAGGGTTTTGCTTTGAAGTCCCTCCTGGCTTATGTTCTGTTGAGCAAATTTGTAGCAGGACCTTGTTTTGTTGCTGTCCTTCTGCGTTGGATTAGTTCATTCCTGGCTTTGTGTGTCAGAGTGGTGGTTGATGGTTGACATTAAGACCAGGTTTTCCTGTGTGCAGTGTTCCCTGTTTGATGGGAATGGGCACCGAGGCGAAAGCAAGATCAGTTTTCAGTGGTTTATCCACAATTTTTTGTCCTTTCTTCTGAAAGGAGGAGTTCCCACATATGTGAGAAGAGTTTGTACCCTGGAGGTTAGGTTGAGAACTTTTTTCAGTCCTGTGCTGTAGTTGGATGTTCTGCTTAAATTTGTTTCCAAAGGCAACACTTCCTTCTGGATTAATACTTGGTGAGAGGAGCAAGAGGGCTGAGCCAGAAGCCACAGCACAACAGCCTTGGAGCTGCTCAGCCCTTCAGGTCTGTCCTCAGGGCCTGAGGGGTATCAAAAGAATCTAGGAGCTAAGTGTGTTTATTGGACTTTATACTCTTTGTGGCTGGAAATGAATTAATTATCTTAAAGCAATGATAAAGAGGTGGCTCCACTGTGCTGGTCTCCAGCAGGGTGGGCTGGGCTGGTGGGTTTGGCAGGGAGGGATAGCTGTGCTGCTGTCCTGGACAGAAAGACAAGGACAGGGTGTGCTCCCCAAGGGTAGATGGTCCACTGTATTTGGTTTTCAAGTTTTAAGTATATTTTAACTTAAGTATAAAACTTCAGGAACAGCAGAGGGACACTGTTTACAAAATCCAGCTGAGTGGAAAATCCCTGAACGAGGATGTTGGAGGTGGCGTGAGCCTTAGAGCTTTCTCAGTGTCCAGTCAGTGCTCAGCTCCTGCCCAGAGTGGGCATAACGAGAGGGAGCGCTCCCTTTTGTAAGGCTCAGTTGTATGGTGAGCACATGTCCACATTAACGTCTCGTACTGCAGTTAATATGAGCATATTTATCACTATTTAATATCAAGCAGTCATCATTTGCGTTATTCCCGTGCCTCCGAGCTCCAGCCCAAAGCTGTTCCTGTTTTGCCCCTGGCTCAGCAGAAGGAGCTGCCAAGGAGCCCATCCCTGCTGACATCGTGGGTGCTCCTGCCCTGAGCCTTTTCCAAACCACACCAAATCAACCCTCAGCAGAGGCAGGGAATGCTGATGGCGTGGAAACGTGCAGTTCTGCAGTTATGGAACGCAGATCATGGAATAAACTGTTTGAGAGGGCTCCAGAAATGCTTCCTTATCTTTTAGTAACAGATTTCAGCTTTGCTTTCTGAAATAGATTCTGAGAAGGATAGTTAAAGAATACGGTGAATTTAAAAGCATATGTGTTCCTCCCTTGCTCCCCTCCCCCAAAAAAACAACCTCAAACCTACTCAAAAAACAAGCCAAAGTAAACTCCATAAAAACTCCGAGCCTAATAAGCAAAACCCCAGCCCTCATTAGGTTATTGATGAGGCAGAGCACAGAGGAAAGTGAGACTGAAGACCTTCTTTGGTTGATTTTAGGTCTTCCCTTACTTGGTCCCTTCCCTCACCCCACCATCCCCAGCAACACATGAGGAAAAACATGCCCAAGGTGTGGACTTGACGACAGAATGTGGGTCCTTTTGTTTGCTGCTGAGCATGGGGATTTGTGAGTGAGCCAAAGGATTGATGAAATAAGTTCTTATAGACACAATAAAAAATGACTTGATTGCCAAGAAACTGTCGTCCTAATGAACTTGGGTAGTCTGTTTGTTGGAGACACCAGAAAATGGAAATGGGCTTGCATAGCTTTATTATATTCAAAAATAGACTTTAACTAGAACATTCTGTATTCTTTCCTGTTTGAGTAAAAACAGGGGCTGATAGAAGTTGAAAGCAGCAGATAAACTGATGTGGAGACACATATGGCTTGAAGCTAGTTTTGAAAAGCAAGGAAACCATAATCAGTCGAAGGTAAAAAGAAAAATGCTCATAGTAAAGAGCCCTGTTCTCAAGGCATCGCTTCATGTTGGTATGAAGACAAGTTTCGATTAAGTCCAGATAAATTCTTCTTTTTTTAATGTGTACCTCATGCAGAATGGATGTTTGTCACTGTCCGTCTTCGTTACTAGGGAGGAAGGAATGTGGAAGCATTTGCTGCTCAAGCTTTTGGGGCCTTAGTGCCAGAAATCAATTCAATGTGGTCATCTGATGAAAATGCTCTGAGCGGCCCATGTGCTGCTTGGATTTTTTAGTCAAAATGGATACATTTCCTTCAGAGTTAGCACTGTAAGATGGGAGAGAAAGTTCAGTTTTCTCTCTGAAGGCTGCTTTTTCTAGGGGTGTTCGATGGGTCTGGGAAAGGGCTCAGCGAATTATCTTAGATTTGCTGGAGGAGGGAAGACCCATGGTGATGGGTAAATATGATGTGTATCACATCTTCTCTGGTCTTTCCTCCTCTAACAAATCTAAATCATCCAGCACAAAGACTTGGCTGGATCTCTGCTGGTAGGATGTTGAACCATGGTCACTTGTGGCTCGTATCCCTCCTGGAATATTGTTGATATTTGCTGAGATCTTTCACATCCACATAGTGAGGAGCAGGATGTCTTCATAAATATGTTGTCTGCCTTGGATACTTTCTGCTTTGAAAGCAAAGAGAGAAAATGTTTTTTACAAAATTGAGTACACTTTCAACTTTAATACTGTTTTTGATTGGAAAATGCAAATGCTTGTGTTGAATTATTGGTTCTTAAGCTCAAAACATGCCTTGAATGTCAGAAGCAGTGTCATGACACTGAGAAATCAGCAGAATGATACAGAGTTATTTCACATACAGGAGTGAAAAATAAAAACACTGTGTAGTTTTGGGTTTTTTCCATAAATCGTTGCCCTTAGTTTTCAGCAATCAGATCAGGGTATAAAAAGCAAAGGTAATTGCAGAAAACTGACTTCAAAGGAGTAATTTGCTTGCTTTTGAGGTTTTTCATGTTCAGAATTTAGTTAGTAAGGAATAGATTAGTTAAATAAGTGATTGTTGAAGTTACCTAGCTATAGAGCATGTAGATGGGTGAACAAGTATTCGGGCTGGTCCCCAGGGTGAGAGTTGTCTTTTGAAGTGAAAATCAAAAAACTTGACATTATTCCTGGCCATAACTGCTATTATTGGGTAAACATCTCATGTTTAGGAGTTACATACCCTATATGTAAAATATGAATAACAATATTGTGTAAATGTTCTTTGATCTCTTCCCATGGAAAGCTCTATGGAAATTCTAAGAATTTGGTATTAAATGCTAGATTTAACCTTTGAAAATTGATCTGTTAAGTTATTTATAAATATCTTTATTTTTTACGTTAAATATTAATTTGGCACAGTTAATACTTTCTACCACGGTCAAATATGAGTGGCTAACAATAAAGCAAGTTCTATAAGCAGCAGTGATTGAACACTGATTTAATCTCTGTATTCCACAGTATGTTCAGAAGCAGATTAAAAATGCCATGATCCAACGAATAATGCAATAGTAAGGTCTTGGTGAATGTTCTGGAGTAACTGAGGCAGGAATTGTGGTTGTGACCGTATAGCACTGGAAGAGAGAGCTGTCCCAACATGAGAAAGGAATTGAAATGGTAATTCTCCAAGTCAAAGAAAGAACTGATTGGTTATTGCTGGTTTAACTGTCATAAAATGTAAGGCAAGAAGGATACTGCAATTCAGGCTTTGGCACCTAATCTTGTCTCATTTGAGCTCATGTGCTCCTTGATTCCCTGCCATCAATCTCTTCTTTAGGAACTGCAAGCTGAAGTTAATGGCTTTCATCATAACAGCAATGAAAATACCATTTACCTATTTAAAATACTCAGCAGGGAAATACTCAAGAATGATGCCTTGTGCTCCAGGCTATTCATCCAGTTTGATGAAATCTCAATTTTTCGTTATGGCTGCGTGTACGTGGACATTCTGTGAAAGGCTGTGAGCTGTCCATTTTGGGGTGTGATTAATTTGTGTCCACACCAGACAGCTTGTTGTGCATTAAGCCCTGCCAGCCAACAGATAATTTTTCTAGCACTTAAACCACTTTATGATCTAGCTGACATGCTCATTGTTTCCCTAAACCTGGCCAGTCAGCACCATCTCCACCACAGAGCAGGAAATTAATCTCTGCAGTTATTTGACTCCATCAGCTTTACCTGCTGCATGCAATTGTGGAGGAATCTGGCAAACTTTAAGAGCTACATCCTCAAACTGTGTTCGTGATAGCTTCCAGTATTCCTCCCTTCCCATTCCTGGGCCGTGCCTCGAGGCATCATCTGCTCTCCCACCCAGCTGGGAGGAACCAGAACACCCAGAGCCCATGGGAGAGGGTTTGGATGTTGTTTGTACAACCCAGGAGGGACTGTCTGAGGCTGCTGACACTCATCCCTTGAGGAGACAGCAAATACATGACTCTGTGATCTGAAGACTCATCTTCAATCTTCTGCTGTTGGCTTTATCAGCTTGGGGCTATTAAACCTATGAAAGATTTGGAAGGTGCCATCGTAGCTCCTTGGTTGTGTCTCTGGTTTAGGACACAGGCATGCCTGTAATTAGTTTCAGACTTCTTCAGAGTGAAGAGAAAGATTGCAAATCATCCAAAATGTGTACTTTTGGCTGCCTGTTTATACGGACGCTTTACAAAAAGATGCATCCAAAGCTCCTGTGTTGATTGTGGTGTGCTGTTGCAACACTTGCTCTTAAAGAAATGAAAAAACAAATAGGAATTGGAAAGGAAACTCAGTTCAAATGTTCCTTAACAAAGAGTACAGTAAGATTAGCAGAAAACCAGCTCTGTACCCAAGCCCCTTTTAAGTCAAACCCCCATTTGCACAGGGAAGGTGGAGCTGAGCTTTGTGTGTAGCCCTACAGTGCTGAGAGGTGCTGCTCTGCCAAAACCTCCCTGGGACTCTGATTTCAATATTCTAAATATCTACCTATGTCCTTGCCTTGGAACTGATACATGGTTTGAGCTTGTGATAATTCTACGACAACTCTTTGCTGAAAATGAAAGCTTGGAATGCAAGTTATTTGGCTTATACTTTGCATGACTGAGAAAAGGCAGTTTGATTTGTTTTTTTAATTTTCAGGGATTGTGGAGACACAGCTATCATGTGGAGAGATTCACAGCAGAAAATGGGATGCATCAAAAAGATGCAGGGAGATAAATTTCAAGCAAACTAAAATTAATTCAGAGATCCCAAGGATTTCTCACTAAGTGACCAGTGTTTTGCTGAAATGCCAGCATCGTTTTTCTTTCCAATTTTGTTTTCTCTCTGAGCCATATC
Source organism: Origma solitaria (assembly GCA_013397895.1). Lineage (NCBI taxonomy): Eukaryota > Metazoa > Chordata > Aves > Passeriformes > Acanthizidae > Origma > Origma solitaria. The sequence continues at coordinate 676,676 of VZRL01000238.1, read as the reverse complement.
TGTTGCCTTTGAAGTAGCTACAGCTGAGGCCAGAATTTGTGAATGCTGGGAAACCAGCAGTTCTGAGCGAGGAAAAACCTTTGTAGTCTGTTCACAGGCAGAGAAACAGAGTAGGCAAATTTTTTTTAATATTAATATTTTATTTCCAAGCCTCCAGCATTTGATCCTGAGCTTCAATCTTGCTGCATTCAAATGCGTGGTGCAATCTTAAAAGTCAGCTGGCCATGGAGTAAAGACCTTCCTGGTCAAGGAGACCTGGCAGGGAGAGTGTCCTCCATGCTCCTGTACTGCCAAATGGTTTAGGTTAAAGATATATCATGGACCAAACTTTACTGACTTTAAAATGACACCTCTTATCTCTTCTGGGAGTTGTGTTGGTTAATTTGGACTGTGGTTATTGTCAGGAAATCAAGCCTTGGCTAAAACGTGTGCAGCACTTCCATGGGCTGATTTAGAGGTCTAAAATTGGGAATTGTGAGTGTTAAGAGTAATAGCAATATAACATTGCTCGTTGGGATTGCCATTGGTGTTTTTAGCTTCTCAGTGTCCCCAGGTCTTAACCTCATGGCCACAACTGCTAAACCAGAAAATCCTTTGGATATGAGTGATAAAATTCCTATTACTGTAAGATTTTCAGCCCATGGAGTAGTAAGAACTAGTGAGTATTGTGAGACATTGAAAAATAAAGGTATAGCCAGTATTAAATCTCATGTAAGAGAAGTTGGTATTATGTAGCACAGATCCTGCCATGACAGTGCTGCTGTTGCAAGCAGAAGATGAAAATCCAGGGATTTAAAGATTATTGTATTTTTCTGTGATCTTTACATGTTCCTTTCCATGAATTTCAAAAGAAAAGACAAAAAAATTCAAATGCAGAAGAGTCTGGATGTCATCTGGAATTTATTTGACCTCTTACATTGACTCTAAAAGAAATCATAAACAAATAAACAAATAAAACTTTTTTTCTAAGATAAAAAGACACTTAATTTAATAACTAGATTAAAAAACAATTTGAGACTTAGTGGGAGAGGTTGTGTGTGGCACAAAAAGAGGAAGGAGAACATTCCATTTTAATGGAGATGCTGCCAGTTCTTTTGGTATGAACCCTTTGTCCAGGGCATGAAGAAATTCCTGTTGAGCACTCCACAGCAGCAGTGACTGGTGCCCCTCAAGTTAGTGAAGTTTGCATCTTTATATGGAGAGTTGGGATGGTTGAATTAAAAAACAGTCATTTTATTTTGGAGGGAATTAAATTTTTAAGACAGTATTTGGAAAGGACATCCTTCTTGACCAGGCAGCCCCAATACCACCCCTCTCCGCTCAATACTTTTAAATCAATGTGATGATCATGAGGATTTGTTTTTTAATTAATAACCAGTCTTCTCCACCTTTAAAACGGTGCATTTAATTTAGAGCCAAAAGCATAATTTGAGGCACAGAGGAGCTACTGCTTTTTCAGTAGGACATTGTCCCAGCTCTCTCCCTATGTCCCTCCAACACCACTCCTCCCTCCCAGAAGTCGCCACTGTAGATCTCTTGGATAAAATGTGCTGCTAGACATAAAACAAGAAAAATATTTGTTTATTCTATGGCCGACAGCTGTTTAGGATGCTGTGGAGGTCTAAATCCTGTGGTAGTTTTGCAGATGTTGTTTGTACGTGACTTTTTCTTGGAAACCAGCTGTGTTAGGAAGCACGGAGGGGATCTGTGCCTCCCTTGGCAGAAAGCGTTGGGCTCTTTTCCTGCAACATCTTTGTCCAAGGAGTTTGAAGGAGGAGGGACGCAGAGCAGTGTTACCAATGCTTGGTCAAAATGAGGACCCATTTGGACTTGAGCTACAAAAAAGTTCTTCTGGGCATGTGTTGGGATACTCAGTATGTCCAAAGTCCAGCTGGGCAGAAAAAACCCCAAACTTCTCTTGGTTCTAGAAAAATGTTAAGCAAACTTCAAGTGACCTGTATGGAAATGGTGGATCGTGTCTAGAAACAGGTCTTTGTTTTTATGCAGAAAAGCCGTTTTGAATGCTCTGTGCTGTCAGGTTGAGAAGAGCTGGTTTGGTGAGATTAACCTGCAAATCTCCAGTGCGCCCAGGAGGAAAAGAGGCTCCCTGGGGTGTGATGGCTGTAGGGCAAGGCAGGTTTCTCTCCAGAGGTGGGGATGAACATGCACTCGCATTCGAGTACTTACATATTTCTATTAAGATAATTCAGCCAACAAAGCATATAGCCAAGGGTGATAGAAATTGAGGAATGTGGACTTTTTCTTGGCAGTTTGAAATCTGGCTTGGAAGCATTTCAGGGGAGGATTAAATCTCTCTGCTTGGCAGGTCAGGGTTGGGGTAATGGGCGAAGGTTGGGGATGGCTGAACTGGGGATTAGTGGAGCACGACAGCGAGTCTGGGGCTGCTCTAAATGAGGATGCAGATGAAAATATGTCAAGCATCTTTCATACTGGGCATTTTCAAATGGGCTGTGGTATTTTCAGGAATTTTGAGCCGCTGGAGTGGGAAGAGATGGATGACAGAGCTGCTACCTGTGCTCAGCACAGGTTTCTGTCTGGGATTAGCTGGGAAGTGAGAGTGCTCTAGGCTTGTTTGATCCTGTTTTGTTTGCCTTGTGTGGACTCAAATACCTGAAGTCTTATGATGAGAACCTAACTTTTGTGCCCTGACATTGTTTGCTTTGTGAAATTATCCACTTTGTCATTAGTTCACACAATTTTGTGCAAGATGTGCATTGTATGCAAATTAATATGGTTAAACCAATGTCAAACAGACTTACATTTGAGAACAGTTAATATTTCTCTTGGCAATCCTGATATCCTTTGTTCCTCATGTGCTGAATTAATTTCTTCTGCTGGCTCTTGCTCTGTGCACATGGCCACGATGTCCGAAGGACTTGCTGAAAGGGCTCTGCCTTTCATTGGACAAGGTGGAAATTCCTCTGTTTTGCAAAGTGCACATCTGAGGCGGAAAAGCTTCCAGAACAAGACAGCAGACCAAAAACCCAGAGTAAAATTAAGCAGTTCGTGGTATGAAGTTCCCACAAGCAAAACAAAGCCTTGGCCTCATGTCTGGGGGTCTGTGGATTCCCAGCCAGACTGTGCCAGGAGGCTCCGTGCTGGATGTGGGATCAGCCCAGACCAGTGGCTCGGTGCTCAGTGTCCCCTTTGCCACTCTGCCATACCAGGGTTTTCACCTAAACGCAGAGTGCTCTTGCCCAGGCTCCAAATGCAGATTGCAATTTCTGGATGTGCAGCTCCCAAATCTGGATTTCATCCGCCATCAGCAAGAACTTAAAGCAGAGACAATGCTGGTCTGGGCCACACTCAGCATGAGTATTTGTCACCTCCTTAACTCTGGGCAGGAGCTCCTGCCATGGTGCAGCAGCACTTCAGGAATAAAGTGACTCAGCCATTTCTCAAGGTGTCACGGGGGTTCTGCTTAAACACCCATTAAAACAGGTTCAGGGGTTTTTTCAGGAGTAAATGAAGCCCTCGGGATTTGTGCAAGTTGGTTCAGGGGTAGCGTGAGCCACAGGTCATGCTGGTTGTGGCCCCATAAAATGCATGATTTCAATGTATTTAAACATAAACCTATGTAAGGATCTGAGAGTGTCAAGACAATGGAGCCAGGCTGTTCTTGGTGGTGCTAAGAAGCAGAATGAGAGGCAAGGAGCAGAAACTGATGCACAGGAAGGGCCACCTGACCATGAGGAACAACTTCAGTGAGCACTGGAACAGGTTGTCCGGAGAGGGTGTGGACTCTCCCTTGCTGAGGGTGTTCAAGAACTGTCTGAACACAGCTGTGCCATGTGCTCTGGGACCACCCTGCTTGGGCAGGGGGATGGACCAGGGCACCCACTGAGGTCCCTTCTGACCTGACCCATTCTGTGATTGCCCAGCACCGTACGTGCAGCCACGTGGAAATGACAGAGCAGCCCTGGGTTTGCAGCGGCTCAGAATTGAGAACGGTATGGACATAAAAATGCTTATGATGTCTATAGTATTGTTCAGGGGAGCTGAGTTCCTGCAGTGCCCCCAGGATCTACTTCTCTCTCCTGGGCTCACCACCACATCCTCAAATGAGCAAATGCTTTAGAATCATGGAGTCACAGGATTGTTATGGTTAGGAAAGACCACTTGGATCGAGTCCAGCCCATCACTAAACCGTGTTCCCAGGTGCCTCATTCACACACCTTTTCAACACTTCTAAGGTTGGCAATTCCACTGCTTCCCCTGGCAGCTGTTTCAATGACTGACCATCCTTTCAGTGAAGAAATTCTTCTTACTGTCTAATCTAAATGTCCTGTGGGGAAACTTGGGGCCACACAATGGCTTAAATGAAGGCACTCATGTCCCAGGGCACGTCTGCAGCAGAGTCTGTTGGGCAGGACCAGGGAGATGGGGTTGCAGGAGCAGCACTGGAAGAGAAGGGACTGCTCCACATATGTGCACAAAGGTTTTGGGCTGAACCCATCCATTATTCTTGTGTTTATTTCTCATTCCATCAACTTAAGTTGTGTTTCTGGCATTTGTTTGTTTCCTTTGTGCAGTTATAGTTATATTAGTGTAAATATTTTCTAGTGATTGTCAAGTGTCCAGTTTACTTTAGTTGCTTGCAATTTCCTGCTGTAGCCTAAAATATTTCTTTTTTGTAACGGTGTAAAATTACCCTTCCCATAAGCATCAAGCTCTGCATTTACAGGCAAAACTCATACCCCTGAAATTTCAAAGGCACCTTTTCATGATTTGAGAACTGAAAAAAGAGGTGGTATCTACACAACTGAGTGAATTCTCCTTCGTGGTTGTAAAATGGTACAATAAAATCCGAGTGAGTCACTACTGCTGGAGTTAAGTGGCCATGGGAAATTTATGGTCATACTCGAGTTGTTGTTTATCCTTTTCTTTATACCATCCATTTCCTACTGAAACTCATTTTTGTTGTCATGTAGGTATATCTAATAGCAGTGTCTGGAACGGGAGCCTTGTATGCCTGCCCTCTGCAAAACTGATAAAAGTCTCCTGGTTGCTGTAACAGTAAAAGCACAGTAAATGCTCAGCCTGAGCTGTAATGAATATCTGTAATCTGGGACTCTAGTGTTCTTTTTTTTTTTTTTCTTTTTTTTCTCATTGTAAAGGTACTCTCTTCTAACTGCTTTCTGCAGTTTCCCATTCAGTTCAAGGACAAGTGGGAGCTGGCTCCTGCCCTGGGCTGCCCTACTTCAGCAAAATTAATTTTTCTTGCAGCAATATGGGCAAAGGCTGGATCTTATTTATTTTACCAAAGTAAATTTTTCAATATGAGAACAATTAATGAATGATTATGGAAAAGAAATTCAGCATTTGTTCCCCAAACCCTATAAATAAGATAATTGCCTTCTCCAGAGGGAACGGAGTTGGCAGGAGTTTCACAGGGAACAGTTGAACTGTTTGACATGTTTTAAATGGTTTACCAAGCAAAATCAGCTTTAAAAGGAAAGGGCCTTGTCAGTCAGTCAGCTTGTGTTGGGTTGTTGATGTCCCCCTGTCAGTCAGAGCAATAACAGCTTTCAGAGGTGGCTAAGGAGTTGCTGGAGGGAGGGGGGAAGCAGCTGCAATAATTTGGGGTGGTTTTTTTTAAACATTCCAATTTTATACAAGTGACACATAGTTTCTTGGAGGATCTGATTTATTATTATATGGATTCAGGCAGAGTGTTTGCAAAATTTACTCTGCTTTATGGTACTGCAGCAAATGTAAACACACATAATTCAACAGTGCCAGAAGAAAATGGAGGTGGGAAATAATCTTTGTCAGCAGCAGGAGGGGTTTAGAGAGAGCTGGGAAAAGGAGAGAAGGGGCAGAGTTGTGACTGAGAGTAAGCTGGGTTTTTTTTAATCTCCAAGAGGAAGACTATGGGTCACTTTTGTGGGAAACAGAGATGAAGGGAGGCTTGTGCCACACTGGATGGTGCCCAGCCCTGGACTGGCCGTGGGGAAGGTGTCCTGGGGGGTTCCCTGCCCGGGACTCGGGGTGCAGAAGGGCCATGGGGGCTGACCCCCACAGCAGCCAGCTCCTTCACTCAGCTGGAACTTGTTTGAGCTCCAAACACAGGCAAGAAGATAAGAAACAGAAACATCAGCAGGAGAGAGCTTTGACAGCCAAGTTGTGCCGAAAACAGATGTCGTTCTTCATAGCTTCTTTCACCCGGGAAACTCGGGTTACTGCACCTCTGCCTTGGGCTGGGGGAGCATATCCCTCCCAAAAAAAAGCCTGGTTTGGGACAGATTTTAGCCGTGGTTTCAGTGGGCTATGGGTCTGTGCAAGCACTCCATGGGTGTGGCAGTGATGTACAACACAACCTAAGAATCCCATGAGGTTCCTTCGTGGCAGGAGATTCTTCCTGGGGACACAGGAGTTCCCTGCTGGGGACAGGATTTCTCACTCACCAGTGCAGTAGATGTCATTGCTCTGCATCAGGTTAATTTAGGGTCATTTTTTGCCAAAGGTTGTGTGGTGTGAAATACCTGCTGCACAGGCTGCTGGTGGGGCTGGGGTTTGCAGGGGATGGAACTGCACTGAGATAATGTGGACACAAAGCAAAATGTGCTTTGGGAATTTACTCTGCCTTTCTGGTCTTTCTAATTATCTGGAAAATCCAAACCCAGAGTGGATTCTCAGACTTTCTAACATATTTGGGAGGTGGAGTGGGGAAATGGGAAATGTTATTTTTTGTTATTCTGAGTTCTTACCTTGGTTCTACAGAACCATATTTAGTTTCTATAAAACCCTGTTGGATCTACAGGTATTTCTCTTCTTAGGGTGGGAATTTTTGGAATGTTTTCTGAAGCCTACAATGTGTGGAAATGTTGGGATTTGGTTTCACCTTCAGACTAAGCTTCACTGCTCAGTATTCCCTAAATCCCTCGAAGTCCTGGCCTGCAACACAAATGGGCTCTGCATTTTTTTAGCTATGGACGCAATAAATGCTGAAAGGCTGATTATGAATATTGATGAATGATCAAATTACACCAACACAATTCTTGGAGGAGTGAGCCAGATGTCCTAGAAAATTTTCATCTTAGGAGAAAAAACACCATCTGAAGCAGTGGTTTGAAAACATTGTAATCCTGTGACCCCTACCAGCACACTTTTTCTTTTTTTTTCTGCTTTCAGTGTTAATTTCCATCTGCTACACTTCAATATATGGTTAACTGCCCTTTCAAAGGCTTCATTTAACTCCATTTCAGAATTCAGTGGCAATATATCTATATTCATGCAAGACTCTCAAGGTTTCTGCTTGAAATACTTTTAGATCCTCAGGTGAAATTACATCCAGGATATCAATAGTGTAAAAGTGTGTCCTGGAATCCAGCAAGCAAAATTGAAAGCAGGATTTGACTTATTGTGCTGCATTTAAAATCCAGGTCTGATTTTAGTTAAAATCTTGGAAAGATCCAGCAATAGGCATCGTATATTAATCAGTGTAAGATGAAGGCCAGTCCTGCTGCTTCACTTTGAGGAGAAACTTGCCATTTCTTATTGCCTTTCAGGATCAAGGTAGACTTGCAGAGTTGGCAAAAGTCTTTGTATAGTACCTAGGACATGACTAGGAAAATAGTGGTCTATGGAAAAAAAGGCTTGTAAAATGATAAACTGCTTCAATCAAGTCTCAAACTGACATGTTTGGGAAGTGAAATCCTACTCATCGATTCTGTTTTGTCCCTTACTGTGCCAGAAGGTTCTGCTGTCTCTCCTGGGTCTGTGTGATTCCACTACTGCACTTAACACCAAACCAAAAGAAAGTCATATGCTTCTTGTCTTTCCCTTTCATATTTTTCTGGCTTGGTTTCCTTCTTCCACCATGTTTTGCACTGTTTTTCTCAAACTTGGACTCTTTAAAATACAAGTGGAAACGGATGGTCATATCCAAACTTAGAAACATATTGGATAGCTTTGCTCAGAATAATTGCCTCCTCCTTTTCATCTCATCTCAGTGTTTAAAGAGCAGCAATACCTCATCTCTGCTAAACCTTTGAACCTTCCATGGATATCGTTTGGTAAGTTAAATTGGTGATCCAGCATTTGTTTAGCTGATCTCTAAAAAACACAGATGACAGAATTCAAGTATCTGCAGGTAAAACTTTGCACCTTGGGATTGTCAGAAATAATTTAAATTTTCTGTTTGATCTTTAAGATGCTTTTTGCTATTAAAAAACAAAAAATGCTGTACACCTCCCACACTGCTGCCTTTCTGTCCTATTGATCCTGATTTTTTCACTATAAAATGGGAAAGAATAGGTTTAGCTCTTGTGTAAAAAGATTTATAGACCTATTCCTTTATAGACAACTGAAACTCTGGAGCTGAAAATGGTCTAAGTACCTCTGAGAGACGCATTTGGGTAATTGGAAATGAATTAAGCATCTGGAAGAAGAAGCTGAGCAAAGTCAGTCACTTCATTACAGCTTTTTGAGCTGTTTGCCAGACTGGGGAGCTCAGATAAACCAGACTGGTCATCAAATAAGATGCACTGAGTAGGCAAATTACCTGATTAAGCAAATTACAGCGTTTCTTTTGGTAATCTGTGGGTTTAATGTGCGCTTGCAGAGCTCCACACTGTACCTGTGTCTCAGAAAGGCTTCGGCTGAAGCACGTGCTTGGAAGCAACTCGTAGTGCAGCACATCGGCCCAGAAGACTTTGGTCTAAAATGAACTTGTTACCGAAACATTGCCCAGATGTGCGAGCAATAAATCATCTCCTCTTTGCAGTTCAATACAAACAGCCATTGCCGCTGAATTCTGGGCCAGAGCAGGCCCCGAACACGGCAGAAAGGGGCTAGAACAGAGTTTGCCTTTGCAAAATTGTGAGTGTTGGCTCATCGCATTTCACTAATTGCACCTGCTCCCCACCTCCAGCCAAACCCCCCCGAGGATGGCATGGGCCAGAGAAGTGTCAGCAGGAGCTCTGCTATCTTAATTCTGTTTTCGTATGTGCTGATACACCTCTTTGCTTTATTCTGATTTTCCTACAGCTGTTTTATGCTCCTCTCATTGCTAACCACATCCTTTAGCATCCACGTTCCCAGCCTGGAGTGAGCGCTCCTTCCCCCTCTGCTCTCTGCAGCCTGCTCATGCGGGGCTGGGCATGGCCGAAGGGAGGTTTCTCGTGGCCAGGTATCTTAGGGTGGAGTTGTCTTGCCTTCTGATGGTAGTTCTAATTAAATTCTGGTGTACTTTTATATTTCATGGGGTTGTACAGAGGCATGTGCAATTATTGTCTGTACCCAGCCTGAAAGTGCACTTTGATTTTATTCTGTTTTTTTTGTTGTTGTTTTGGGGGTTTTTTTGTGTGTGTCGGGTTTTCTGTGGGGTTTTTTGGGTTTTGTGGGGTTTTTTTGTTTGGTTGGGGTTTTTTTATTTTTTGGGTATTTTGTTTGGTTGGGTTTTTTGGTTTGTTTTGGTTTTTTGGGGGTTTTTTTTCCTAATCAGTTCCTTTGTATTAGCCATCGTGCTCTTGCTTGCTAATTGAATTCCGTCTTGACATGGATTAGTATTATGGATGGAAGCTTAATTCTTTAAACGGAGACACAAATGCTGCTCTTAAGTTAGTCATTAATTGCTTTTATTTATTAAAGCTTATAAGTGTGGCCATTTAGGCCTCATCTAGTAATTTTAACTGCAACTGCCTCAGCTTATTTCTGCTGGAAGCTGTGCAATGTAGGTCAGGTAAAAGGGATTATATTGTTTTGATCATTCACACTTGCTGCAGGAAGCACCGTGTTTTTTCTGGGGAGTGAGTGTGGCTGTAGCATGTGCTGGTTCTGCCTATAGAATGGAAACTGTATTTTTCGTTAGACTTCACATATTCCTTTGTTGGAAGGATCTGAGATGGGTGGGAAAGCAAAGTGTTTACGCACAGTCAGTCTGGTGTTTGCCCAAGGTCAGCAGGGAGAGAAGACACTTGTACTTTCAATTATATGCTCAGTTAAAATAAGAAGATGCTCATTTTTACAAACAACAAGACCCAAGTGTTTTTAAAGAAATACTTATTCTTTTTCCTCTGCATCTCTTCTGTAAAAATTTTTCATCACTGATTTCATTGCGTTATCAGGGCTCAAATGAGAAACACTGCTTATGAGCAAATATAGCATCTGAATGTGGGCCAGGAATTCCTTTTACAGTATAAGCTTTTGTGTGAAATAAAAGCCAAACAGCTGCTCACAACTTAAGTCTGAGTAAGTGATCTAATACTATTGCTCTGGTCTCAAATTTGAGGCTAAATTCTTTCTTTGCCAAAGACCTTGTGCCAACCTACCCGGTCCCAATTTGTGAGAACAAAGTATATTGTTTCTGCTGCTCTGGGACTGGAATCACTTCATCTGCCATTTTTTTTTCCATTATAATTTCAACCTTGACGTGGGAAGCTTCCACAAGGTTGAGTTGACTTCTCCAGGAGGTATCTCAGGTAGGAAGGTACCTCCTTGTAATGCTGATCTGACATGATGTGTTGGCATATTTTATTGCACTTGAAGACTCTTTCTGCCTTTTGATTTAATTTGCTTTTTATCCCCTCAGATCTTCTCTTCTCAGTCTTTTTCTTCTACGTTTGCCGAGCTCTTCATCAGCTGCTCTCCAGGCTTTCCCTGCCTACAAATTCTGCAAAGAAGAGAACTTTTCCAGCTATGAAAAAGACAATGTCCCACACTGTTAGGCAGAGACTGTATCCCTCAAATATTCGGTTATGCACTTGCCCTTTCACAAAAGGTTACAATTTCCAAAGAATTTGAGTTGTGCTCTAAATGTACAGCTAGAGCTTAACTTCCTGTAAGATTTATTGCAAACATATTAGCAGAAGGGAGAAGAAAAATCCGTGGGCCAAGAAATGTCATGTCCTCTCCCACGATGGTGACAGCCTCAGCTGTACCCAGAGAAATCTCAGGGTGACCCCAGCCTTATTCATCTCAGGGCAAAACTGAGATTTATATGCTCACTCAAAAAATACTTATTTTAATAGAAACTAAAAATTAAGACATTTGAGGCATGTGTATGTCATATTTACAAGTTTACATTGTTATTGAATTTTTTTCTACTTAAAAGACAGAAAATTTTATTTTCTACTTTTTGCTTCCTTGGGTCAGCAACTCTCTGCTTGCAGATGGTCTGCTTTCTTTTTGTGGCATTTGGGGGACATGGTTTAGGGACTTAGCAATGCTGGGTTAATAGTTGGATTTAATGATCTTAGATGTTTTTTCCAACCTAAATGAGTCTGATTCTTAGATTAACTGCTGATTGGATAACTCAGGGCAGAGTGAATTTGCACATCAATTTAATTTTTGAGTGTCTGGGAGGAGGATCACCTGTGTCTATCTTCCATCACTTAACCCTTTTGAAGACAGTGGGAGTTTAACTGGATGTTTTATATTGGGTAAAATTATTTTGAAGCAGACAACCTTGTTAGCATCTGTACCTTGCAGCTGTTTATTTGTGTGACACTGCTATCGTTGTGATAAAATGATGTGATTTTTTAGTTTTGTTTTGTACAGCTTTTACTTATGTTTTACAAGGCTTCATCCACATGGAGTGGATTTTGCTGTTTGCATTTTCCTTGGGTTCTCTTTCACTAAGATGTGCTTTTTCCCTGTCTTTTGAAGCATGTGGCATCATGTAGCCCTGGTCAAGGGTTAATGCAGATAATGGAAGTAGGAACAGCTCCAGAAGCTGACTTCATATTTGCTTGACAGCCTATTCCTGATCTTCTCTCTTTATAAAGACGATGTTGCTTGTGGAATAAGGTGTAGAAAACAAGCCAGTTCTTACAAAGGTGGAGGAAATGCCTTCTGCATGCAGGAGATTTGGGGTGGAGCGAGGGTTACACAGGAGAAAAATGTTTCTTTTTGAAGACCACAGCAGGAAGAATTTAACAGGTTTTTTTGAGATGCTGAAATAGTCACATGTAAGTGCAGTGTTGGATGAGTCTGGAAACAGGAAAACTTTGATTTTTATGTTGAATTTGATTTGTAACATGGAGGCAGATTCTGTTGGTGATATTACTGTGATGGTTGTGGGCGTGTTCTTCGGATGTGCTTGGCCCCATCCCTTGGATGCTTTATAGTTTGCACATGGCAGCTTGTGCTCCCCTTCAGAGGAAACTGGGAGACAATGAGGGTGGAAAATCCTGCCAGAAGGGACATTATCCACAGACTATATCTGCAAGAGAATAACATTTAAATACAGAGGATGTGATTTTTTTGCTGAAGGTCTCCAATATATTTGCTTCTCTATAGTTACTGGGATCTTCTCTAGATATCCGAAAAAACACATTATTCAGCTGCTCTCGAAGTCTTGACTTGCTGGTTTCTCTTCTCATTTTTCACATATTGAAAATGACAAAGCATATTTTATTTTTTTTTTCTCTGTGGGATCTTGGCTCTGGAATGGCTAATTCTGATTGTAGATAAGACGCATTAGCTTTGAGTACTTCCGTGCTCCAAAGATGCAATTCATCAAAACCCAAGTACTTTGTGTCAGATCTGAATGTTTCACAAGAGATTTTGTAATCCAACATGTCAAACTTGTTTAAATGTGAGATTGCAACTGAAAGCTGAAGGAAGAAATAAGTGCTTTGTTATCTTCCTTACCTTACAGAAGTATCTTGCAGTTCTTAGAAAAAAAGAAAATTGCCTTATTTCTGCAAGAAATACTCAACTACCTCATGCTGTAGAGGTGCACCTGAGATGTGCATCTGCTCCTTGTGTAGGTAAATGGGTTGGTGTTTCATCAGGCAGATTTAGTGATTTAAGTATAGAGCAATTATCATCTTCATCTGCTGAATAAATCTGTTGCTGGTGACTTCTTGATTCTTCCCAGAGGTAACTTTGTGTTAGAAATTTGGACAGGAAAGAGAACTGGAGGGTCTCTTTGCTCATCTGTTCTGGGCAGCACTGCTTTCAGTTACCTAGTGCTGAAGATAATGTAAGGATCATGACTTTCAGTAAATGCAGTGTGAGTTTGGCATCATTTCTGTTCCCCAGTTCTGTCACCACATGGGTTTTTCTAGCTTGTATCCACAGAAGAAAATGAGTCTGTGTTCGTTTTTCAGATTCACATTGGTACAGCTCTGTCTGACTTGCCTAACCAGTCAGTGTCTGAAATGAAGAGATGGTGACCTGAATGTTTTCTTAAATCTTTCTAAGTGTTTTAAGTGTGTTAGGAGCACATGGGGACAATGAACAGAGCTGGTCACTGTTCTCGTAAAGAAACACGAAACCAAATCTGTGTGCGTGTTTGTGCATAGACACTTTCTGAAAGACGTTCAAAGTTCCCATCTCTGTCCAGGACTTGGAGCAGCTGTCTCAGTGCAGATGTGGAAAACTGAAATCTGCCATGAAAACTTTTTTACCTTGCATATAGCAGCCCCTGCAGCTGCCAAAATATGCATCCTCCTGTTTTAAAAATAGAGAGGGGTATGCTGAAAACATCTGCTCCTGCCCTGCACTGCAGCTGTGCCAGTGTATTATCTGGAAATGGCCTGAGTAAGACCAGCCATAACAAGAGAAGAAAAATCCCATGTTTGATGTAAGTGCAATCGTGGCTTTATTCCAGTCACTTCTTATTTTATATCTCAGATTCAGTTTATCTTCATGCCCTGATGACTAAACAAAAGAGCTGTATGCACTTGACTGTTTGAAGAAACTGTCTCTGGGTGTGGGAAAAAAAGAAAAAAATTGTTTAGGGGTGGTGGTGGGGAATCCAGAGTATGGAATGAGAGACACCATCTTGGTTGTTTTAAATGGAGCATAATCAGGGCTTTGGTTTCAGTGGCTGTGCATGTATCATTTCATACTTTGAATGAGCTTGAATTTTATTTTTATTTCTTTTGCAACAAGCATCTGCTTAGGGTAAGAGGGAACTTCTCTGGCTACAGGTAAAAAAACCACTGAAAAACCCTAAATTTCTCCCTAGTCTTGAAACATTGTGTCCTTTTGAGCACACCTTGTGTGCAGGTTTTATGAGTGCTTCTGAATGTTAGATTTGGGGCATGCATTTTCTCTGCTGCATCTTGTTTTTAATTTAAACCTGTAGCCCATGCCCTCCTAGATATCCTTCATTTCGGGAGGATCCTCCATTTTAGCTGAGCTCTAGGTAAAGAGTTTGAGGCTGTAAACCTTTAGTGCTGAGGTCCTGAGGTGCGTTAGTCAAACGTATTTTAAATACTGCCCTTTATTATCCTGATAGTAACAGCAATATTCCATTTTGGCTCCTGGAGCGGATGTTTTGTTTCCTGAGGTTGGGCACAGCTCCCCAAAGCATTGTGAGGAAGATGCTTTTGAAGGTATAAGAGGGAAAATAATTTCTTTTTTTGTACTTTGAAAGCGATTGGACCATGTATGGAACTGCAAGGAGCTCTCCCCAGCTAACAGCTAGAGGTTGCTTTCTGGGTGGTTTTTGCTAACACAAAATGTAGCCCAGGATTTCAGAGAGCTCTTGGGGCACTTGGGCCAAATTTGAAATGAATCTAGATATTACCTTTTTTTTGTTTGTTTTATTTGGAAAACTTCCGCAGACCGTAGGTGCTGCGTGTTTCCAATCTGCATCTGGTATTTGCTTTGAGTCTTTGGGTCTGGTGGAATCCGAAGCCAAAAAGGTTCACGCAAAGTGTTGTGACCCAAAACTGTTTAATCTCAGATCTGCGGTCTCGGAGCCGCAGCCTGACTTGAATACCTGATGAGTATCAGCTGAGCAAGCATCGCAGCATCTGACTTCTGCCCATGAACCAGAAACCTTTTCCTCGGGGAACAGGAAAGAAAATTGGCCTTTGTGCAGGAGCAGCTGGCTAGGCCAGGGCCACAGTCTCCTCGTGCTTGATAGCAGACCCCACAGTGCTCTGCTGCAAAGTTCTCCTTCCTTCTAAGTGAAGCCATATGAAAAAAAAAAAAAATTCCTCTTTTTGAGAGTGGCTGAACCAACCAATTTGTTCAAGCCATTCTTCTGGTTGATTCATTTTTAACTGAAAAAAATGCTGAGATATTGAAAGCAACTTGAAAAATGCCAAAAGGGATGAAGGGGAAACAAGTTAAACCATTTGAAGCTCATAAAAGACAAAAAAAAAAAAGAATTTAAGTGCAACCACATGAGTGGTGTAAAATTGGTGTAATACTTAATTCCATGTTAGAGCACAATGTGTTAGATATGAGTTCCTCTAGAAAGTAAGGCCCTAAAAGTAACCTTAATATTTATGATTGAGAGTTCACAATGTGCTCAGCTCACTGTGTCATGCTTGTGAGGGAAAAAAACCTCAGGTTTAAAGATCCACTAAATACGTCTTCATTTCACTTGGCCAAGGTGTTTGCTTGAATGCTGTTCCCAACTACTTTTCTGGATCAACATAACAAAAACAAAAAAAAGGTCCCTGAGAGCCTCAGCAGCGCATGGCTTGAAGGAAGAGAGGGACCAAATTTATGGAACATGTCTGTGCAAATGTCCTCAGTGGAAAAGGGTGAGGTGGAGGACAAGTGTGGGGAAGTTGGTGCTGAAAGCTCTCAGGTAAAATGTGCTTCACTGCCATCACATTTAAAAAGCATTGGTGTTCAGTGAGGTTTTGCTGGGCTCTCTTCCTTGCTAACATTTTGAACTCGCTTTGTCCTTGACAAACATTGATTTTACCTTATGCCCAACAGCAATTTGCCCAGACAGAAGTTTATCCACCCAGCTGAAGGGACGGGAGGCACCAGTACAGCCTCCCGGCCATGGGAACATGGCTCAAGAACCACAATGAGGGGCAAAAAGACATTAAACACACACAGTGCCATAGACCTGCTCTCCTGGTGCTGATGGATTATGGTGCTCATTGAGCAGCCCAATTTGCAATGGATAAATTAGTTCAAACAAAGGTTATTTACTGTGCTGTGGACAAGTATGTGGGTTTGGCTTTTAACAACATTTAAGTGAACTACGAGGTGATGTTGATTTTAATATTTCTTTTGCTTGCCCACAGTAGATGACACAAGTGGCTGCCGCACAGCAATTGTGAGTCTGTTTGCTGTGAACTTTTTACCTTGTTTCTGAGGAGCTGTTCTTTAGATACATCCATCATCTCTTCCTCATAATATTTTCAAATAGCAATGTATTTCATTCTCTTTCTTTGTCTTTGGGTTACTAAATCTATCATCTTACTGGGAAATTTACGGTGTTGTCAGAAATTGCATATTATGCCCTGGATTAAGACTGTTTAGCTTGAACGTGACAAGTTGTTTAAAAATAGACTGTTATGCTTTGTATTCATTCTCCTCTCCAAAACTCTCTTTCATAACAATGTAAATAAAGGACTCCCAGGACTGATACAGTGGGGCTGGCACAGTGAGAAGAAAAGACTCAGCTATTGCCCAATTTACTTTAAGGCAACATAAATCTTAATTACATTGAACAAGCATCAGACTGCGAGGTCTTGGGAGATGGAGTCATTAGGTAACAGTTTACAGGGAACATTTATCTTCAAGCAAACTCCCAGGCCTCCTTAATTTCCTTTGTAGTTTCTTAAAGGGGTTGAAAACAAGAGGTGTAAGGTAATTAGCTTCATGCCTGGTTCATTAAGCAGCATCCAAAGCTGAGCACCCAGAATAAGCTAGAAATTGTTAAAATAATAATTTCCAATTGTGCAGACCATGGACTTTATCGCATCTGCAGAGCCTGAGGCTGCAGATGGCATTAATGGCTCCTGGGCTGCTCCCACGTGCTGCCCTCTCCCGTGGGAGCCGGGAGGTTTCTGTCCTGCTCACCCACATCTGCATCACAAGATTGACACATGCAGCTCCAGTCCAAAGTAAATACTAGGTTTGATATTTTTCCTTTTAATTACCACTGAAATTTTCTCTCCTCAGAGACATTTCCTAACCCAGCTACTGAATGGCAGTGGGATTCTAAATGTGGTTTCCAAAATGTTGCTTTTTTAAAAAAAAAAAAAACAAAATTGCTTTCAGATAGAAACAGAAAGTAAAACAGATGAGAATGGATTTTTAATTTTTTCCTCTCTCAATTTTGGTTTATCTCACACTTGCTGCAAGCAATATCTGTAAAATATATTTGTAATTCCATATGCTATGCCCACTTTACAGATTTCCTGGCAGGATGGAGGGAAAGAATTATAAGATCACAAAATGGTTTGGGTTGGATGGGGCCTTTAAAGAATATCTAGTCCAATCCCCTTACAATGAGCAGGGGCATCTTCATTTAGATCAGGCCAGTCAAAGCTCCGTGCAATGTGACTTTGAATGTTTCCAGGGATGGGATATTCACCATCTCTCTGGACAATCTGCCTCAGTGTAGGCAAGAGTCAGTTTTTCCCACGTGGTGTGAAATATTAAGAAATCCCTTTAACTTAAAAAAAATTTAAAAATTAGTATTAATTTCCCTTTTTACAGATTCTTTGATTTCTTGCAGGTTTCTCAGGTTTCAGCTGAATGGCTCCAGCCTAAGCTCTCTGTGTGTTCACCCTTTGATATCAACCCTCCTTTAAGCTGCCTAAAAACATCACTACCAACTCATTACTCGCTTGTTTAAATACTTGGCCTCCCTCTCCTACACCTTCGTTAGGACATTTCCTCCTCCCCAAGAAGCACCCTGTGCTCTCTGCCTGCCCCCAGCAGCAGAGGCAAAGCAAAATGGATACTGAGTGAGCACTTTAACCAGACCCAGAGGGGAGGCAGTGTTTCCAGGGAAGGATTAGGCAAGGTTGGTGTTTAAAGCACCCCCTGCGCCCTGACAGAGGGTAAAGGCTGCTGGGGGCCCGGCTCTGCCTGGGGGTCAGAGCCCCAAAATTAGCCAAGAGGGTGGTGCAGGCAGAGAGGCTTTAATTGCTCAGTCACAGCTGCTCTCCAAGGTTGATAAAGGTTCTCCATCAGAGCTGTGGTTCCTCCCCAAAGCAGCTTGGCTTGGGGATGGAGGGACTAAACCTTTCTCCTGGCTGTGATGTGCTTTCAAGAATTAAGGAGGCTGAAAATCTTTGTTTTTTGGGGTTTTATCTCCCCCATAGAAACCTGTGAACAAGTTGTTTAGGGAGTTATGACAGACATTTCTTACCAATCCTTGTGAGGGTCCTTGGGGTTGTCTGCAGGCTGCCAGTCCCACAGCGAGGGAGCAAATGGGATTTGGGGCTTCCACTGGAGCCCCAGTGAGAGCAGGGATTCTGCTGAGCTCTCTGGTGGGCTGGGGAGGGGAGTGCTGCACAGCTTACCCAAACTTCAAAGAGGAGAGCTCCGGGCCCTGGCTGAAATTCTGGAGATGCAGTTGCACGTTTGAGCACAGAAATGTTTATGCAACAGGAGAAATCCTGATAGGAGTGCAGAAATATTTAATGATCTTTGTTTATCATCCTTTTCCAGCAGAAATGAGGGGGAGCAGTGTTGTTTCACAGATAAAAAGCGAGTTCTTGCTTTTTGTTAATGTTGCTGTCACTCAATAAATGCTCTAGCAGAGCTGCCTGACCTGCTGCAGAAGGCTGCAAAAAAAGGCTTTTTCTTCCAGCCTGGCCTTGCAGATCTTCTGGGAGAAATGATGCTCCAGGCAGGGAATCCTGACTGCAGCACATTGTCCTGAAGGACATGGTGTTATGGCTTTACCAGGGACCTGGATGCTTTACCTGTGCTGGAACATTTTTCTGCATCTGTGTTTATTGTTTGAGTGCTCTTTTTTCATTTATTAAGGGTATTTTGTCATTTATGGCACTTCACTGATCCCTTAGCCATTGCTGCCCAGTGGGGTAAGAATACAAACAAGACTGAAATCATAAATGTATGACCAGACCTGAGCTGTGTCAGCGTCTGCACAGAAGAAGCTCTGACTCAGATAATGATTAGCACCAAGAGGTTTACGTTCTTCACTTTAATACTTCTAATATTGTGATTTGCAAGCCTGTAGCAGCTATTTGCAGCATGCAGGGACTGAGCAGCAATGCCACTTGCTCAGCAAAGGGTTTTTTCCCAGAATTTTGGATCATAGTAGACCTGGGATTCTCTACTATATAAGCAATAATAATAACTTCAAAACCTGCTTCCCAGCTTGCCTAGGAGCCTGATCTTGTTGTTTTTTTCACCAAAATTATGTTGTGGGGGGAAAGCGTGGTATTTAAGATGTGCAGCATTCTGATTTTTTTGGTGTTTGGGAAAGGGGGCGAGGCATGAGATGGGTCCAAAGGGAAGGACACGGGGCAGATCCTCTCCTGAACTTGCTGTTTATGGGATATCACTAACTCTGTGCTCTCTGCTTCACACAGGGCCCCCGGGGAGGCGAGGGAAGCCCGGCCGGCGTGGAGAGCCTGGTAAGGATCGCCGGTCCCAATGGCACTGGGGTGTCACGGGGTGGTGTGGGACCCTTTGGGTAATGCCACCAGTCCCCTTCATCCACAGGCTGTGGGACAGGGGCTTCCTACATCCTTTGTGCTGGATATGAAGGGTTTTATTAAAAAACTTAAAATAAAAACCCAAACAAAAACACTACCCTAAATTGTAAAACCCAAAACCAAACAAAAAATTAAAGGAAGAAAACAAACAAACGACCAAAACAAAAAAACAAGCAAATCCCATTCAAAACACCCACAGTTGTTGCATGTTTTATCCATCCCTCCATTTCTCCATTGCAGAATTCAGCCCTGTCACTGCCCCACCCAACACTGGGGAGGGACAGTGAATGAGCATGGAAATAGGGAATCCCCCAGCCATGGAGATGGGAGGTGGGCACGGATTGTTCTCTGCACGTGGACGTGTCCATCCATTGCCTGCCAGCCACGGGGCAGTGGTGCTGGCATTTGGGAATCAGGGATAGCCAAACCTCGGGCCAGGATAACAACCCCAGTGTGCCCCCAGAGCACAGAGCAGCCCTGCTGGGGTTTCACTGGAGCTGACTGTGGTTCTGGGTTTCTGTCCCTGGGGTGTGTCTGCTGAGCTCTGGGGTTTCTGTCCCTGTCTGAAATGGGGAAGGACAGTCCCTGTTTCAGCTGGGGACAAGTGCTGTTTGCATTCTGCTGGAGAAGGGAGAGATGCAGCTGCAATTGCTCTTTCTGAGGAAAACAGACAGGGGTGTACCCAGGAAACCACACAGGTTTTGGGATTGCCTCAGTGTACCAGAAAGCAGAATATGAGATTTTATACATCTCAGCTCTTGAACAGTGAGAGAATGAGCAGGAGCCAGGTGGATTCTCATTTAGTGAGGAGGCTGAATTCTGTTCTCGGAGGCCTCTTGCTATAGAAAATTCACAACCAGGAATTTTAAAAGGGAAGCATAACTTTCGGATCATCCATATTTTGAACATTTTTTTATCTCTGAGGAAAGGAAATTGAGGGGATGCGTGCTGCACACCAGCAGCAGCACATGGACTGATGGACAAGAAAAGCAGGCAGACATTTCCCTTCTCTTCCATTGATGGTATTCCAGAGCGCATTAGGTGTTTTCTGAGATATTTTTTGTTCCTGAAGCATCAGGAATTTACTCCTGGCCAAGGGAGTAGGTGCTGATGGGGTGGTGGTGGATCCCAGCCAGTTTTGTTAATTTGTCTCATTTTCCCAGAAGCTGGGGCTGTAGGAATAGCCACCAGACAGCTTTGATTCTTTTTTTGGTTATTTTGTAAATATCACCTGAGGGCTTTAAGGAGTGCAGTGGAATACAACATTCAAAGGGCAGCTGGAGAGGTCAGCCAATGGATCTGATTTTCTATGCAGGAATTTATGTAAATGCTGTGCAAGATGTGTCTCTGGCCCATACAAAAATCTGGGAGGTAGCACTGAGCTCACATGCTCTTAAATCTCTTCTCCCTCTTCACGCAACATTTTTGAAAAGCAGCATTTGCCCTTGTGCTGTGACATACCTGCAAATGCCACTTGAGCATCCCTCTGATGAAGCTGCCAGAGAATCAGTGCAGAACCAGCAAGAAAATAAGCATTATAGAAGGAAAAAGCCCCTAAAAATTAATTATTGAAAAAATTTCAGTATTATTAAGAATAATTCAAACCTTAGTAGCAACTTCTCTGAAGTTTCTATGCTTGTGGAGAAAAATAGAGAAGAGTGCAGCAGCCACCCACTGCACACAGCCACAGTCCCAGGCTGGAAGGGGCAGCAGTGAAATCCAAGGAATGCAGCGCAGAGCCTATGGATTGTCCCTCTGCAGATAGACACACAGGGAGCAGGCATCCTGCTGTCTATTGCTCTTGGCTCAGCTGCCACATGTTTGTTTTTCCAGATAACTTGAATATATATTTCTATATTTGTTTGAGAACCTGACCACACATAAACCAGGTCCTTGTTCCTTTGCTACAGCTGATAAATGTGAATAAAACTTTGTTTGTGTAGCATGCTGGTGTCCATCCCTGGGGACCCTGCCTGGGCTTCCCAGCCTCCAGACAAAGGCTGTTGGAGAGCCAGAAGGCTCAGCCCTGCCAAGGGAAGTGTTTTTCTCTGGCATTTGTTGCAATGGTCATGTTGAAAAACTTTTTCAGATTCATAGTGAGACTTTGAATGTATATCTCTAAGAAACAAGCAGAGAAACTGTTAAGAGGTACTCCTGTCCCTTTCAATCACACCCTCCTCTTGATTTAAACCAAGACTGAATTTTGCTTTTTTCTTCTGCCATGATGGATTCAGATAAAATAAATTAATCCAACAGCTCTGTTTCTCTAAACTAAGAATTCATCATTGTGAAAATGCATTGGGACAACCGCTCTCTTCCACAGATATATGCCATACTATAAAAGATTAATTTTTATACCATTTCTGGAGAAAAATAATTAACTATTTAGACTGTTTGGAAGTAGGACGAGCCTGGCTGTACACGCTTCAGAAAGCACTTGTTGAACCAATGGGGTGACCCCTTTGTCCCCAGAACCTGCTGGGGGCAGGCAGGGGGTCCCGCTGGGGCTCTGCCTCTGGGTTTGGTGGTTTGTTTTGCTGTAGAGAAGCATAAAGGCAACAAGATTCTCCCTGGGGAGCCCTGGAGGGCAGCGAGGGCTGCACTGAACCCTAGCCTTCCCTTGGGCTTCGCACCTCTGGTGGCAGCTTGAGCTCCCACGGTGGCATCGTCCCCATGGTCATCCCTTCCCCAACCTCAGACAAAGGATCGAGGAGCTGGGGACAGTTTCTGCCACCATCAGCCCAGCTGAACAAACCAGGGAGAAATTGAGTCAAATGCCTCCGTCCAGCCCATTTTATTCACTCTCTCCATCACCTGGCCCCGTGGGCATCCCTGCTGCAGCACCAGAGCACACGGCCGGAGCTGGGCACAGGGGCTGCAGTGACACTCACCTGGGTGCTGCTGCTGCAAAAGTTGGTACTTCTAAAAACCAATTTATCCCACTGCTGCTGCCATGGGGCCGGGGAATTCACACCAGCAGCCTGCCTGGGGAGTGTCGCTTTGGCTGTAGGTCTGATCCAGCATGTCCCGAGCTCCAGGACAGACACAAGGGTCCCAGAACCCCTCAGTCCGTCACATCACATCAGCAGCCTCTTCTCCAGATGGAAAGCAAGCACAGCCTTGAAACCCATGTGAATCCACCCATGGGAACAGTGTTTAAAAGAAAAAAACCCACATTTTAATACAGTTTTATAAGGGATTTTCAGCCTTCTCTGACTGTGGGGTGGAAGAAAGGTTTTGCAGCACTCGCTGTCGTGGTTGGCCCTGACAGCCAGCCTGCTCCTCTCAGATGCAGTTCTCTTCCCTTGTCAAAGGCAAAATCAGGTTTAATCTCATGTTAGCTTATTTTTTCAATGTGATATGTCCCAGTGAGGACGCAGTTCAACCGTTGGAGTGAGCGTTTGTGAAATAACACGGATTTTTGCCAGGGACCTGGGAGGTTTTTCTTCCCCTCTTGCTGCCAGCTGGTGCTGCGTGAGTGGGATGGGGTACGGATGCACAGCCCTCCCGGGGCTTTGTGTTTATTTTTTTTAAAGATTGATCCGTGCTGGGGTGTTCCTGAAGGATGGATGAATAGGATCCAGGATTTGGGAGCTTAGTTTTTAAGTATCGGTTCAAAGTCTTGGCACAACTGGATGGTGGGAGATGATGTTCCTGTCTCTTGCAATATCATTCTTCTTTCTTCCCCTGAAGACTGATCCAAAAACTGATCTGAAGCTCAAAATCCCTCAAGATAAACCAGGAGAAAAGGCACTTGAAATGCTCAGTTTGGGAAGTCTCTGAGCTCTCCTCACATGAAGCAAGAGCTGCTTTCAGACAGTGACACCCAAAGCTGAGCGCTGGGATTTTGGGTAGCGCCTGTTTGCACCAACTGTGCACAGCTACCTCCCAGGGCCGTAAACATTGTCTGCTTTAGGCACAAAATTGCCTTTACAGGTGGGCCTGAGAGGGCGTTTTTTTGATGAAGTGTTATTTCATTGGAAAATCCTGACTTGGCATAATTTCTGGTTTTGGCAGAAAAAGTTTTGTTTACAAAATGTTTTCATTTCAAAAGCAGTTTTTGGGGAAATGTGTTGAAATTGTTGAATTGGGATAAAAGTCTTTTGCCCACCACCCATGAATTTTTCTTTTCAAATTTATGTTATGCTACAAGTGTTGCCTTAACTTGAACTAACAAAATTTTAATTCAAAGGGTTTTTTTGCTTGTTTGGGTGGGCTTTTTTCTTGCAACTATTCTCTTTATGCAAATATCCTGATTTGGAACAAGAAAGAATCTAAATATTTTTTTAAAGGAAAGAAAACAATGTGATTTCTATCCAGTGAACTGTTATTTCTTTCCCAGCCCTACATGTACTTAAAATCCCATATTTTACATATCAAGATTTATGCTTTCAAACCCCTTGGCCATGTGATTGATTAAACAAGTGTAAATATGCAGTTGTTATTCAGTAAGTACATGTGTAGCTGCATATGGGTAAATCACATACAAAAATTGTATTTATTTGGGGATTTTGACTCTTCCCCATATTTCTTACTGTGAACTGCCTGTGGTAACCTCTTACCCAAGGACTTCTTTTTCTGCTGAACTTCAGGAAAAATCCAATCTGTCCCACATTTTCTGTCAGTAATGAGTGTCTGTTAGGGGAACATATTCCCTGTGTGCCCCAGCATGGAGGCATAGATAGGAGTTAGAGGTCAACACACTGTGACAAACTTTTTTTTCCCAGGTTTTGTGACCTTTTATGGCTGTAACAGTTGTCCTCCTTTGTTGTTAGCCATGACTCAGTTATTCCCCTTACAGCACCCTGAATTAATAACTCTGTGTGTCTGTGTGTACATATTGTGTGTTAAGTACACAAAACCATGTATTAATATAGATTTTTTTATCATTTTTTTATATCTTCAGGTGGCCACAGATGCATGTTTGCTACCTTGGGGATGGGCTATTTGCCCTTTAGAATTGCAACACAGTCCCCTCTGACTCTCCCTGAGCTGTTGGAAATGTCTGGCTGGTTTTGTTTCCCCTGCCTGGCTCTCTCCTCTCGTGGCAGGAGAGCTTGCATGATAAATGATTTGCAGATCTAACAGAAATATCATCTTATCCCAAAACTTCCAAGCTGAAAAAATACTTGGAAATAAATGACTGTGACCTGTCATTTCCCATATGTTTGTGTACTGCTGGGGATGATGCCACTGTGACCCACTAGGGCTTTGGATATACAAAATAACATTCATGTTGGTCAATCAGGAAATCTGGGTCATTAATTTTTAATGAGTTTTGATTTTCACCTCCCGCTAGCACAGCTGTCCCTGTTCTTAAGGAATCTTTTGGTGTTTCCAAATATCTCCATGCCCTTGCAGGATTGAGTACACAGCGTTCCCCCCTGGTTAGAGCAGCATCGTTCCTGTTCAGGGTAAATCAATCATTGGCCAAAATCTGTGCATTTGCAGATCTCCTTTTCCTTCTAAAATCAGCCCACAAGTTAATTTGTTACATTGTTTTAAATACACAAAGGCTGTCTCCAACTTTTATTTGTTATAAAAAGAATTTTCAGGTTGTTTCATTCTTCCTCTCAGCCTCTCAAGCTGATTCTCACTAGTCAAAATTATTAGCAGTAAATTTGGGCAAATTTCTTTGAAAAGAGCACATCTCTTGTGCCATGTGGTCACAATGATGAGATGCCTGGGTACAGGATCAACTTCTTTTTATTTATTGTTGAATTGCAAAATATTAGACTTTTTTCTGTAGGAAACAAGCGTCTTGTGGCTAGGTTGTTGAAAAATATCTTCAGCAAATCAGAAAGTGATGCTGTTCCTAGGAGGAGAAAAGATCAGTCCAATAGGTTTAGCTATATGCCTTAATGAAGATTTACGCAGCCTCAATTGTCCAACAGCACAGTGAAAGATTGGTGTAACTCCACTGATGGGGCTGGAGAACATCCAAAAGTGCATATTTAGACTCTCCATTCCACTGTGATTCTTGGCTTTAGGAGAAGGAAACCCTTTAAAAGTGCTCTTGCCTGCACATGTTGGGGGCATAAAACAGTAGCTGCGAAAAGGAAAGTAGGCAACAAATTCCAAAGAGATTATAATTGGTACATGATTGAAATCCCATATTAAAATAATTTCCTGCCCGCTCCTTGAGACTTAGTCTTGACTTTTCCACAAAAGGGCTTTTGTGGGCAGCCTGGTGTAAGTGAGTTAATAAATCAGGTTTATGATTCTCGGTTAATAGATTGGCACAGAGCCATTGACTTCTGTATTCAGAAGAAATTAAACCAAGGAGAGGCTGTTCGAGCCCCTGTGCTTCTGGAGGGAGGTGTGGAGGCTGTCCCTGCCCCAGGCACGGCTGGGCACTCTCTATGGTTGTGTGTGGCACTGACCCTCTCCAGGTGACAGGCACAGGTCACTGGGATGGTTCTTGGGGCCCTGCCAGTCATTTCTTGCTGCCATTCCTCATTCTTAGGCTTTTCTTGTTTGTTTTTTCTAATTCAACTTAGCAATGTTTTTAATTTTAAAACAATTTTTTAAATCCTTGAAAAGGCATTTGCTTGAAATATGCTTATTGAATAATACTGTTGAATGACATAAGATAAACAAACCTTTTTTTTTTTTCCCCTCCTCCATTTTAAGCTTTCCCACATTTTTTTTTTTCCCTCTGCTAATTGTGCCTAGTTTCTGGTTTTGATCAGGCAAGAATCAGAGCATGAAGAATTCCTAAAGAGAGCTATAGGCTGCCTCGAGAACAGGAGTGCAGTGTGGATTGCTTTGGGTTAGGCTCACCTTTGTGAGGCACAGTTTGGGCAAACTGCAGGAATTGGTGTGGCTGGGGATGGACTCTGATGGGGGATATGGGGGATGGTCCTTCTCCTACTGCTCTTCATCCCCACTGCACTGCTCCTCTGGCTTCTGTGAGCTTATCTCCTGCTCCTCTTGCGTTACCTGAAGGATAAATAAGGTCCATGGTGAAAATAAATTTTTTATTCATGAAGATTGACACATTTTTCTGGCCACGTCTGTCTGCTTTTTGCTGGCAGCCGTAGGTGATGCCCCACCACTGCCTCGTGAGGTGCGCAGGGTTTTGTGGGGGGAGAGGGAACAGAATCCTACTGTGGAAAAGATGGGAAAGAGTGGTTTGAGAGCCCTGTCAGCACTGCTGTGCCAGCAGCACAGGTGAGGTGGGCCTGTGACAGGAGGATGGGGATGGTGCTGAGTGCATCTGGAAAGTCATCACATGGGAATTGGACTAAAAAGCCCTGAATCAATCTGATGTTGTTTCCTGCAATGTGTTGTTTTATCGCATTATACTTTTTCTTTGTCATTGACTCTTTTTTTCCTCTGTTTTTCTTTTGTCTTCCAGGACCTGCAGTAAGTATCGTGGATTTTACTGTTGGATCAACAAAGTTAAGGCTTCCCCTTCCCCTGCCTTCCCGTGTCCTTGCAAAAGCACGGCATTTTTTGGTAGAGGTGTGTCTGGAAACAAAATCGGTACCAGATGCTGCTGTATTTCTTTTTCGTGAT
This sequence comes from Origma solitaria, assembly GCA_013397895.1. Classification (NCBI taxonomy): domain Eukaryota; kingdom Metazoa; phylum Chordata; class Aves; order Passeriformes; family Acanthizidae; genus Origma; species Origma solitaria. The sequence goes on along the minus strand of VZRL01000238.1, from coordinate 649,782 downwards.
TGTAGACTAATGCGGGGAGGGGGATTTTAAAATGTTTAACTTGCTGCCCTGAGGGACTTCCAGTAATTTTAAACTCAGAAAATATTCAGTAAAAAGGAGTTTTCCCTTTAAAGAGTCCTTTAGTCTGCCTCTATTTAACAGAAAGAGTGCTGTACTAATATTTTAACATGTTAGTGGGTTTATTGGTTCTAAAGCTCTGTCTCGCTTTCCTTATCTGTTGTGTTTCTAGCATTTAATACGGGTTTGGTCACCTCACAAGGGGGGCTAGAGGGAAAACCATAGCTTGCTTGCTTCTTTCTTTGAAGTCTTGGGTAGAATAATGAGCATTCCTAGCAATGCAACCAGAAAATTTATGGGGAAATAGTTGTTTGAAGGGGTAATAGTTGAAAATGTGTCAACTCCTCCTTTCAAATGTTCAGATGTGCCTTTGGCTGTGCCACCACATCCAAATCTTTTGTTCTCCTGCTGGTTTTGGAGTGAGAATTGGTTTTGTTTGTGCCCTCCAAAGTTACCGAGGGATTGTTTTAAAAATAAATTGTGGGTATTAGGTGCTTCTGGTTTTGTACCTTTCTTCCCCCGAAGGAGGAGAGGCGCAGGCTGTGTGCAGCCGCATTTCCTTGTCTGTCAGGGCACTAACAGAGGCATCTCTTCATGTTGCTCTCTTCCTACAGAGCCTCACTCGGTTGAAAAGGGCTCATTTTAGGGAAAATAAATTTGGCAGCTATTCCTGTGCTAATTAATTTCCAGTTGTGTTTTGGTGGAGTGCAGGTGAAGCGTGGGGGCTGTCCCAGCACCACGGCTTTGGTTCTCCGGGGATTGGCAGCACTGCCTGTGGGGTTGGGCAGGGATTTTCAGCCCTCTGAATTTTTGCTTCTATTTAATTTTTTAATGTAAAACCTTAAGAGGGGGTGAGCAAAATTATTACTGGGATTACAAAAAAGAGGATACCGGGATACTGCCTTTTTAAAAACTCCATATATACAGGTTTAAGGGGTATCTGCCCCTTGAGTGAAGTACTTTGGCTTGTTTGACGTGGGTTTGTGGGGCTGTTTGGTGGTGCTCAGAGGCTCTTATCAGCCCACACGCAGCCGGGAGCAGGGCAGCCTCACGTGTGCTGTCTGGTCACGTTTATTATGGCGATCCAACATCGGCAACATATGGTGCACTATTAATTTTTCTTTGTCTCTAGTTGGTTTCATTTCCTGGTTCCCACGGCACTATTGAATTGCAAACGGAGCACAGGGGAGATTTAACACAAACAAGACCTTTCTTTCCTTTCCTCTCCCCTTGCCCTTCTTTGAAAGACAACTCCTGGTTTAGTTAATTTTTGGGTTGGGTGGGGTTTTTTGGTTGTTTGGTTGATTTTGGGGTTTTTTTAATCCTGCTTTTTAGCATAAGTAATATTTGCCAGAGAATTCTTTAAGCATAATATAAAATAAGTCCTAGAACCCACAGAACCACAATATTATTTTATTTCAACAGTACTGCATTTATTAGTTTCTTCTGTTTCTTCATTTAGGCCAGAAGGAATTGATTACTTCTTACATGTACAGCATCACACTGCTCTAACTGTATCCTCAATTCTGTTGATCCCTAGTAGCAGTTCTTCTGGTATTTTATTCTTTTGGCTGTCATAAGTTAGTTATGCATATAAAATTATTAGAATTTGTGGTACAGGATTTGTGGCTGATGGACGATTGATTGTCCTGTCTATAAGGAGTATTCTGCTCAGATATGCCATAAACCCTCTGTTTTGGAGAGTATTAAAATCACATGCTGGGTAGGAAATTTCTACAATTGAAATATAGACTTACCACAGACTGTAATTAAGCATTTACAGTCACAGATATTAGCAAACGCATTATGTGTTAGTGTGCTGGCTGGGGAGCTCCGCAGCAAGCGAGGGCAGGGTGTTCCAAGTGTTTCCTATTTATCTGAGTGTGCTCCAGTGCCATAAACATCTCCCTGTACGCTTTATCCCAAGCCTGTCATTGGTTAAATCGGCGGCTGTGGAAGCCAGAGCTGTTCCTGGATGGATCAGGAGTGCTGCAGGAGGCATTAAAGCTGCACAGGGGTACTTGGGGAAAGGGAGAACCCTGTGTGTAGTGTGGAGAGGCTGCCAGAGCTGTTCCATGCCTGACTCCGGCTCTGCACCCACAGCTCGCTGACACAAACCTGTTTATGGCAGCAGATGACACTGCTGTCCCCAAAACTCACCTCCTTGAGTGCCTCCTAACCCCTGACAGTCCTTCCTGGGAACCTGCCCTGGCTCTGCTGCAGCTCACGGCATGATGACATCAGCTTGGGCTCTAAATGTCTCTGGGAACCTCCCGAGGAGAGCACAGGAGGGGAAATATCCTGAAGGGGCTGTGTTTTATTCTGCTGGGCTTGCAGGGGTTATTGGGAGCTTAAGGAGGGTCTTTCCCCGCAGCATCAGCTTAGCTTTCTGCCTCACAGCAAAGCAGAGCTTAGATGTGAGCTGGGAGAGCTGCACCCTGCAGGGAAGTTCATGGATCTGAGAGGGGTAAACCCTCACTGAATCAAGTGCTGGAGCAGGAGTTGGAAGCTCAGTGATTGCTCTCCTGGCCACTGGTTCAGAGCTGCAGCCTCTCCCCGGCCCTCGGGGGTTTCCTTTCCTCCTGGTGCCCACATCCCAGGGCAGGTGTATGGGCAGGGTCTGGTGTGTGCCATGCAAATCCATGGCTTCAGGGCCAGCAGGGGTGGGTGCAAGTTGGCAAAACCCTCGGTAAGTAGCCAAAGGGGAGCACGAGATCAAAATCTGGGGAAAATCCACTGTAGGGGTGACCTTTCTGATGGGGAAGTTGCCCCGAGGGGTTTCTCTGGAGTTTAGTGCCAGGGCTGGCTGCAGAGCCGATGGCCTCGTGTCCTGCCCGCTGCTGTGTGATGCCAAGCTGCTCCAGGTGCATTGACTGACTTATCTCCCTTGTTCCCCCCCACAGGGGCAGTCAGGACGCGATGGTTACCCGGTAACTCCACTATTCCTTTTATTTTTACTCTTTTCTAATCTGTGCTCTGTCGTCCTCTCCAGCTTTTTCCACAACGCTTAATTTTCTTTGCCTCTTTTAAGCTTCTTTTTTCCCCCCTTCTTCCCTCTTTCTCTATTAGCAATAGCTTTTGAGGAATTTAGCCCTAATTTCAAAAGCCTGAGCAATATTCTCCACTAAGGTTTAGAGGGATGAAATGCTTTGAGCCCTTTCATGGTTGCATTCACACTCTTGCCTAAGAATTCACTGGACTGCAAAGTGAACAGAGGCTTTGGGGTTTGTCCCACATTGAGCTGTAGGAGGCCAAATCTGAGGACACCAATGAAAGAGCCTCAGGTGCTGAGATAGATCCTCATTTGCTCATATCCGAATTTTTTTCCCCTGGAAGCAGAAATGTCCTGCCGGATGTGCAGGAGGAGGGAGTCTTGCTCTGGCCAGATCACAAACCTCATCCTTATCAATGCCCTTGGGTGGCCACAGTGCTGTAGCTCTGAGGGGCTCAGCAGCTCCTCAGGGAGTGTCTCCCCAGCACACACTCGCTGTAAGGGGGTGGTAAGAACCCCCATGTGAATTCTCCATGTTCACAGCACAGAGAGTTTCCATCTCTGCTCCTGCTTTTTGAATGGGTGCAGTGAGTCCTGCTCTGCCTGTTCCTCTGGAAGGGGTTTCTTGGCTCTTCTTAGCCTTCTCCTTCCTGTGGTTGATGCCCTTTTTTTCCTTTTTTATCTTTTNGTTTTGTGCCCTTTTTTTTCTTTTTTTTTTTTTTTTTTCCCCCTTTTTCCCCCCCTTTTTTTTTTTTTTTTTTTTTTTTTTTTTTTTTTGGTCTGTTTTTTTGCCCTTTTTTCCTGAATGAGCATGTTGGAAAATTCCCTCCTTGCCTCTGCCACCACATGCCCTGGCCTGGCTCCCTTTGAGTGCCCAGAAACCATAGAAACAACTATTGAGTTTTATGTGTGCCAGGGAGCTTAAGAGAGGAGGATTGGAAGGGAATTCCAGGGCTTTTGCAGTTTTCCCTTCCCCTGCACCCCTGTGATCCTCGCTGGGGAGGACAGTGGAGTTTCCCCAGAAAGGGAGATGGAGTTAATTTTGCAGAGGCAGCCTGTGCTGTTCTGCATCCCTGACATGAGAGCGCTTGGGACTGCAGCACTGATGAGGACAGACCGAGCTGGTGGTGAGGGCAGAGCGTGGAGGCTGCGGGCGAGCAGGCTGCGTGTGCAGGGAAGGGCTGTGTGTGCAGGGAAGGGCTGTGTGTCCAGGGAAGGGCTCTGTCTCCCTCAGGCGGCACCTGCTCGCAGCAGCCTGGAGCTGCTGGAGCCAGGAGGGTGTGCAGCTGCCCCAGGGGTCTGCTGGAAATCAAGGGTTTAATTTATTAGCAGTTAAGATGTGACATTTCCCTCCAATGGGCTGTTTAATGTCAGTTTTAGGGTGGCTTTTTGCCCCTGCGAGCCGTGGCAGACACGGCTGGATCAGTGCCCATGGCAGGTTTGTCCCTTCTCGTGTCTCAGCCATTCGGTTTCGTTGCAAAGCTCTGAAAAGCACAAACTCTGAGGAAACAGGGACTGTTCCCAGGGACAGAGCATCACCCCTGTCCCCAAGGGCAGCCTGGCACCTTGCCTGTCCCAGCTCCTGCAGAGGATTTTGGTGATGCTCAAGCTCTCCTGGATGGTGTCAGGGACTGTTCCCTAGGACAGAGCATCACCCCTGTCCCCATGAGCAGCCCAGCACCTTGCCTGCCCAACTCTGCAGAGGGATTTTGGTGATGCTCCAGCTCTCCTGGACTGTGTCAGGGACTGTTCCCAGGGACAGAACATCACCCCTGTCCCTATGGGCAGCCTGGCACCTTGCCTGTCCAACTCTGCAGAAGGATTTTGGTGATGCTCCAACTCTCCTGGATGGTGTCAGGGACTGTTCCCCTAGGACAGAGCATCACCTCTGTCCCCATGGGCAGCCCAGCACCTTGCCTGCCCCAGCTCTGCAGAGGATTTTGGTGATGCTCCAGCTCTCCTGGACAGTGTCAGGGGCTGGCAGTGACCTCAGCTCTGCTGCCACAGAGTGGCATTTACATCACCACAAGGCTTTGCCTCCTCTCTCTCAGCCCCAGGACCTGCAGTCCAGGTGAGCTGTGGGGTTCTCTTATTCCTAACTTTGAAACCAGCAGACACTGAATTCCTGCATCCACATGGCTGTGGCTGCACTAATTAGCTTTATCCAATAAACAGGTGAGGATAATTTTATTTCCAAAGCAAGATGTATACCTGGAGAAGGAGGAAACTAAACATAAAGCAGGTTCGGGGGTATTATTCAGCAGAAGCATGTGGAGAGATTTTATTAAATCCAGTTGCATATTCAAATGAATTTAATTATTTAGTTCCCTTCAGGGTGATCAAATAAATTCCAAGCTGTTTCAGGGGGTGGATGTGGTGGAAATGCAGAGGTACAAGGTGGATATTAAGTGGTCTGTCTTGCCACATTCATCCCTTGGCCAGCAGTGCTTTGAGCTGCGAGTTTATAACTGAGCTGGAAGAAGGAGAAGAAGCTTTAAAGGGATGAAGTGATCCAGAGGTCTGGAAATGGGGCCAAAAGAGAAAACAGCTTCTATAAGATGATTTCAATATTTTTATACTTAACATCTTAAGGGGAGAGGTTTGGGCCTTACAATAAAACTTTACAGCAGAAACAGTTTTTTCTTTATGAAGTTCTTTAGGTTTATTATTATTTTTGAAACCCCATAGAGGATTTAGTTTCCATTTTTATCCCTATGGCATATCCTACTAACATTGTAGTAATAGCTATGAAGGATGTTGGGATTTGTTGCTCTTCTGCTCCTGTTTGATTTGCTTTTGACATCCTGCTGATCATGGCTCACAGCACGTACCTCAGCCTGAATTTCAGTGCAAGGGCTGCATGGCTCTGTCTTCTCTCCTCTTTCCCCAGTAACGCTTGAACTTGGCTCATTTCAGCCAGATTTGACAGAAGGGTAAAGACTTTGTAGATAATAGTTTGACTTTTGATACTGGGGGCAGGTTAAGGGAAAAATCCTTTCTGCTGCCCACAGTGAGGCAGGAGCCGTGAGCTGCCCCACAGCTGCCTTGAGCTCAGGTTTGCACGAGGACAGCAGAGGAAAAGCAGATGTGCAGCCCCCAAAATGATGGAAATGTGTTTTTCTTAGGGCAGGAGCAGACCCTGGGGCTGGGATCCCCTGGGATGTCCTTCCTGAGGCAAGGAGCATCCGTGCTGCAGAGGGCTCCCCTCGGCTGGAGGTGCTGGCAGCGTGTCGGGGTCATTTGTCCCCTGAAGCTGGCAGGGGATGGAGGGGCTGGCTCTGCACAGGGCTGGGGCTGCTTTCCTGAGCAGGGCAGGCAGCTGCAGCCGGGCAGGAGGAAAAGAGAACATGAGGACCAGATGGGAGAGCCGAACTGTGAGTGGGCTTTGAGCTGACCTTTCAGAGCGGGAGGATCTCTGCATCGCTCAGCTGTTTAATTGGACATTAGGAAACATTTCTTCACCAAAAGGGTTGTAAAGCATGGGGCAGGACTGCCCAGGGAAGTGGAGGAGTTGCTGTCCCTGGAGGGATTTAAAAGGTGTGTGGAGGTGGCTCTTGGTTTAGTGCTGGGCTTGGCAGTGCTGGGTTAATGACTGGGTTTGATGATCTTAGAGGTCACTTCCAGCCTGAATGATTCTGTGATTCTGAGCAATGGCTGTGCAGTGCTTTTAGCAGCCTTTCCCCCATCTCTTTCCCTGCCCCACGCAGGGATGGTTCTATACTTCAAACTACTCAGTTGTTCTACATGACATTTCTCCTCTTTCCCAATGAGATTCTGCCTTTGTGGTTCACCAGAACCCATTCCCTTCTCTCTCTCCATTTGCTGGAGAGGCCTTTTGAAGCCAAGGTCTCTGTTTCTTGAGAGTTTCATCTGCCTCTGCTGCTCATCCCTAAAATCAGTCTCAGCTACACTGCTACGTGACATCCCAAATGGAGGGTTGTCACTTCAAGTGGGAAGAAACTGAGAGAATGAAGTTGATAAATGAGGGGAATTACTTTATGTGCATGTCTTCATTAATAGAAAGCAGAGCAGGGAAGAGGCTTTGCATAAGAAAAGTATGATATGAAGCAGAGTTGTCTCCTATTTTATACGTTTTCCTTAGAATTACTAGGATTTATTTTTAGTTGAGCGGTTTGTTACTCATTTTGTTCCTCCAGTGTATAATGTTTGCCTTCTGAATTTCCTTAGTCACTCATGTGTTGCCTGGAAGAACCCAGGCATTGTCCTGCCCATCTCTTGAAGCAGTGGGAACCTTTTGGGAAGGCAGGGAGAAAAGGCTTTGTGTTCTGCCTGCTTGGAAGTAATGCAGCTTGTCATCCAAAATAATTCAGCATTGAGTATCCAGCCCTGGGCTCCCCAGCACAGGAAGGGCATTGATGTGTTGGAATGAATCTGGAGGAGAACACCAGGATAATCAGAGGGGTGGAGCACCTCTGCTGTGAGGAAAGGCTGAGAGAATTGGGATTTTTCAGCCTGGAAAAGAGAGGGTTTTGGGACATCCTAATTGCAGCCTTGCAGGACTGAAGGAGCTGCAAGAGAGTTGGAGAGGGACCATTTACAAGGGCATGGAGTGACAGGACGAGGGGGAATGGGTTCAAAGTGACAGAGGGCAGGGTTAGATTAGATATTGGGAAGAAATTATTTATTGTGAAGGTAGTGAGGCACTGGAAGAAGTTGCCCAGAGAAGCTATGGCTGCTCTGTCCCTGAGAGTGTCCGAGGCCAACTGGGTGGGGCTTGGAGCAGCCTGGGATAGTGGCAGGTGTCCCTGCCCGTGGCAGAGGAGTTGGACCCTAGACAGTCTGTGAGGTTTCTTCCCACCCAAACCATTCCATGACTCTAGGACCAATGGTGTCCTTTTCTAATGACAGGTGACTGCACCAATATAATCCATTAATGGACCTAAGGTGAAAGAGAATCACAGCACAGGCATTGCTCAACGCTGGCATTTCATTCTGGGGAAGAAGTGCTCAGTTAGAATTGAAATACCCCTGTAAAGGCCATTCCCATGGATTTATAGTCCGACTCACGCTAAGGATCTGTTGGAGATAAGCAGGTCAGCATCTTCAGAAACTTTAATTTTGGGAGCCTTGGACAGTGAGCTAATATCTTCCTTTGGCTGCAGTGTTGTAAATCCAGAATTATCCACTGAAGTCAGCTGTAATGTATAAGCCAGAAATCAACTGGTAAGGATGGTAAAACTCTGGTTTTAATTAATTTTCAAGACACAAAGTGAAGCCAAATGTGTTTTTCTAGGCTGATGTCTGTGAGAGGGGTCGAAGAAGCACATGTAGAAGGCAAGATGGTTCCCTGACCTATAAAAACCCAGCACAGTGAAGCACTGGAACAGTGACTTTGGTTACAGCTCTAGACCTTGGCCATAAACTGTGGAGTTTGGGATTTTCTCCCCTCAGCAATTAAGAATTTCAATTAGTAGACATCTTAGACAGGGAAAGTCTGTGCAAGCTTTTCGTGTGTGACCCATAAATGCAATATGAATGCAGACAGGATGATGTGTGGGAAATGCGGAACACATGCCTGAGCCTGTTCCTGGTGGCAGCTCCTCCATGCCACTGTGGTTCCTCTTTTTACCAGAAAGCTCCAAGACATGCACTTAATCAGGCATTTGGAAATGGCAACACCAGAAAACCAGATGTGGCATTAGTAACAAACTACTTTTATGAGAGATCTGTAGGAGTAACTCAGAGTTGAGCTGCCTGATGTCCCCATGAGTTGCTTCCACCTACGCCATCACCTCCAAGTGCTGCTTGGCTGTGCTCAGGGTGCACCTGGGAGAGTGGCTGAAGGAGCCCTGTGGGACTGCTCCGTGCCCAAACCAGAGCCAGCAGGGAGTGTTTTAGCTCCTCAGGAGGGCTGCCAGAAATCCCATGTGAGGTATGGGAGGCCATGCCATGTGGTCAGCTCTCATGGGTTGTGTGGATCCCAAATTTTCCTGGTTTTTTGCAGTAGGCAGATGCTTTCCAGACCTTGGGTGGTAGCTCATGCACGGACACAGTTGTCTGTATATCTCTGGGGTGTTTTGGCTGGTTGTGCATCACTAGGCTTAGATATTTTTAAACACTGCATGGTGTGATGAAGGCTTCTGTTGGTGAGGTATTTAGTTTTCTTAGCTAGGCTAATCAAGGTCATAAATGTAATTTAGGGTCCCATGTTTGTTCTCATGTTTTACTCGTAAATATTCAGACTTCAAGGAGCGTCTCCTGTGCGTGAAGCCATTTGCACACATACCTCTCCCAGTAAGAGCTCAAAAGACAGAAGTACCAAACATTCATTTTACAAGGCAAACTTTGTAGTTCCAGTCTTTTTCATTTTATTTTAATATCAGTTTTGTGGCCAATTCACGTAATTATTTGCCTAGAGGGAAAACCCTCTTTAAACAGGGAAAGCAGATCCAGCGTGTTTTCCTGCTACATCCATTTGCTGGCTCTCTGATGTGGAAACAACAATGATTTTGTGAAGACCAGTCCTTCGTGGCAGCAGTTTATTTTCCTTTTGATTTAGAGGTAATTCTTCCGCAGGGATAATAAAAAGCTGTCTTATATCCCACCCAGGAGAGGAATTGCAGATGCATTTGTTTATCCTCTGTGATTCTGGTGGTTCTGGATAGGGAGAGGAGAGGGCCTGGGGAAGGTGCTGACAGCAATGGAAAGGGAGAGCTCTGCAGCCCCAATTGCACTGGCAGGGCAGAGGTTTGGTTTCTGGCTTCTCGTGCTGCTTTTCCTCTCGTTCCCTGCGTCGCGTGTTGAGTGCAGCTGGTGGATCTGTGTCTCTGTTCCCAGTGCATTTAGGTCCAGCGCCGTGGTGCAGAGGTTTGGTGTCCAGGCAGAGGAAAAATGAGAAAACCAAGAACTTTTCTCATTAACCACCAAAGAGAGGTAATCCAAACAGAAGCTGTCAGCTGGGAATGGCACTGGTGAGGAAAGAATATAAAGGCAGCAAGTTGCTGAAGTGTTTGCTTCTAATGCCAACATTCTTCCAAAACAATTGCTTACCTACTTAAAAATTGCATCCCCACCTCAGAGGGCCTCTCCTCTCTCATAGGACATTAAAAAAAAATACATCCAAAGCCCAACTGGACATCAAATGCTTGAAGAAAGCAGTTGCACAGAACACATGGAACTCATTTAAGCCTCAGAAATTTGGGAGAAGTCGGGGGACTCTTTCTTCCATAAAAGCACTTTGCTGTTTTGGAAGAAAACTGGTGCAATGTGATGCACAGATGAGGAGTTCTTGCCTCTGAAATGGTGATCTGGCACGTCTGCCCAGGAAGCGCAGGGAGAAGTGAACAAACTGGCTCTGTTTTGGCATCTCTGACCGACCTTCCTCAGAAACCCAAGCAGTGCCCTGTGCAGCTCCAGCCCAGTGTTTGTTTTCCACCCCTTCGGACCAGTCAGCGTTACTGGATTTGGTTCCAGACGTTTTCCTTGGCATCTTTGAGAAGGCATCCAAAACAAAGAGGAAGCTCTGTGCACAGACAGAAGAAGGCACATCTTGTGGTTAAGGAAGAGGCAGCTCTCGCAGGGAAAAGGGTCCCTTATCTCCATTTGAAGCCCTGCAGAATGTGGCTGCCGTGTCTGGAAGGCAGCTGGGAACTGAGGCGCTCTGGGTGAGCTCAGGCTAGCGATGCAAAGGAGGGGCCGAACCATGGGCAGAGCTGCTGCCCCAAAGCATTCTGAGCACAGGGCTCGGGTTTGGTTTTTCTGGGTTTGGCTGTTTGTTTGGTTCTCTCCCAAGGCTCTCGGAGGGGCTGGGAGCGTTGGTGCCCGCGGAAGGCCATGGCTGTCCCTGCAGAGGCTGGCTCTGCGCGGGTGCCCGGCGGGGACCAGCCCAGCCTCCGAGGTGCCTGCTCCCCTGCAGAGCTGTCTGGTTTGCATTAGGGGTGAAGTTTTTAGCAAATTACTGCTCCTTTCTGCTCCGTTTCCATCAAAGAATGGGCAGAGGCCTCCCAGCAGTCTGTGGACAGATCTTTTTTTTTGGAATAGAGCACAGATTTGTGGGGTTTTTCCTTGCCTTGTTAACACACGCTTGGATCTTACCAGGCATCGTTTACCCGACACCGCTATTGGGGGTTTATTTTTGGCAGCCTGGGCGGTGGGACACTGTTCCCCCTGAAGAAATTTCATTTTCAGAGGAGCCTTTGAGGGTTTGGTGATGCTGAGCCCCACCAAATTCTGCGGGCAATGCCCGGGGAGTGCTCAGATGGCCTTTTTGGAAAGAAATTTTGGAAAGAAAATCTGCAGAGAGTTGCCGCAGCTGGGGTCTGTCTGAGCGAGGGAGACTGAGCTCATCCCACTGCCCAGAGCAGCCCCATCTTTTGGGATTGGATGTTAAATGCAGGGAAATTAGATTTTGGGGAACCCCTAAATGCCCTTCCTTGTAGAAAGAATTGGGGTTTTCTAGCTGAACAAGGAGAGCTTGGCTCCAAGGCCATGCAGGATGCAGCCTGCATGTGTAAATTGTTTCCAAATGGAAACAATTAGTCTTGCAAACTTTAAAAAATAATCATGTCTCATCAACGTTGCTGTTTAGTGCTTGTAAGAAAATTGTAGAAGCTGTTAGGTTTTGGGTTTGTTTTTTTTAAAACCATCCAAAAGCTATCATCTAGTAATGGAAGAGTGAGTTTCTGGTTTGCGTGTAGCAAAGGGGAATTTGTGTTGGACAATACGGAAATATTTTTCAAACAAAGAAACAGAGAAAATAGTTAGCAAAGGTTTGTTGATAATCACATTCATGCTTAAAAGTATTATTTAGTTTTAAGTGCAGGGCTGTTCCCCTGTGCAGCAACCCCATCCCATTGAGCGAGCCCTCCATGCTATAAAACATGAAGCTATCGTGTTATAAATGACCTTAATGCTTCAACATGACAGCTCCTGGTAGGAATGGTTCCAATGTTATGTCATGCTGCAGACTGACGTGATTTTGGAGTCTTACACCAGGGACTCAGGAGACACGGCTAATGAAGGAGGAACCTCCTAGCCAGGACTCCTCCAGGCTCACAGCAGTGAGTGGGGTGTGCTTGGGATAATTGCGTGACCAAATTCATACTCTCCACAAGTTTTTACATGTAGTAATAAATTTATTTAGCATTATAAATAATAATGATAATACACAGTAAGACATAATAAATTAAATCATGTATTTAAATGCAATAATTTAAATGCATTTGAAAGGGCAAATGATTAGAGGTGGTATTGGATGGAGTAGAAATTTATTGTTTTATAAGGGTTTCTGATCCTTCTCCACTGAGGACTTCAGGGAGGGAGAAGGGATAGCAGTGATTGGGGATGAGTTGACATCCCAGAGCAAGTCTCTTGAACTCAGTTTATTCACAGTTAGTGCCAGTGGTTCTCAGCTGCCATTTAGAGGACTCACATTCATTTTTTATTTCTCAGTCTCTTTTCTCCCCTTTCCCTTCAGCTGAGAGCAGCCACAGCAACCTGGCTGCCTTCCTCCACTTTCCTTGTGATGGGCCTGGCAGGGCAAGCTTAGCCACAGCTTTTGCCAGAGCTTTCTTCTCACACAAAAATGTGCTGGGGAACCTCATCGCCAGCAGCTGCTGTCCCGCCCGTGAGGATTTACAGCGTGGCTATAGGAGGGGATGGCCCCTGGTCCCTGGCTGTGCTGCAGATGACCCAGGGCCCTTTGCAGGGGTACTAAAATATTGCCATGCCCTTTTGTTCAGTCCTTAAAATATAAGATTCTACCCTATTTTGAAACCACAGAGACAGACATGGAAAGGCAGCCCTTTGAATTTGTCAAAATTTGACTGCAGGGTTCCTTCCGACCCCTGTGCTAATTTTTAGCAGAGCAGGAAACATTAAAAATAACCATGAGAGGAGATTTCACAACTCAGAAGGATTGTCCTCTTAATAATCTCTGGCTTTGTTTTCACTAGATATATCCCCCCATAAAACTCCTGTAGCTCTGCTCGAGCCAGGCCACGTCTGGCAGCAGCAGGGGACGGCAGAGGGCCAGGTAGCCAGGCTGGCACCTCAGCTTGCCCTGAGCCAGAGGTGAGTGATGGACGTGAGAAATGCTCGTTGTTTATTGGAAGAGCTTGCAAGCGCCACATCTTCCCTTTCTGGTGAGCCCAAAACTGTTCTCAAGCCTTCAGCAATGGGGGAATCTCATTTTTGCAATGAGAGGTGGCATTTTGGTGCTGTGGCTCAAGACTTCTGAGCTTCTACTGTGAAACAAAATGAAAAATATATCAGAACTTGTTTTAAAATGCATCTGGATGTAGGCCATTACTCTGAAGCTGAAATGTTGTGTGGCAAAACCAAGGCATGCATCATGGCTATATGATGTAGTAACAAGCTCTGCTCAGACTTCAATGTCTTATCTGACCCATGTCTGCATTCTAGCATCAAGGTGTAACCATATAATATATAATTAATATATACATAAAATATATATCATTATATAAATAATGTCCTCAGCCAGGTGATGCCAGGGAGATGCTCCACTCTCCCTGTAGGATCATTAGGATCGTGTAGGATCATTATTCCTACAGGAACACCTTTGTGAGGGGTTACTCTTTGTGAGGGGTGAAACTGAGGCGTGTAATTGCAATTATCACTCATCTCTGCTGTGTCCCCAGCTCTCCCCACTAACCCAGCTCCTCCTGCCCCAGCAACACGAGGGCTCCAGACAGATGTTGCAGATGTATTTTCTTTATGAAACTTTATGACAGCAACCATTTTTCTTTTTAAAAGGGGAGGGTGTCCCACAGAGCTGGTTTGGCCAGGTGCTGAATGCACTGGTGTGTGGTCAGAAAATGAGACGTGAGTCGGTTACCAGCTGGGATTCCAACTGTGTTGTCTTCTTGGAGCACCCATGATTGATGGATTTTGTCCCACTTGGCATCACTTGCAGTGATGGTTTTGGTCAGAACTATGTTTTGGAGGAAATTAATTGAGTTTTCCCTCTACCTTGTCTTAAAGCATCAGGTTTGTGCTAGGCAGAATTTTCATCCCCTCTTGATGTAGTGAGCAGTGCTTTGTGTGAAGTGTGATCACTCTGTGTGTGATTTAGAGCAAAGAACTGTGATCAAGAGTAGGTGAAGGCATGAATAAAATTTCTGCCTGGGCAAAAAGCACAGCCTAAAGCCACTGTGATGCTCTCTATTGCTTGGGATGTCCAGAAAACTCTCCTTTTTAATACACTTTTGCTGGTTGTTTAAGTAGAAGTGATCTTTATCCCCTCAAAGTGAAAACTTCCAACGAGATGGTTCATGAGTGGGGGAATAGAGGGTTACTTCTTGTTTTCCTGTTCCTTGTTTATCAAACAAATTAGAGATTGCTTAATCTCTAATTAAAATGACATGGAGAATTCAAATGGAAGACAATAATGATCTCAACACTCCTGAGAGTTGCAGGCAGTCAAGTCAGGCAGCCCAGATTTCAGATGTTCCCTCCTGCCTTACCCATGAAATTCCCTGGCTGCTCTTGGGAACCCTGCCTTGCTCTCACAGACATTTGGCTGGGCAGGTAGAGCAGAGTCAATTAAATCTCCAGCCCAGACTAACGAGACATTTAAAAGCCTGTGTTAGTCTTGTCCATTCAGTGCTGTGGCTGGCCAAGAGCCCCTTTGGAGCCCTGATGGATATTGTTTCTCTCGAGCGTTAAATGCTTTCCCTCAAACATCTTCTGAATAGGCCATTGTTTTTCCTTCTGGATGTCTCTTTGTGGACTGATACAAGAATAGCTAAAAGCTGAAGAGCTGGCATTTTATATTTAAACAAAAAAAAAAAATTCTGGGACTTCTACTCCTCTGAGAAGTTGAATGTGCTGCCAGTTCTCTGCTCAGATCCCGCATCTTTTCCTCAGGAAGTCAGGAATTTGCATCAGGAGCTTCAGATGAATCACCTCAAACAACTGTAGTTTCAGGAAAGAAGCTTCATGAACCTGATGCTGTTTCCAGGTTTTAGAATTTAAGTAATGGAGGTGAGATAAAGTATGGAGGAGGTGTTGGGGTAGTTTGATTGTGACCTTCAAGCCTTTGCATTAACAGACAAAACTGCTTTATTTCTATTTTCATTACCACTGCGTAGCCATAGTGCACTGATGGTTCCTTATGAGAAAAAAAATATGCATCACATGAGGAATGTAACCTATATTTGATTACTTCAGTAATCTCACGTGTGTAAAGAAATCCCCATTTATTTTCAAGTGAACTTCTCTTGTACAGGTGCTCCAGGCCTTATAACCCAGGTACTGATGACCTGCTCAGGGTTCAGCCATCTGGATTTACCTCTTTTTGCTCACTGAGCTGTGTTCCCCAGAGTTTTATATTCTAGGCCACATCAGCATAGCCATTGCAGACTGCTTTATTCCTTATCAATGGCCACTAATTCCTTATCAATGGGTGTGAGCTGGAAGGATGCTCTTTTAAGTGCAGTCATTGGCCTCCTCTTGCTCCGTCCTTGTCTCTTTTGCTCCATTTCCCCATCACAGTTATAAAGTAAACTCAAAAATACTCACCCTAATCAGTTCCCTAAGAAATACAGAGAACTTTGGTGCTTTAGAATTGTGTTATACCATGTCCAGACTCCATCTGCTTTGGCAGATCCTCGTGTTCCCAGGCTGTAAGGTGGGAGATGTTCCATCCCAGCACGCAGGAGGAGGATGTGCGTATCCCACACGTGTGGCTGTGCAGGAGGAGGGAGCAGGGCTGACCCCAAGGCGCAGCTTGGCAGGTGGAGCCCTTGAATTTGCCACAGGAGCAGGGCTGGGCTGGGTTTGGGCTCACCAGAGCAGCAGCTGTGGTGCTGGGCCAGGCTTTGCCACAGGGATGGCCACCAGAGCGAATCCTCGCCCTGCGGAGCCCGCGCTGGAAATGTGGGGTGACCGCAGGTGACCGAGGGCTTTGCTGACCTGCAGCCATCATGCCATGTCTCCTCAGAAGGGTTGAGCCTTCTTTGGGCGTAAATGAGGGAAGACCTTAAGTTTGTGGGCTGGGGGAAATAGTTTTTCTGGGATTTATGGTAACTGGAGTGTGTCTCTGCATTCCCAAGCGGGCCTGCTCCAGCTGGGGACAGGGACAGCTTTGGCCTCAGAGCACCTGTGCTTCCTCCCTCCACACATCCCTTATCAAAAGCAAGGTCTCCTTTGGCCCAAGACATTCAGTGGTTTGGTATTAATTAAGGGTCTAAATGCCAGGAATGCTGGGGAATTAACCATTTTCCATATTGATGCAGCACCCCCAGAAACAGACCTGGGGAAGAACTGGGATAAGCGAGTGCTTTAGCAAAAATAAATGGCTCAGATCCAAGGTCCATGTGAATTACTCATGGATCCGCTCAGTTTAACCAAATCAGGCATGTCTTGCTACTGCTGTTTTTGACTTTAAAAACCTCAGGGAGTCCAAGAGAAGTGCCAGAGCAGTGTCACCTTATCCCTGTCACTAATCCTGTCGCTTCCTTTCACGCTCCTTCACACTCCGCAAATTGTTTGATGCCTCTTACTGTACCTCTGTGAAACCTTCCTGCTGGATTGCATGGATGAAGGATTAGGTAAATCATAGAATCATAGCCAAAGATTGTACTATACGTAAGTAGAGTCTCTTTCAGAGCACGCCTGATATTGCTAGGTTTATAAATTAATTTTCTTTTTTTTAATAATACTTTCTTTTCCTTCCTTTTTCAGGGGCCTCTTGGCTTGGATGGCAAACCAGTAAGTAGCACTAAGAGCCAAGTATAACATGTCTTGTTCATGCTGCTCCACAATAAATAGGCAGTATCTCAACTATTGTTCATTTATCACTGCACATATAACTGTTTAGGAGAGAAAATTCTGCTTGGGAAAATTATTCCATGCCAGTTTGAATTCTGAGCCAGGGCTGGCCGGCACAGCTGGAGGTGAACTTTTCTTTACCTGTCAGCTCATCTCAGCCGCCTCTTCCCCTCCTGCTCAGCTCGGCAAGCACAGACTGCAGATGGGCATCAGGCCAAATTTGGGGAATAAACTCCAGTAGCACATTCAGAGAGCAAAGTCAGTGATCTTGGTTGTGCGCTCCTGGCACTACAGAGTGATACCATAAAAATAATTGATCCCAAAGCAGGTTCCATTTTCCTGCAAAGGACCTGAGCTGGGAACTGCTTGAGGGTGCCCAGTGTCCATGCAATACTGTTTGGAACAGACTGGATTAATTTATGAGCTGTATTCTTGACTTCATTTTTGCTTGGAAGCCCTTTGGATATTCAGGTGCTTCATTCTTTATTTTACAGAAACACAGACTTTTTTATTTTTATGCTAATTGAACCCTAGCCAGCTCTGATTCCTTCCACTGAATGGTTCCTACAGAAGGTCACAGCTCCATATTTTGTCTCCAAACACCATTCTCTTCCACCACCTTCACTAGAGGAGGCCCCATATGAAATATTTTTTTTAATTCTGATCCTAAACCAAGTGGGATTTCAAAGTGGATAAAAGTCATTCAGTGTTTGGAACTGAAAAGCTGCTGCTGACACTTATTTCTGTCCAGTTAGGGAGTGTGCTGTGATAGCTGTACATTGCTGTGGTTGGGTTTTATCTTAACCCTGAGGATAAAAAATGTGAATAAAATCTAGAAATAGAGCATTAGACAAGAAAAGAAGGAAGGGGCAGCTCCCAGCCTGGTGCTCAGGGCTTGGCTTTCATTAGCAAAGGCTCCTGCTGGGAGCGCAGTCAGACCCCAGGCTGGGGTGCCACTGCCAGGCAGGGAAATCTCAGTGACAAAGCAAACTTGTCACATAGCCAGATTCCAGCCAGGCTGCTCAGGGTCTGTTCCGTGGCAGGAAGGGACCAGCAGCCTTGCTCAGAGACAGGAGTGGGAGGGAGGCTGCGTGGGCATGGGGATGCCGTGGCCTCTCTGCTGACCTTCCCCAGCGCATCCCAGCCGCTGCCCCTCCAGCACACACTACGGATCGGCACCGAGGTTTGGTGCTGCTCTGTGCTGGGAGGCAAACGCAGAGCAGACACATCAAAGTGCTGCTCTCGGGCTCTCTGTGGGGCTGCAGTGTCTCTGCCTGCCTCTTACAGACAGCAGCTCGGAGAGAAGATGAATGATGCCTTCAGCAAACAGGCCAAAGAAAGCAGCCCGTCCTCCTTGTTTATTCCAAACAGATGTATAATTGTTGTAATGATATGCTGAGCATGTGTTTTTTCTAGAAGTGATTTAGTACCTAAAGATATCTTTTGCATCAATTTAGAGTCACGTGTTGGCGAGCTGCTGTCGCACTGCCTGCCCTGCTCTGGTCCTTCTCCCTGCTCTGTCCTGGCAGGAGCAGGCAGGACCTCGTGGGTGCTTTTTGGGACAGTGTTGCTCATGTCAAGCACCGCAGAACTTAAAATAGCAGCATGTATTCCTTAAAATAATAGAAAATGTGGCTCAGGTTTGTGAATTGCTGAATATGATCTCCGTGTTTTTGATGCCACGTGCATTGATGATTCTGCTGTTCCTTATCTTGGATCCTTCTTATGTGTTTCCAGGGACCTCCAGGACCGAAAGGGGAAAAGGTAAAGGCTGCATTAATGTGTGGCTTTTAGGGAAGCCACTGTATGTCCTGGGTTACCCCAATATCCCAGCTGGGTTTTGTTGGGATGTGGAGCTGTCAGAGTGGGTTCTCACATTGCTCTTGGAAAAGCCCCAGGAAGGGGAGGGAGAGAAGAATTTGCGAAAAAGGAGGAGGAACAAGTATGGTCTTAAAGCTCACCCAGGCTGTAGGGTTGTGGTGAGTCCCTAAGTGTCGTGAGAGTGGCATAAAACTCTCTTTATTCCTCCAAGAGATCTGTGCTCCATCACTCTGTGTTTGCATGACACCCATGAAATCAGAGCAGCCAAAGAAGGTCATTACTGAAAGTGAAGTTAATTTTCACATGTGAAGGACATAAGCAGTTTCTAGGGGAGCGTTAGAGTTGGAAACAAACTGCTATTTCTGATTCATTATCTGTTTCATCGCCTGCCAGGGCAGAATCTTTCCCTATTGTGTTGTCTCGAGCCCTTCTCCTCCCTCATTTTAAATACATTAAGCAGTAGGACTCTTGCCACTTCCCTTGTGTGCTGTAGCCATCTCCAGCTGACCCTGTGCTCTGTCCTTCAGGGCTGGCATTTGAACTCTAACCCTTTGCTGTTTTTCCTGATTTGCAGGGGGAAGCAGGAGACATCGGCCCAAGGGTAAGCAGTGACACAGCACGTTGATTTATTTTAAAATCTGGTTGGGTTTAGTCACTTCTCAAAACAAAGCTTCATGCAGCCTTGCTGCAGCACGGTAACAGTTGTGGAAATGTTTAATTTTGCCTTCGGAGCTCTTTGCGGTGGGTGGTGGTGGTTTTCCTATATTTGGCCATGAGGAAAAAGGAATTGAAGACCTTTGGTGATCTCATGAAGGGTTTTGCTTCTGTGAACTTCCTTCTCCCTGATTTCCTCTTCCAGTGTCAGAGACAGACCCCATGTTTCCCAAAGTTTCTCTGGAGGCTGTGGTTGGCATTAGAGCACCAGAGTGTGGGGCAGGACTTGGAGTCCCCAGGAGAGGTCCAGCACAGCGTTGTGCAGGATGGAACATTCCCCACTGGGGATCAGGGAGACACGTGGGTCATACCCAGGCTACCTTTGAGAATAAAGGGTTTAAAGTCACTGTTGAGGGAAAAGCCTTGGCTATAACATGCAGAAATTAATGGAGTTTTGTGGAAATGGCTCTCACAGAACTGCATGAAGCTGAGATTTACTGAAGCACATCAGGACAGGTGTCCATGAGACACCAGGGGGATGTGGCCCATGCTGGGGACAAGGTGGTAGGTTTCACCACAAGGTGTGGGCTCTGTCACAGAGGTGTTTCTGAGCTGTGGCTGGCTGTGGGTTTTGGGCACCTGCTGGAAGCCCCATTGTGGGGATGTGTTGGAATCCTGTTGTACAGGTCCCTGTAGGAGGCTGGATTTGGAGCTGACACCCAAGAGCTGCCTGGTAGGGTCAGATGTCATTGCTGGAAACATAACCAGGACCCAAGGGGTTAATGTCAGGCAGAGATGCCTCAGAGATATTTGTTCTTCTTTCCCCTGGAGGTTGTAAAATCACTTTATGAAGTTGGTGTCATATTCTGAAGCAGCTCCCAGCTGCCTTGGGTGTGTTTAGAATTGTCACCCTGGGGCTCAGGGAGCCCCTAAAATCTCTCAGATAGATTTACAGCCCGTGTGGCTAAGGAGGGGCTCAGCGAAGGTCTCACTTTGTCTAAGAACCCACCCACGTACTCAGAAGAGGCTTTAAGAGGTGATTCAGCAGCACAGGGACATGAGTTTCCCCTCTTGGCTGGGGCTTTGGGGCTGGTGGCTCAGGAGATGCTGCTCAGGCTCCAAAGGTTCTGTGCTGTGGCTGCTGCAGAACTCACCTCCTGCTGCAGGACATGCTCTGGGACAGATTCTCTCTGGACTCGCAGGTGCCAGCTCTCAAGGTAACTCTTGTCCTCTGTTTTCATCTACCAAGAAGAGTGTTCTGGCTTTTTCGGTTGGTTTTTTGGTTGGTTTTTTTGTTGTTGTTGTTGTTGTTTGGTTTTTTTTTTGTCCTGATCTGCACTTGTCCAGATTTTGCTTTAGTTTTTTATTTATTTATGACTTTTTGCACAATGGTGAGAAAAAGGCTCAAAAAACAATTTGGGAGAAAAGAGAGAGAAACAAGCCTGGCAGAACCATGCACAAGTAGATCTAAAAACAAGTGCCTGGCTTAAAATATCTTTCTTTATGTCTCCAGACACTTGGGGTTGTGAATAGGAGGCAAAACTTCTTAATACCATATGGTCCAAATTACCTTTTATTTCTGAATTTAATCTATCTTATTCCTCAAGTTTCAGTGGTGGCTTAGTTTAGCTGGTTTTGAAAAATGTGTCAATGCAACTCACAGTGCCAATGAGAAGATAAATAACTAGGATTATATCCAGTGCCCTCTTCCTTATAAATATTCATATCCACGGGCAGTGGAGTGGGCATAGAGTGTGTCAGTGACCACTAAAACACTGTCATTAGGAATGATGGATTTTAAGAGAATAATGCTTGGGGTGGCTTTGGAGGGACTGTCTGTGGTGGGAAGGAGGTGCTGGCAATTAGGGATTAGCTACAGAACATGATCATGTCTGCACTGCTTCTCTTTCTGCAATAAACACCTTCCACCAGCGTGGATGGAAACAGAGATTATTAAACGTGTGAGTGTGCCTGGTGGCAGATGCTGGAGAGCGATTTTGGAAAGCTGAGGAAGGAGATCACATTGGGTTGTCTCAGTCACTGAATGCTCATTCCTGTGAGCAGCACAGGGAGGATTCTGTGCAGATTTGGGATTATAACCACCTGCTTGGGATGGGGAATGAATGTGCCCAAACTTACTGACAGAGTGCATGGAGGTGTATTTAGAGGGAGAAATCAATGACAGAGCCCCTCTGCTCTGGGGAGGATGGAGCTGAAGCAGGATGCTGCCCAGGCTGGGGCTGATATTTGTGCCTGTGCTGCTCTCTCACAATCAAATCCATCGCTGCCCCCCTGGAAAGGACTGGCTTTATAAACCAGCCCCGCTCCCTGAGCCAGCCCTGGGCCAACTGCTCTGGATTTGCGAACCAAGCTGGGTGATCTTGTTCTCACTGACAGATGAGATTTTCAGACAAACGACGGGGCTGAGGAGTCTCTCAGCACATCTGGGCGCTGTGGCAGCAGCATAGGGTTGCTCTCCAGAGGGAGAAAATGATCTTCAGCTGCTGAGAGAGATGCTCTGCCTGCAGTGGCCAGTGGTGTGTACCTGCCCAAGGCCAGTGCTGGTGGAGATGGCTCCAGCACCTCCAGCACCCTGAGCTGCTGGGAGCCAAACGCTGCTGGAGCTGCACCAGCTCTGAGCCACAGCGCAGCCACAAGAGGAGCTTTTTCTCCCTTGCTTTCTGCAAAATTATAACTGCTTATTATATCACCCTGCAGATGAAAACTCAGCACAGGAAGCAACCTGCAGGGCTCTCTGTGACAGTCACTAGGCACCTGTGGATACTTTTATTTTATTGTTTGCTTACTTTGGGGTGCTATGTTGAAATGGCTACATCAAGGGCTCTAAATCTGGAAATTACCAATGTTCAAGGTTTCTGTGCTGCAATATTCCACTGCTACACGGGGTCAGACCCAATGGCCAGTGAGCCCCGTGCCTTGCTTGGGAAAGCCCAGGTGCTTTGGGAAGTGTGGAGCAGGAACATGTCACTCCATCATAGTTATCCTCTCTATGGCCTGGATGTTTCTTGAACCAAGGATGGTGTCTCTCTATTTAACATCCCTCAGGGCTGTTCAGCTTTCTTGGGCCCATCTGTAACAGGGGCTGGTTAAAATTAAACGTGTGATGGCTGGGTTTGGTGGGATGTGGTGTGTTTAGCCCTGGAGCAAATGCAAATTGTTATTTTACATTAAAACAGATAGGGCTGGGCTTGGGATGTGCTTATTTGGATGATGCTCACCAATCTGAGGGATGAGAAAAAAAATTCAGTTCCTGTTTTGCTCTGTGGGCTTTTATGAAAACCCCACTTTATGCTCTTGTGTATCTTTACCCACATAATGAGCCATAAAAGTGTGTCCCTTCTGTCTGCCACAAAACCCTTTGCTCTCAGTGGTATTTTTGGTGGCTTCTGTAGTATTTGGAGGACCTGACCAAGTGCAAGTGTTCTGTGTCCCCATTAATTTCAATTTCTCAGTATTTCAGTGCTGTTCTTCCCAAAACTGGCTGCATTTAACTGAGTGTGGAGCTTAAAACCTCGCCCTACATCTTGAAAAAAATCCTTAGTCGGGGGTTATTTTCTAGGGTTGATTAGTTTTCTCTATCTGACTTTACTTTTCCCCTGTCTTCTTGGCATGATGGTGTTAAAACATCTGTGCTGGGAGGCTGGGCAGGAGGAGGCCTTGCCAGTGCATTATTTACCCCAGAACTGAGGTTTGCGGTTATCTCTCATTGTAATAAATACAATAAATATATCATGAAGCTCCTTGGCAATTTGGACAAGAGGTTTGTTCCTTCGAAACCTCCAAAAACCCTCATGGAGGATCTGCTGTGTGTTCCCACAGGGCTTCCTGTGGCTTCACTCCACCCTCTTGATTCTCCTGTGGGTGTGCACAGGGATGGGTGGGTGGGGAAAGGGAGATGCACATGGTGCCCTGAGAAAAGGAAATGTCTTACTGCTCCTCCCTAGATAGATGAGTGGAAAGGCTAAAAGACAATAGCAATGACTACTGACACAGCCTAAATACATTGTTTTTGCATCATATAAATCTGGGAGATTTATCTGCAAGTTGCAGGCTGGGAATACATCAGGATTCATTTGAGCCTCTGAAAACAAATACAATATTTGGTCTCAGGGAAATGCTGGGATGTATCATCCCCTATGGGGTTTATTGGAATAATACTCTTTATTCTGCAGTAGGGGAATCCTTGCCCCATCTGCTTTGAATGTCCTATTGTGCAGTGAACTAGTGAAAAAATGCTTGTTTCCCTTAGTCTGTGTCCTGCTTACAAAGTTCCAGTGTATCCAGAGCCTTAAAACCACCACTGTTGGCTATTACTTTCTAATGTATCAACTACATACTAAAAAAATTTGTTATTTATTGCTCCAGCCTTTAAAACCCACTCTTCTTCTGTGCTTTCATCTTAAACTGCTGCTCTTTCTTCTTCTGCCTCCCACTTTCCCTGGATATAGATGGTTTTTCCCCACCTCAATCATGGATTTCTGGCTAATGATCAGCTTGCCTTTAGCAGGAGAGTGCTCAAGGTAGACACCAAATCTGCTGCCTTTGGTTTGTTGTGATTTTCTGAGCTGCTTTTGTTATTTCTTTCTGGCTGATAGTGCATTGATGCTATTTTAAATTGCCACTACCATGGCTGTGTTTAGAGATGCTTGTTGGGAGTGTCTTTGAGTGAAACCTCATTGGAATTTAGGGGGCAAGGGTTGTCAAAGTAGAGAGACATAAAACTAATAGGTTTTAGCATTTGGTTCTTTGTGAGATTTAGGAATCAAAAAGCAAAGTCCTATAAATGTTGATATGAACAGTGTTGGTATTGTAAAATAAAATGCATTAAAACTAGAGTAATCTAAATCCTTGAACTCTAAATGTGACATTGTCATTAGGAAAAATTCAGTGGGAAACTCAACTTCACATAATTGGTTGCAGTGTTCAGCATTTGCAATTGGGTTTTTTTTAAAACAATGCAAGTGATTTAGGAGCCTGGATCTTGTTGAAAGGCCATGGGACTTGTGCTGCTAAGTCACTTAAGGACTTCTGAAAAATCCCACACTTGTCCCTGATTTGAGAGTGGACTGCATATTAAACACAGCCCTCTCACTGCCTCGCTGGTGACTCTCCCAGATGTTGCTAAAAGATTTACGAGGCCCTTCCATGAGGTTTCCCATTGTGCAGCCGCAGGGATGGGCCACGGCCCCGGGGCTGGGCTGGGGTGGCTGCTGGGGGCTGATACCCCAAGGATGCTCCCCTTGGGAATGGCACCCCCAAACCTGCCCAGCCTTGGGGACACAGCTTGTTCTCTGTCCCCAAAACACGCGGGGAGAGCGGCTCGGGGTGTTCGTGTGTGCCCTTGGCTGTGCGTGAAGGGTGAGACTAAGCACTGTCCCTTTTTTGGTGTGGTTTTCTGGCGTGGTGCGCTGAGCTGTGGCAGTGTGTGCATGCTCCCTGCCAGCATGCTGTGGGCCTGGGCTGGAAATCCCATGCACATTCGCTGGGTGACGGCTTGAGGAGATTAAATCTTGTTGGAAGGCGCTGAGCACAATCCTGGTTGAGGAACCAGACCCAAATGGCATAAATTGGCCCTGAGCTCCCTTTGAGCTCTCTCAGTTGGAAGCTGCAGCTCAGTTCCCATGGGACTGGTGGTCCCAGGGTGCTGGTGGCCCAGGGATGCAGTGCATGTGTTGTGGACCCCCTGAGAGCAGCCCTTACCAACAGTGCTTCCTCTCACCATGTCTGTGTCAACTTCTTCCAGGGTGATCAAGGTCGAGATGGAGCCAGGGGTCCCCCTGGTCCGCCAGGACCCCCAGGAGCCCGGGGGCCTCCTGGTGACACGGGAAAGGATGGCCCAAGAGGACCTCCAGGCTCCCCTGTAAGGATGGGAGAGGGACAGCGAGAACGCACCAGGCAGTGTCCCACCCCACGGGGGACAGCAGGGTGAAGGGTGTCCCCTTCCCGGGGCTGCCACCACAGCCACCAGGTCCTTAGCCTGAGCCACAGCTGGGCTCCAAAGGCTGCTCACGGAGCAAGCCTGGGGCTGTGGGGAGAGGGAGCAGGAGGGGATCTTCCATCTCAAGTTTTGGAGCAAAGAGCTGCACCCGGGGTGTGAATTTGCAGGTGCTGGTTGTACCCCACAGCGCCAGGAGATCTCCTCCCCAGTCCGTACCCCCTGGACAATCTGCTGCAAGTCTGAAGACCACTGTCAATTTATTTAATAGAAAAAAATACCTCCTCCCTAGTTTGTACCCCCTGGACAACCTGCTGCAAGTCTGAAGACCACTGGCAATTTATTTAGTAGAATAAATGGGCTAAAGCATAACACAGTGGAACATTCTAATTATTGCTGAGCATTTTGGAGAGTGAGGAGTAGTGGTTTCAGTGTTGGTCTTTTTAATTTTTTGCAGGGTTTCAAAGGCGAGCCGGGAGAGGATGGAGCCATGGTCAGTATTGCCCAGAAGCATCTGTGTGTGTGCCCCTCACCCTCACTGCACATCACCCTCCAGCTCACTGCGCCCGGGGGGTTTGTGTCACTGTTCATGGAGGCCAAAAAGCCCTACATGAAATGACAGTGCCCTAAAATGGGTGTTTGTCCAGGGCTACCTGTGCCTGGGGACAAAGGAGGTGGTTGTTTTGTCCCCTGGGCTCTGCTAGAGGGATATGGTGCTTCTGTGTCCTGGCTTCTGCCTCTCTGCAGCCACCTGGCATTGTAACTCCGATTTGTTGAGGTCTGCATTGGATAAAAAGGTGCTTATTATACATAAAACACATGCGCCATAAAAGAATATTCTTTACTGGGAGCGCAGAGAACAAATACAGCTGTATTTGTAAGGGAAGATGAGAAGCTGACACGTGTCTTTTTTTTTTTTTAATGGAATTCAAGTACCCTTAGAATGTTTTTATCCTGTTATACTAATGTCAAACAAGTCAACCAAACACTCTTATATTTAACAGGGTGCCAGAGGACCTCCAGGACCAAAGGTGGGCAATAATCTGTCTAATTTTAGCATGAATTCTTGAAATAATGCTGCATAAGAGGGGTGAGGATGAAAATGAGCATTTTGCAGTGGACTTGCACTCATCTGTATATATCAGATATAAATTTCCAAGGCATTGACTGGGGGTATAAATGTTGAATGGGTCAATTCCTCAATATCACATCCAGTGCCCATGTTGAAACCTGGAAAAAGGGGTGGAGGGAGCTGCAGGGGGCTGGAATCTGCTGTGCTGTGGGAATGGGCTTTCTTGCATTTCATGGGGAAAAACATGATCAGCACAAGCCAAGTATTTTAATTTTACCATTAATTTTACAACAAATTCTGGCTATCCATGTAATTGGCCTTATTGTAATGTGCCTAAACTTTCTCTTCTGTTGACATTGCTGTTGAAGGGTGAGCCTGGCATCCAAGGGAAAAAGGTAAAGTGGTTGTTTCTTTTTTAAATTACTATTTTTTAATTATTTTTTTTTCTGTGCTTGGCTAGGGAACCCATAGCCAGAGAGGGGTGTAGAAGCCATGGTCGGGGCTGTCAAACCAACCCTTCCCTTGTACTCTCTGAGTTTCTTGCCCGCACAATCCCGGAGCTGGGCACGGCTGTGCCTGCAGCCTGGCTTTCATTGCCACCAGCGAGCCTGAAGCTGCAGCCACATCTGCCCAACAGATGAAGAATAAAACAGCAAATGCCAAGCGAAGCAGTAGGTCCTGAGCCCTTTCTCTCCAGTAATTCAATGAACCGAGATGTGCCTGGTGGATGTGCTCTGCCCAGGGGCCCTGGGATGGGTTTGGAATTGCTGGGATGGCCATCACCATGCAGCACTGAAGCCCCGTGGGAAATGCTCCCTTTGAGGCCAGGAATGAAGCTTGGGTGTGGCATTGAAGTTTGTGAGAGATTCACATGTCCAAACTCTCCACATTTCCTCCCGGTGGTGCCATCGAGGATTGGATAAATCACTGCTTTAAAGTGAAGTCAAAGCACTGACAGGGCCCAGCCTTTCCCTCTTACTGATTTGCCCCAAAACAGGTGTGGCCATGGGTGTTTTTTCAGGCTAGAATTTGGCTTTAAAATGTCATAACTGGCTGGTAAAATGAATCTCTTCAACACCTGTGAAGTGGTTTTACTCCAGGAGAGCAACAAAGCACAAGTGAAACCAGAAAACCCCGTCCTGGCAGAGGGTGTCGGTGACTTGTGATGATGTCCTTGAGGATGGGTGGCAGCTTACAGGAGGTCTTTGGGACCCAAAAAGCCTGAAGGGATTTAATATTTAATTTCTGTTAAGGTGGGAGGAGACCTTTGCCAGACCCTGCTGCAAGCAAATTCTGGGAGATGCTCATCCACCTCCCGAGGAGCAGGGGAGGTGGAGGCAGGGGTGGGTGGGAGCAGGCACCACACTGGAGCCTCCTGAGCTCCTTGCTGCAGCTCTGCCCTGGTCTCCTGCAAACCTGAGTGGGTTTCAGCTCTGTGCA
The DNA here is from genome assembly GCA_013397895.1 of Origma solitaria. Taxonomy (NCBI): domain Eukaryota; kingdom Metazoa; phylum Chordata; class Aves; order Passeriformes; family Acanthizidae; genus Origma; species Origma solitaria. The sequence goes on along the minus strand of VZRL01000238.1, from coordinate 622,038 downwards.
ACACTCACCGAGGTCAAATGATGTGTTGGAACATACTAAGTGTGTACAGCCTCAGCGTGTTTCACTTTTTATGTTTTGTTTCGTCAGGGTGACGATGGGGTCCCTGGGGAGCCAGGACTCGTGGGCCCCAAGGTACGTTCTGCTCTGTGTCCATCTCATGCGTGTGTTGGGCAGTGCCTCTTGCTCTTGGCTTTCTTGGCACCACATCACAGCTGGGGCAGGTCGAGAAACACATTTCTCCCCTGATGTGGAAAAAATCAAGAAACTGTGAGGGTGCTGAGGCATTGTTTCCCATGGATGCCTCATCCCTGGAAATGTTCAAGGCCAGGTTGGATGGAGCTTGGAGCAGCCTGGGATAGCGAAAGGTGTCCCTGCCCATGGCAGGAGGTTGGTACTGGATGATTTTCGAGACCCCTGCCAACACAAAACATTGTGAATTTATTATTCTGTGCTGTGGTTTGGGGCCAACGTCATGGCTGAACACACCACCCACAGCCAAACTGCTGAATCCAAAAGCTTTGTTTTTATCTCAAAAACTCCCCATTTGCACCTGGGCAAGGCGATGTGTTTAATGGCTAAAAGCAGAGCTTTGCTCACTCGTGTATGTAAAATGAAGATAAATCAAGAAAGTGATAACGTGAAGAAATCTGTTCTCCATCGTTCCTGTATAGCATTTGTGTGAATTGCTTGGTTTTCAGGGAGAAAAGGGCAGCGTGGGTCCCAAGGGAGAGAACGGCACCGATGGCTTCCCAGGGCTGAAGGTAAAGAAGGGCTGGAGCTCTGGGCAGCACTGCTGGGGCAGAGGGAGCTGAGGAGGTGCTTGGGGCCTTTGTCTTCTAAAAGGCTCATAAAATGCCAAAACTGACACAAAAGGGATGTTAAGAGTGTTTTGCCTTTTCATGGTGATTTGATGAAAGCTGGCTTCAAGCAGAGATCAGTGTAAGAGTTTTAAAGTCATCTGCTTGCACGTTTTCCATTGAATTGCCTTTTTCCTCGAAAGAGGAAGAATTCTGATCCCATTTTGATCCCATGTTATTGATGGCTGCGGCTTTGCTTCAGAGCCCCAAGCACTTGTGAGCTGTCCCTGTCCTGCTGACCTCCAAAACTGCTGAGAGATGCAATTAGACAGTCTGGGTTTGTTGAGGGGTGATGAGAGACCTGGGCAGCATCCCTGGGCTGTTATTTACCCCCTCAGCTGCTTTGTATTTAGTAGGATCTGGATGCTGTAATATTTTCTGTATCAAAGAGTCGTGGATCCTGATTGGGCAAGAAAGTGTGTGTGAGGAAGAAACTGGGCTCTGGTGAACCTAAGTAATGTTTTTCTAGAACAATAGTAGCAGTGCTGTTCGAATTTAGGGTTTTTTCTATAAATTTTTACTGGTTTTTTTTACTTTTTGGAGAGCTTTAATTTGTTCAGCTAGAGGATTAACATGGGTATGATAAATGGGACATCTTTTGAATCCTGAACCAAATTTTGGGTCACTGCAGTGAGAGTACTATGGCTTTTTTAAACCCTCCAATTTAAAAAAAAGAAAAAAAAAATTGGAAAGGAGGGGAAGGCAAAGAAATAAAAAGGAGGAGGAAAAAAGGGAACAATTTGGCACAGACATTTTCCTGAAGCTCACCCTTGAAAATGGTTTAAACGTCTCGGCTGAAACTTTCCACATGCAAAACTGAGCCTAAAGCAAAGGGAGCCATGTGGAAGCAGCACGAAGAGCTGGAGCTCGGAGCAGGGAGCTCAGCCCTGAGCTGGCCACTCCACTCCCCCTGCAACGAGACCTTCTCTTGCTGTTACACCAACATTGTTCTTTGCAAAATATATTTGCTCTCAGGTCAAATCTATTTTCTGCTAGGAGAAGCAGTCCCTTGTTGGTGTCATACTTTTTCTTAATCTAAAGCATATCTTTATAGATGAATACATTATTTTTAAGATAAATATTCTATGTTTTCCTTGGCCTCTTTGAACCAAAAATGTGATTTTTGATTTTCAGGGTGAACCTGGTGAGAAGGGAGGAATTGGCTCCATTGGACCCCGGGTATGGATGTTCAGGATTTCAGTTTGGAGTTGTGTATTTGGCTCAACTTGAGCTGTTCCCCACCACCTCTTTCTGCTTAGTATGTGAATGTATCACTTCAGGATCAGTTCAGTGCAAGAAAATAGAGACGGTGCACATTTAAACAAATGATTTCGCAGGTACAAAATGCTGACATGGGAAATCAGTCAGGTCCAATTTTCTTATCCCCCTGACCATCCTGTGACCCTTTCTTTTGCAAAAGGGAGCCTGGGAAAAGGGGTAATCAAGTGAGGATCTTTATGCACTTCTCCGTTACACAAATGGATGGCCTTTTGAGGTTTGACAGTTCCAGCTGTCAGACTAAGGACTGGTTAAATCCACGGTGTTTGTAAGGTGATAGCCCCCAAACGCTGCGTGTCAGCTCGTAGTTTTCCTACCTGCCAGCTCTCAGTGCTGTAACATTAAACAGGATTCCTCCCTGGGTTGCAGGGTCCCCCCGGGCTGAAAGGGGAACAGGGAGACACTGTCGTGATCGACTACGACGGCCGAATCCTGGATGCACTCAAGGTAAGCCCTTCACCGAGGCCATGCCGAGCCTGCACTTCACGGGAAAGGATTGAAAATCTGCTACGGTGACACTGTGACAACGTGTCCACCCTTGTCCTGGGTCTTCTCCTGAGGTTTCTGCCTCCACACAGGGCTGGCTGGGAGGGAAGAGCTTATTGCATCTGGGGGCTGAGGATATTTAGGGTGTAGCAGCAAAAGCGGTGGTGGGACTCGATGGCAGCAGTTGGGATGTGGGAGGAAGGGGAATGTCACCCAAGCCTTAACCTGCCCAGCTCAACAGTGCCCTGACCTTTTCATTGGGATGAAATAAGCTGAATAGAATAAATACTTAATTTCAGACATGTTTGAGAACCATCCTAATTGTTTTGTAACAGGCTGCAGGGATACACAAAGTGCTGGTAATTTCCATTTGCCAGGTGTCCGCATGGCAGCTTTGGGAGTGGAGTTTGGGGAGTGCAGTGGTTGGAGAGGCTTCATCTGCTGGACCCAGACCCTGTGCCATGTTCTGCATGCAGAGATTGCTGAGGGGCACATCACTGAACCCCACTAACTTTGCTGTTTTCCTGCTTAATCGCTGTTTGCAGTGTTTGTGCACTGATCTGTCTCAGGGACAAGGCTCTGGAAAGGCTTCCAGTGTGACTAAAAGTAACAGCATTTGAGTGTGCAGCCATGGAAAAAGGTGCTCGAGGATATGATACTGGTCTGGCTTTCATCTGAGCAAGACCACAAATTTTGCTGCTTGAAATAATTTGCAATTTGGAAAATATTTGTTCTTCTCAAGGTGGTTTGTGGTCTTTGCATCCAGCAGCGCCCAGGAAAAATGACTTCTTTAAGTGTGCAAGGTTTTCCTGTTGTTAGTGCTCACACAAACTCCTTTGTTTCCCCTCTCTGATTGCACCTTCCTGGCTGGCTGACACTGTTTACAACAGGACGCTTCTTCCCAGGCTCGCTGGAGAGGGCAGGATGCAAAAAGAGACCACCAGATTTGGGGTCACACCTCCAGCTAAAGGCATTTTGCCTCTCAACCCATGTCTTTGCAGCTGTACGTCTGACTCGCTGCCACTGTTTTGTTCTGCATGAGCAGCCCTGTGGCAGGGGGAGCTCGGGTCACTGTCAGCCGAGTTCATCTCGGTGTTTGGGCAGTTCTGCTCACCTCAGTGCCTCTGCAGATCGGGGCTGGAGCTGCTCATCCCCACAGCACGAGGAGAGGGTGCCACGTTCATGTCAGTCATCACCAAGCCTGTTTTGTTTGCTGTGTTTCAGGGTCCACCAGGTCCCCAAGGGCCACCAGGCCCCCAAGGCACTCCAGGACCCAAGGTGAGCCTGACCCTGCCAAGTGACACAGGCATTAGTAGCTCTCCGTGTGGAGTCTCCCAAGCCAAAGCAAGGCAATTGAAGCTGCCTGCAGAGGAATTTGAAGCTATGTGTGCTATCTAACCCTTCCTCTGGCTGAAAAAACCAAGTTTTGTTGACCTGTCTCTGGCCTTCAGCCTCTCCCAGAGGATGCTGTCCCAGAAACAAATCCACTCCCACACCTGACAGATGAAATCCCAGCCTCTCTGAGACCATCTCAGTGCCTGTGGCAGGTGGCAGAAGCAGTTGTGAGAGAGAGGGGCTGGCAGTGCCCTGGCTGTGCTGAGCCCCCTCGATCCCACGCTAGCTGTGTGCTGTGTACTGCCCCAGCACCTGCTGTCCTCCTGCTTCAGAGCAGCAGTCTCTAACCTGCAGCCAGCTGCAGTGTCTTAAAAAGAATGTAATTTGCAGAGAAGTATCTCTTGAAAGAGATGGGATGGGGCAGGATTTCGGTGCTTTTGAGGTCTCTGTCGATATTCAGATCAGCTGGTGATGCAGCTACATCCCTGACACCTCCTTGGTCCTCAGCCTGGCTAACCCATAACCACAACAGTTGTGTGTGAATAATTCTTTTCCTTGAAAAATGTTTTCCTCGGATGAATTCCTGATTTAATTTACCATAGGCTCCCCTTTCTTTGTGTCCCTTCAGGGAGAGGTGGGCTTGCCAGGTCCACCTGGAATGGACGGTGAAAAGGTGAGTGGGGCACGGCTGCATCGAGGGAGATCTTGCCAGGAGCCAAATGAAAAGGAAGTTTCCTGTGTGTCTGAACAAGCAAATCCAGCCTGCCAGGAGTGAGCTCTGCCCTGCACTGTCGGCTGTGTCTCCCTGAACTGATGGCCTTTTTCCTGCAGCCCTGCTCTGCTCTGAGCGTGCCGATGCTGCTCGTGGCTGTGTCAGCCGAGCTAGAGGGGCTCCTCTCACAAGCAGCTCATCAGATGCTGCCTCCAATTCTTTTGTAAACCTTCCCAACCCCAAATGGCTGCAATCCCTCCTGCAGCCCAGCCAAATTCTGCTGCACCCTCAAAATTAGCATCTGTGAGTTTGAATGGTAAAATGTGTTCTCGTGAGCTCCTACTGCGATGCGGAGGGAAACGGCAGAAAGGCAGAAGTGGCTGTTGTGGAGGGTTTATTTTAACAGTTTTCTCCTAAACTTGTTGTTTTCTTCAACTTGTAGGGTCCCAAAGGAGCAAAGGGTGACCAGGGCAGTGCGGGGATCACAGGGCAGAAAGGAGAGACAGGAGAAATGGGCGCAGCAGGTCCCCCGGTATGTCCCTTTGTCTGTCCTGTACATCTGCTCTTGCTTCTTTAACGCACTGATTTCTGCAAATACACAGAATGGGGTTGTGTTGGGTGATTTAAGCAGTGACCTCTCCACCTTGCTGTGGAGCTGGTGGATGCGGGAGCTTTGGATTTCCACTTCTAATCAGCTTATTCAGAATGTATCAAGGAGGAGAAAATATTTCTTCGAAGTCCCCTGGAGATGAGGATGAGCTTTGCTGAACCAAGGCTGGTGCTTACAGGGAGACAGATGTATTTTTCTCTCCTTTTTGCTTTCCTGGAAGATGCAGCACATCAGCGTTACATTTTTATATTTCAGGGAGCAGAAGGGCCAAGAGGAGACAAAGGAGAAAAAGGAGACACGGGGTCACCGTGCCTGCAGAATAATCATGTAAGATCTTGATCACATAAAGCCTTTTCCATGATGCAGGGTCAGGCGAAATTGGGGGTGCAGGATGGACCCACCAGTCCCATATCCATCAGCAAAACCCAACTGTTTTCTACAAGAACTTCCAGAAGTGTCTAAACGGGTTTATTCCTTAGGGAACAGCAGTTCTCACACTTGGCACTACAAAGTTACTTTAGATTTTGTATTGGTGGTTGAGATATTGGATGCTGCTGTTGTAATTAATTGGGCAATACATTCTGGGCTTGGTGAGGTTTCCTCTCCTGAGCCATCTTCTCTCCTGCCCAGCCTTGTTAATGTGCTGTTTAATTCCCTTCTGCAGATCATACCTGAGCCCGGACCCCCCGGATTACCTGGCCCTATGGTAGGACTCTGGCAGTCATTACTGCAGATTTGTCATTGTCTGTGATTAGATAAGGACAAGGGTGGTTTGTTCTGTTTATTCGTTGTGGGCTGTCTTGAATCTGGGAAAAAAATCAGGGAATAGCTACAGCATGGTGATCTGTCTTTGGAGAGATGAAAGCAGCCAATTTTGGAGGGTGCATCAGAATTTGTAGCTCATTTTGCAAAAAACCAAGTTGTTCCTTGGGATGGAGAAAAGATAAAAACCTGTGGGATGGGAAAATCTGTTCCCCACCATGATGGTGTCTGTATTCCCCTAAATTCACCCAAATCATGAAGTTTTCTGCCATCAGCTGCACAGGGAGAGGATGCAGGTGGTGATGAACACACAGAGCATTTTGATGCAGAAGTTGAAGGGATTTGGCTCCAAAAGGAGCTGTCAGGGATATTGGGAAGGCTGGGATGCCCCTGATGGGTCCAAGATTCACCTCGAGAGACCATGCTTCAAAAGCAGGTGGCATTCAGAGCCTGGGAGGAATCCCAGCCCTGCCCAGGTGTGGAGGGCTGTGGTGGCCCAGCAAAGCTTGTGTCGCAGAGCTTTATTGCCCTGTGTTACACAGAGTGCTAATTTTCAATTCCCCTGCTCCTGATTTGATATTGGAGAAACAAATCGACTGCCACCTGCCTTGAAAAGACATATTTGGCCATTGTCAGCCCATAATTTGAGCAAGAAATGGTTTGGGAAGGAAAGTTTAAGGTATGTTTTTAAATTCTGGTTTTTTTTCAAATGCACCACTGTCTTTCCTACAGGGTCCTCCAGGAATCCAGGGGCCTAAAGTAAGTCAATAAATTAAATGTCACCCAGATTCCCAGCTGCCAGTGCATTATTTACAGGCTCACAAAGGCCTGTCAGCTCTGGAGACTGAGTTTCTGTCACAGTTGTCACAACACATCCCTTGGTTACACTGTCCAGCAGTTGGCATTTTAGAAAACAAGCCATTTTTTTAGAATCCAAACCCCTCCTTCATCACAGAGTCCTGAGGGCTGGTGAGAGTCAGAATTTCCATACCAAAAGGCTTAAACCTGTATTTTCAGCTGTTTTCTCATATGATGTGGTCAAGAGCAAAACATCAAGAGCAATGTGGGTGTAAGCACCCCAGAGAAGGGGTAGGAGGTGGTGGGTGGGCAGAGCTTCCAGAGCTCCTTGGCTGATCCATTTCGTTCCTGCAGGGTCTGGATGGTGCAAAGGGAGAAAAAGGTGACAGTGGCGAGAAGGGGGACCACGGTGACACCGGACCCGCTGTGAGTTGTTTTCCCAAATCTCCTTTCTAGCTGTTGACAGAAATGTCTTCCAGGAAACAACCGCAATGCCTTGTTTTGTTTTAATTCCAGGGTCTCCCGGGTGCCCCAGGGCTCATCGGTTTGCCTGGTACCAAGGGAGAGAAGGTAACAATGGCTATGGGAGGGGAGCAGGGACACTGGGGTGGAATCCTAAACCAGGGGCTGTAAAATGCTGCTGTGGTGAGTCCAGCCAGAGCTGCAGAGCTGGACCAGCACTGCCCTGGTGGGTGGCAGAGGAGCAGCCTCCAGCCCCAGGGGCTCCTGTGCTCTCAGTACTGTGTTAAACCAACTGCATCCAAGTTGGTCCACAACACCAAACTCAACACACCACATCTTAACTTTTATTTTTACATCTGCAGGGAAAGCCAGGGGAGCCAGGATTGGATGTGAGTATGGAAACCATTAATTGTTCATGCAGAAACCCAAATAACACACATGTAACTTGAGACTGTTGGGAAAATACGTAGCTGATGCTGTATAGACTGCTCTCCCTTGAACACAATGCCCATGGAATGATGGCTGTAGGGAAGGGCTGAATTCAGGCCACTTGCTGGGCTACTTCCACTGCACAGTGGAACTGCTTAGCTGAAGGATCTGCCAGGTCTTCCCTTTCCAATTGAGAATATTTGTATTGGAGTCAGTGAAAAGAAAATTTCTGTTAGCTGTAAGGTTAGTGGGGTGTGGTGAAGCACTCCAGTTTTCCCAAGAAATTGCTGATACACCAAGTCACAAAAAGAAAATATCATTCTTCACCAAGGCAGGATGGGCTGATGGCTGGAGTTGTTGAACTGAGATGTCGGGGCATTCACACGCTAAACTTACAAAACTGTTTTTTTTTTTCTTTTTCCCATGGAAAATTTGTGGTGACAGGGTTTCCCAGGTCTCAGAGGAGAGAAAGGAGAGAGAAGTGAAAGAGGCGAGAAGGTGAGTGGGTTATGGCTGTATTTATGTCCATGGGGCAGGACAGGCTGCTCTTTTTGGCACACTGCTGCTTGTCCCGGGGGCCAGTGCTGAAAGGCTTTCTCTGTAGCCCAAGGACTTGCACAGTCCCAGCATAGGGCAGGACAGGCAGTTAATTCCTACCCACTTGGAAGCACAACCATTGTGGGGAAATGGAGTAGCCTGACAGCTCCAGGTTGCAAAGAATTGCTGGCCTTGGTTTATAGACCTTGGAAATGGATCCAAGCCGAAGGTTTTGTCACAGGGACTCTCACAGGGACGCCCAGCTGGAGGCAGGAGCCCAGCTGAGCACAGGGCTCCCACTTGCTGTCAGGTTCCAGCAGACACTGGACATTCAGTCAATCTGCTATAAAATTTCCTATTGCAGTATTTCCACCCCAGCTTTAACAGAGATTTTCACAGTGATTTCATTACTCACTGAAGTCACACTAGGGCAAATGTCCCTACTCTGGGTGAGGACTGGGGCTCTGCAAGTGCGGAGACATAAAGCAAAGGTGTTTCTTCCCCTTGTTGCTGATTTTTTCCTGTTGTGCCGACAGGGTGAACGAGGAATACCAGGGAGAAAAGGGGCCAAAGGACAGAAGGGGGAACCAGGCCCTCCCGGACTGGATCAGCCTTGTCCCGTGGTATGTCTTTGAATTCACTCATCCTAAGCACAGGTTGCCAGGGATGAAAAGGAGCCACAGCTTTGCAGCCAAGGAAAAGGAGGGAGGATTTGGGATCTCTCTATTTTGCAGTAAATCAGAGCAGATGGTTATTATTTTCTCACTTTTCATAGTGGTTTACCTGCACTGCTGGAAGTTCACTGCTCACTGTAAGGGCTCCTCACTGGCCAGATGGGAGCAAGCCACAGCAGTAAAAATAATGCACCTCTCTGTAAAGACCTTCTTATTGTAGTCAGGAACAATAGCCCCCAGTGGAGCCCTTCAGGAGATAGTGTGAAGCTGCCAGCCTGGCCTCTGAGTGTGTTTGACATCAGGGAGTAGCTGGGAGCAGTGGACAGGAGGTGTTTCGAAAACAAGCTCAGCTCCATCCCTTCATCCCTGCAAACCGAGCGAGGGATGAGCCTGGGGCAGCACGCTGGAGTTGAGAGCATCACAGCTCGGCCAAGGATAAGTGATGGATGAGCTGGAGCTCCCCAGGCTGCCCAGAAGTGCCCCTGGGAGAAGAGCCCTCCCCTGGATTCTCTGCCTGAGGCTCAGGGCTTTCCCTTCGCAGACACACCCCAGGCCACCGCCTGGGTGTTTGAGCCTGGGGAGGCTGCTTCTCCCAAGTCCACTTCCAGAATCCCTCATTCACTAGATAGAGCCCAGGAAAAAAAAAAATCTAGACTGGTTTATAAAAAGTTATGTGACCTGGTAAAATTTACCTCCTTTTTACTGTTTTTCATATAACTGAAATTACAGAGAGATCCTTTCCCTGAAGTGCTTTCAAGCTACAGGATGGAAAGTACCAAGTATTGAACTGAAACTATTTAAATATAACTGTTTAGACCTTGGTTCAGAGGCATCTAATAGTGCCAGGTATTCTCTCCAACATGATTCAAAAACTCATTTCTTCTCTCTAAATGTGGGACTTTTCCTCACTCTCTGAGCACAGCTTTGGTAGGCAAAGCTGTCGTGTAGCTCCACTGTATCAGCAAAAAGCTCCTTTAGTCAATATGCTTTATTTTGCCTGGAGATTTAATGTGAACTACAATTAATTTTTTCCTCTCTCGACATGTTGGGTGATTTACCCCTTATTTCTTTAACTGTGCTTTTACAAATGTGGATCTCTGATTTGTGTACAGATCTTTCCCAGATGACAGACTCAGCATGTCTGTGCATTCCCTACCATAAAACCACTCTGCTGACTTGCTGAGTCATCAGAAATGGAGCTGTGAAGCTCTAGACTTCTCCTCCTCCTCCACTGCTGAGCCATGGATGTCTGTCTGTGTAACTCCTGCGTCCTTTATCGTTCTCAACAAGCAGTTATTTTTCCAAACAGGGAGATCACAGCATTGCAGGCAGCAAAAGGGACCCAGGTTTGCCAGGCCTGGCTGGGGCGAGCATGCGCTGCCCTTTGGTACAGTATCTGCTCTGTCTTTCTTGCATGGTTTGTGTGCTCCTGCTGTGGCCAAGCCCTGTCCCAGGGAGAAGAAGGACACAAGGCAGCAGAGGTGGAAGGAGATGTTTCACTTTGGCATTCAGGGAAGGATGCAAAGTGCTGTGCCTTCTTCTTCCCAGTTAAAATGACTTAAGATAAGGAGAGTAAATCATGGGAGATCATGCAGGGGATGCCAATCCCTTTATGGCAACAAAGACTCAAAATTAGTTAATAGTTTCTCTCAGTACCTAGGGCCCAGTCTGGCTGCCCTCGTGCCCGTGCTGCTGCAGCCCTGTGAGTCCCATTCCCAAAGGATTTGAAAAGCTTTCCCCAAATGAACAACCAGTCCTGCAGAGCAGGAGGCACTCTGGGCATCAGAAGGGTTGTGCTGTGTCAGCACAGAGCGCTGCCAGAGCTCAGGCTGGGTCCAGTGGTTATGCAGGAAGGTTCGTGCTCTGCTCCCTGAAAGGGCTCTGCATGACTAGCTAAGAGAGGTCATTGTTTTATTTTCATTTTTTTAACCATAGAAAATGCTGCATGTTAGATGGTTTGCAGTTGTCCCCAGAGAAACAAAAGGGGCAGTAAGCTGTTTCTCTTTCAAAAAGTTAAATTACTTTCAGATGTGTCCAAGAAACCAATTCCTAACAGCAGGCCCACTCCAACTCTTCATATTTACTCCCCAGAGATGTTCTATTCACCAAGCATCCCCAATCTTAACTAGACAGAAAACACAGGGCCCATCTCTGTTGAAGGCATTGTAAACTGCAGTAGGTGATTTCTCTGATTAACTTGAACATGACCAATTAGTTAATCACTTGTGCACCTTCCTGGTTAGTTGCAGGTTGGTTGGAATATTGACTTTGTTCTGCAGCCCAGGGTGCAGTGGAGGCTTGCTGGGCTTTCAGTGCAGGGCATCAGCACCAGCCTCACACACAGGCCATGGAGAATGTTTTCGGAGTAACTCAGGTGAAACATGGAAGAAAGGTGTGGAGTTTTATGATGGCCAAAATAAGTATTCTGAGTGCACAAGAAGGAGAAAAAACCCAGGGCAGAAATCAACCCCCTGGACATCAGTGTTAGGATGCACTTTAACAGCAGGTCAGGATGTTTTAGATCAAACAACTGCTCTGCACCTTGTCCCCTGTACCCATCACCCCTGGACAACTCTGGCAAATGTACAAGTTTTACCTTTTTTTTTTTTTAAATAGTTTTGGACCAAAATATTGACTCTGCCTGCAGAAAAATGTTTTCTAACTAAGGTTACAGGAAAACATGACTTCTTACACTATGAGTAGCTGGAGAGGGTTACCTTACTTCACTGCATCTGTTTTATTGGGCATAGGCTATTTTACATATAAAATCAATATAGAATACAAAAAATGTGATGACTGACATTTACAGTAAAAAATGTAAAATTGCATTTTGACCTGTATTTGCACTAGCAGTTCTCTCTGCTGTGTACACATCTTCCCACCCCTAGTGAATCTGGAGGCGGCTCTGAGGGAAGAGTCAGTGCCTGTGTGCTCTCTGTGGCACTACATGCAGAAATTCATGTAGTCGGAGATGCAAGAGCCTTAAAAAAAAATCCAGCATCAGAAAAGGCAGCTGAAGTCAGCTATTTCTTCCAAAGTGTCTTGAGAGAGCTGGTCACACATAGTTTGTTCCTCTTCTAAGGGGCTCCTTCCTTTCCAGTGTTCTCCTCCTGGTCAGTGAGAGCTCTTCTGGCTTTCTGATTTTTGTATGTTTCTTCTGTCTCCAGCAGAGTAAGACAAATATTTCCACTCCCCTTGCATAGTCCACAAGTCATCCTATTCTCAGTTCAGCAACTCAAGATTTCTTAAAGAAACTAAGTACTGCAGGATCAAATGTAACACAATTAGAATACCATCTAGCAAAAAAATACCTACATCACCTCCCCCAACAGAAAAGCACATTTTAACAAAAAATACATTTCCACATCATGCTTTCCATATATATATGTCTGATTGCAAAAACCACTACCTTATAACGCAGATTATGAAGTTAGTGAACTGTGATTTCAAATCTTTATATTTGTACACATTTTCTTCTTTGTTTAAAGGAAAAAAGAAAGTGTAGATTTCTGATTTTTTTTTTTAACCCTGAGGTGTATTCGATTTTGTGTTGTGCGTGACACATGGATTTACATTGCCTGCATATTCATTTTTGTGCATATACAGTAAATGGGTTTTGCATGGTAATTAACAGTGCTGCTAAAACTTTCATTGTGATGAGTGAGCTTCAGGTTTTTGGGTCTGACAGTTAAGTCACTGTCAGGAAAACTGAATCTGTAATTTCAATTTTGCAGGGACCAGATGGACTGCCAGTAGCAGGATGTTGGCATAAGGTACAGTAACATTAATAACTGTATATCCTTGAAGAGATCCTGAGTAGTTTTGCTCCCTGCACGGTGATTGTTTGCACTGCTGTGAATGCTTTCAGCAACAGGTCACAGGCATTATGACATTGTGCCTTGGGAGAGCAGGATTCCAGCAGCTTCAGGTCTTGTTCCCCCCAGCTCTAGACTGGTGCTGGGAACACCAAAAACTCGCTAAGCATGAAAAATCATTGTAACACTGACAGTAGAACGCCTTTTTACAGGCTTGCTCAGGCTTTTATTATGGCCAAGGCAGCTCAGGAACCACCCATGGAAAGGCTGCACCACGTGCTGGTGTGACTTACTCAGCCCATACCCTCCAGATGAGAAGTTAACAATGGGGGTTGTCTCTTTGTTGCAGAGTTCTAAACATTTCTTTTCCAAAATAGACTCTTCTGCCATTGTAATTATAACCCACAGCCACTGCACTGCTTCAGTGCTCGAATCTGCACCCTGGGCACAGGTGGTCAGGGAATTTGTAGCATCTCATGCACCCAGAGAAGCCAGGGGTTAGAAGAGCTGTTGGCAGCCTGGGAGAATGAGAAGAGACATGTCCCCCTGTAGCATGAGGATTTGATCCAGGCTTGAATGAGAATCCTCATTCCCCAGCAAGGGTATGACAGTGAAGCTGAGCAGAATTACTAACCTAGCTGTAAACATGGGGCATGTGGACACTGCATGTCACTAACTGGTTGAAAACCCTCAGTTAGAATGTGAGCACACCCTTAGTATAGCAAAGGTTTTCATTCTGTGTAATTTGTTTGGATGTACCATTATATCCAAAGAAATCTGAATGCCAATCCTTATAAGTATTAATAAGGTTAGTAAGTGTAATGAATGGAGCATTTCTCTGACTAAAATGTTTGTCTGTGTGTTCTCTTTCAGTGATCTCTAAGCATGAAGCACAATATGTAAATAATGTGATATATTTCGATCTTTTTAATTTTTGTATAAAAAAAGGAAAAAAAAAACTTTTGACAGTAATATATTGACCTTTTTTTATACTGGATTCTGACATTTATGGACTTGGAAAATAATGTAAAGCTCCCAAACCCATAAAATGTGCATGGTAACAAAGGATTTGATCAAGGTACTGATGACAGTAGCTGGGGATGAACAGTGTTCACTGCTCATGCTGCAGTGTGAACTAACAGTACTGAGCCAACCTCGTGTGCCTTACTGCATGAAGGAAGGCAAAATCTCTATCCTAATTTGGCTCTCAACTCCATATTTGCATTGCATGTGCACATTAGAAGGGTGAAAAAACCTGGCTGAGAACGAAGAAAAGAAGGATGCAGCCCTAAAAACGAAAGCAGCTGCTTACTGTCTGGTCAAACAGGAGAAGGACTTGCAACCTGCAGAGGAAACAAAGCCAAGCTCCATCTGTCGCTACCTGCTGTTGGTGTGATGGAAACAGCAACTCTGGGGCTAAACAGAACAACCTTGACTACCTGTGGTTGTTTCCTCTACAATCAAGAGAAACGTTTTTCCCCAGGAGGAAGCACCTCTGGGTCCTGTTCTGGAGTCTGTGCCTGAAGATGTGCAAGCACTTTGTTACTGTGGAACACAAATTCCCCAGGAAGCTTCTGCTGCAGAATTTCAAAATACAAAAACCTGGCAATACTTTCAGTGCAGGGAGTTGCAGGACAGGGAAGGCTCTGCTTACATCCCTTCTTAAATGACAGGGCACATAATGTTGCTGTTAGGGTTTCCAGAAATTGGGAGTTTGGAGTATTTAATTGTCTTGGTTTGTGGGGTTCATTTGCTTTTTATTTCTTCTTAGTTTACATGGTTTTAACTGTAAACTAACTCTGCACACTCTTTTTCCCTTCTCTTCACCTTTTCTTTCTCTTTCGTTAAATTATCTCATCTCAGGCACATCCCATGAACAAAAGGATTATTATTTTGGTATCTGCATATGCCACTGTGGGATCAATTAGAAATTGCGAACTATTCCACAGTTCACATTTTTTAAGATGTTGAAAAAGCAGCAATTGTGCAGCAGAGAGCCATAAAAAAAATATTTCAGAGGAAGAAGATGGCTTACAGCTGAGTCTGTTCAGTTTACAATGAAGATGAAGAGGCAACCAGATTCCTTCACAGGGAGGAGATAGTTTGTATTGACGAGTTTTTTACTGAACAGAGAAAGATACACAAATATTCATCCAATGGGTAGAAGTTGAAGCTACACAAACTCAAATAAGTAAACTATGGATTTTTATTGGTAAGACTGGTTAATCCTAACCAGATATAATTGTTATCACTTTAATGCCTTTTTGATTTAGCAGATCATTTCTGGAGGAAATACTTAGCTCAACACAAGTTACTTGGTTCTGTGTAGGAGTTTTAGGTGAAATTAAGAGCCTGACCATAATATCAAACATGGTGATCAAGGCTCTTTTTTGCCTTGATCTTAGAGAATACAGAAGGGAGGCCTTTTTAGTGCACTGAGTAGATCCAAAACTTCTGTTTAGATTCTTGCTTCACTGCCACTCTTACTGCAGCTACTGCCAGAGAGGGCTTGGGAGAGGGATGTGACCGTCCAGGTACAAGCTGACCTAGTGCTGGAGGTCTTGCTCCGATATTCTGAGGAACAGTGGGAATGTGCTGTGTGCTCCACACAGGTAGGGTGATGTCTGGTGTCTGTGGGTTCTCATCTCTGAGAGGCTCTGGGTGTCCTTGAGCTTATCCCCGAGGTCTGTGCTGGTCAGTGCTGGAATGGCCACCAAGCTCAGGAGAGGTGACACAGCCTCAGGGCTGTCGGCAGTGAATTTGTTACCTGTCATTGGCTGCTCGGGGGCTACACCTACACATCTCTGGCTTTGTGGCTGTACTTGGCATCTCTACCAGTTACTCACCGTTTCCTTGGTCACCATATAGATTAAATCCATGTAAATTCAGATCAACTAACAAATCAAGAAACAACAATTATGTAACTCAAAACAGCAATGAAAATGCATTTTATTTACTTCCATTTCATGTTCTCAGCTATTAGTTTTGGTGTAGGGGTTTTTAAAGGCATAAGGAGCAGCTAACAAGCTTCCACTGGCCTTTAGTGCTTTTAAAAAACCCCTTTAATATCCCAAATTAAAGCTAAAAAAATTTTCTGTGAAAGGTTGAAGGCAAATCTCTCATTGATGTCACCAGAAGATCTGTAATTGTTCCCTTAATGTACAGTTGCTCTTCCCATCTCCCACAGTCATCTCCAAACTAAAAGCAGTTCACTACTCCAAACCACGCCGTGGGCTTCTACACTCAAATTCCTGTACATGTCCTGTTCATGGAACCTCTTTCAGTATCAATGAGAGTTCAGTCCCCAGAATGACTGCAGAAAGCACAAGTATCTGGAAGTGTCCACAAACAATCTACAATGCAGATAGAAAAGTCTTGTTTTACGTACGCTGGCAAAAACTAAACAGCTTTCTATCTAGCTCCTACTTGAAGAAGTTTGATATCACTGAAGCTACAAGACAAGCTAACCTCCAAAGCTTATGAAATTATATTAAAATTTATATTTTCTCTGAGGAAATACCCCGAAGTCCTATTATCTTCAGGTAAACAAGTCAGTATTCCGTCTTCAACTTGTGGAATATCCAGTGCTTGTAGGCATCAACTGTGACCACTGCCAGGCCTGCAAAACATTGATACAGAATACCAGAATAGTGCTTTACCCTCTCACCATTCTGCAAGGCCACCGTCCCCCTCCCAGCACAAAGCCTCTGCTGCCACAGCACCCAAGACATTTGTTTGTCATGAAGGAAGGCTGGAATTACCATCCCAGCACAAGACTGCAGCTGTATCCAATCCCATCAATGCTACAGCTAAGCCACCAAACCTTCTTGTGATCCTCTTTGGACATTCCCAGGAAAGGCTCTTGGTTCTGCACGTACAAAGATCATCTGTGCACCTTCAGCCAGTCAGGAATGCTCAGGACATTGGGCTCACTGCCCATGTGCAGTGGCTTCTCCAGACTCCTGCTGCTACCTTTCCCATCAGGAATGCTGGCAGGTGTGGATCCTGCTGTATACTGTTGGCACTTGGCTAGGAGGAGCCCACCAGCAGCTCCTCCAAGGCTGTGGGTGGTACAGCCACTCTACCAAGCCCTTGTCATCAAAGGAGCAGAGACCTGTGGAGAGCAGACCCCCCGCCCAGCAGGGCTGTCACTGGCACCTGAAGTCCTTCCTGGTCCTCTGCTGAGATTGGTGCATTTGGCCTTTATATTCTGAACTGAGTGTACCTGGTTCCCTGCCCACGCAGGGAGTTGGACCTAGATGATCTTTAAACACCCTTCCAACTCCAGCCATTCTGTGATTTTCAATCATGTTATTCAGATCAACAGACTTTATTAGAGGAACTGTTGGGTTTTGTACTGATTACACAGAGTCCAAGAGGAAATCTGTTTAGACTTCCGTGTGCCTTTCACACAAACATATTTAGAAGAGTAGTTGTTAAATACAAAGCAGTCATGATCTTACTGCAATGAGTTAAAAAGATATGCTTTGCTCTGCAAATTCATGCCAGATCAGTTATTTTCTCCTTCCATATGAAAATGTTTATGTGGGTCTTTCTGAATACTTTGACTTTGCAAATAGCTCATGAAGACAAATTTTACTTGAAGGTAGTACTGGCAAGTCTTGCTTAAAACTCAGTCATGATCTCAGCCTTTCACAAAGCTTAGGGCATTTTTTCCCCAAGAAATCTTTCTTGTTTTTCCCTCTGGTTTGAAAGAATCTGAGACTGCTTTACAGCAATTCCAAAATGCAGCTGAATGTTACCACTATATGTCAGCAGCAATGAAGGTGACTGACAGGGAGGCTGCTAATGCTTATGAAATGTGGGGCAGTCTGAGACTGATCCACTGATTTTTCTTGATCACTAAAATATTTGGTGTAACTTCATGGATTCATCAATAGACATTCTGGATAACACACTGAGGTTACTGATACTGGGAGAACCTGGAACTCAGACAAATGTAGTTTTGTTTGTTAGTTTACAAAGCAAAATTCCTTCCTCTAATTTAAGTCTGTGAAAGCATGGTGGTTTCTATTAGGTTCAGCTAACCATGCCTGCCGCTGCCCTGGAGCAGAGGACACACAGCTTTCTTTAAGGCTTGTTCTACTTAAAACTGTAGCTAATGACCATCTTTCCAGTCACTACCAACATCCTCTCTCCAACACACTGCAGCCCAATCAGTTTTGGAAGCAAAAAAATTCCCAAGCTGAATTGTTGGGGCACAAGAAATCACTTGAGACCCCTAAACGGTTTTTCAGCCACAAAGCTCTGCAGGCAGGGCTGCCTTGCCATGAGACATAGCAAGAGCATTCCATGACTGAGGCTGGAGCTGCTGCTGGCTGTGGCTGTGTCAGTGCTGGTGCTCCAGGAGTGGTGATGCTGCACCCAACTGTGAGTATGGGGAGCACTCCCTAAAACTTCTGGGGAAGATGGATTCGGGGAAGAAGGGAATAAGGCAAAAAATCCCATGTGTGTAACTTCACATTGCTGGCAGCTTGAGAGGAAGCTTGCCAGAGCGTGAACCTGATGATTTGGCCTGTTCTGATGGGGACAAATGAGATTAATTAAGAGTTTTGCAGCTCAATCGTGGCTTGGCCAGTGAGCTCAGGAATACTTCTCTGGATTATGAAAGAGGTGGCAGAGAAATCCTGATCTGACCCCAAACTGAAACTGTTTCCAAATGTCAATTCACCCAGATTTTCGTTTAAAAGACTCATAATCAAGACATTGCCACATGTTTTATTTTATTCCCATGGGGAGTCACCTCTCCTGTATGCACTGCTTCTGACACTTCCTGTATATATAATGGTGATGAATTTATTTCTGTATGTTTTTTTTCTCCTGTGTATTTAAAAATAAGAATGTTTCTTTTAATGGTAAGCAACTTTCTGATGTGTTTTCTTTTTAGGAAACCAATAGATAAAATATTTAGATGAGCTTTTGTCTTCTGTAATTTCACAAATTCAGCATTTGAAATCCTTAAGCAAACCAGCAAAACACGTGGGAGGTTTCAGCAGTTTAAGACATCCTGTGCAATGGTGCAAAGTAATCCATGGAGAATGACACTTGTGGTTTTAAGACTTTTATAGTAACCAGCACCCAGGGTAAAGTTTTCTACGTGTGGTTGTGTTGGTTTTGACGTGGTTTTCCACTCAGCCGAACATAGCAGGCTCTTGGGCAAGAATGCAAGAACTCACACATTGTAATGCACAATTGATTGAAATAAATAATAAGAATTAATTAAAATATTAAGCCAAAAAAATTCCAGCTTTATCATGAACTCCCCTGGCCTGTCAATGTAATGTGCATTATAAAGGCATTCCCTGGTCAGCGACTGCTGGTTCAATGCTGCCCTCTAGAGGAGACTCCTTTTTAAAATAGAAGCAAATTTTATGTAAATTTTATGCAAATTCTCTGCTGTGACAATGTGCCTTAATTGACAGCACCCATAGAGATGGGCATGACTTTTGTGTAACTCTATGGTTTGAATAGATATTTGTAGAACTAGGAGCACATGGATAGAGACTTTAATTTCTTTTTCTAAATCTAGTGTTTCTTTCTTGGGAAATACCATCATATTCTCACGTTTTTTCAGCGCCACTGTTCCCCAGATAATTTAAAGCACTACACAAATACAACCTACCTGAAGTAGGTTTTCTGGCACATTTGTGTTTTTAAGATTTTGAGCATGGAAGCTCTGAATTATTTCCTTCACAGGCAAAAAAAGACTTATCTTTAAAATATGCAAAAATATTTGTAACAACAAATGATAAAAATGTAAAAATTTCCATGTCCCCAACCACTCATCCTGGACAAATGGTGCAGGTATGTGGCTGAATTCAGATCAGTGAGTTTGGTTCCAATGTGCTCTAGCATAGGAAGGAGTGTCCTCAGCAGTGTCTAGAGGTGGAAAGAACCTCAGTATTGCTTTGTTTAATTTGAAATTCCTGGTTTTTACCTGTTCAGGAGAGGCTGACACACTGAGCAGCACAGCCAGCCTTCCAGGGGCTTAACAGGATTTTCAAATGAGAAGTGAAATACGTGGATAATTTCAAGAGGCCTGTGACACTTTAGCTCGCCAAGGCAATCACTGTGACACACACTGAACCTGGCAACTTTACAGGACAGCGTTTATGTAAGCATATTTCTTGACTCTTTTGCAAGAGTGTTTAAATTTTTTTTTTTAACAAAAAGGAGGGGTCAGAGAAAAACATCTGGTCACTCTAGTTAGTCCAGTCTCAGTGTCATTTAGTGGAGTCACCTGACTTTTAACTGTGTCCCTGGCACTGCACTGGACCTGGCAATAATTAGTTCAGTTTGAAATACTCCACAGCTCCACTTCAGGAAATCTACTGCAGACTGAAGAAAATCAGTGAGTAAATATCCATTTCCTAAACTTTATTTTCCCTGGTGATCATTTATATTTGTAAGCTAAAAATTACTTTTAGTATTTTCACATCCCCAGGTGAACTCCTGCAATTTTACCATGTGCTTGTGTCCCATTTGATGGCACAACACAAGGAATGTGTGACTGTTGTGTAACCTGCAACTAAAGTAAATGCTGAAAATCTGTCACTTAGAAATGAATGGAGGAAGGACTTAATAGATTATATTATTGTATACTACTGTAGAGAGCCTGGGGGAAGCCACAGGAAAGCTGGGAAACAGAAGTTTTTCATGCATAAGAAGTTGAATTATTGACAAGAGAGTGGACTAAGAAAT
This sequence comes from Origma solitaria, assembly GCA_013397895.1. Taxonomy (NCBI): domain Eukaryota; kingdom Metazoa; phylum Chordata; class Aves; order Passeriformes; family Acanthizidae; genus Origma; species Origma solitaria. The sequence goes on along the minus strand of VZRL01000238.1, from coordinate 601,561 downwards.
CCATTAGTAACATTTGTGGGTTTCCTATATCTTAGGACAAACAATTCCTGTTTGTTAAGTTCTAGTAGAAGTTGCCTCATAATTGTGTAGTTTCATGGAACAGTCAGCTCACTTCTGTGTCAGCTCACTTGTGTGGTTTCTTATATAACGTAAGTATTAATCAACAGAAACTTAAAATGGAGGTGAGCCAAGTATCTGTAAGTGACACTGATACCATCTGCTGCTTTTTATTATACTGTTAAACACTGTATTGGAAAAGTTCGTTTTACGCGAGTTCTTTAATTGTAGGTGAATGCTTATCAAACTTTCATTTCTGCAGTTAAATTAAAAAATTAGGATCTCGTTTTGCAAAGCCAAAGCAGCCATGACGTCCACTGAATTTGTGAATTTAGCAGGAAAGGTGGTAAGTTGCCATCAGTGCAAATGAGAGCTGAAGCCTGTTGTGTTTGCTGGTTTGTTTCATCGAGTGCAGTTTTATAAACAATTTTATAACAGCTTTTTGTGTTTCAGTTTGGGTTTCCTTTTCTGCTATCTTAAAAAACAATCAAAAATATTAAATATGAAGAATGTTCAGCACAAATACCATAGTCAATACTGAAAGCCCCCTGTTTTGTTACATTACATTACTTTGGACACAGAAATGTTACAAAACTGGCGTGTACATTAGCATTTGAGAAACTGTACCTGCTGGTACTTAAAATCTAACTAAAAATCTTCCTTATTTGTATACAGTTTAGAAAAGTACACACAACGTGTGCCTTATCTGTCCATATTTGTTTTGAAAATATGCCGATAGAGCTTAATCCTCTACCACGTTATGCAAGTGTCCCTTATTTATGTGAGTGGTTGCATCACTCCAGGGAGGCTGTTCAGAGGAGAAAGGGCTGTTTGTGTGTTTGCAGTTTGCCAAAAATGAGTTTTGTTCTGAATGTATTTACATGGTATTTTATACAAAGCTGGCTAAATCTCTGTAAAATGTATCACCTTTGAAAAGAAATATATAGATATTAAAATGAGAGAAAATGTACTTAACATCTCTGTTTGCAAACTTTTTGTGATTTTTGATCATGTATATGCCACGGAAAGTATTCTATTTACTCTTCTTTGGGGAACAACTATTTTAAAAATGAAGGCATTAATAACAGTATTTCTTATCCATTGTTTTAACATGTTAAAATGGTATTAATTAGTACTGCATCATGTATTTCTAGTTTAAAGCTGTAATGGACAATACATTACCTTGAGACCTAAAAAATAATTTTCTTGTGCTTTTTTTAATAAAAGCAAAGATTAGATTTTTAAAAATGGTCTCTCTGTACAGATTACTTTTACAATTGTGTGAATATGTATAATGAACTCTGCATTTGTAACCAAGAGTAAACTTTCCAAATTGTAAATGTTCAGGTTGTTATTATAAATAGCTAGTAAATATCTTAACCAGACAAGAGTTCAAATAAAGATTAACAGCTATTATTAACTTTTTCTCCAGTCTTTTGTTACTTGAAACCTGACTTACTAAACAATGGAGTTAGACTTTCTAAGTTCAATCTAACTTTAAGTGCATAGCAATTTGGTTTTGCATTCTCTATATTGCACAAAATTTAAACTGCTCCTGTGTTTATCCAGTAAGTGCAAATACAGATAATTATTGATGGCTATATCTAGTCAGCAAAGTCCACCAAGAGTAATTTTAAAAGGATATATTCTGTTTTTCTAAAGAGCTGTTTGTCAGTTTAAACCAAGAGAATGTGAACACGTATTTGGAGGAGAAAAAAATATGTGGCATTTTCTAGAATCAAGTCGGACAAGTTGATAAACTTGGTTATGGGATACAATACCTACAGTAGCAGAACCCAATCCATTGCAGAATTCCTTTCTGGTTCTTTACCTTCCTATTTTTCTTTAGGTAATTCCAGTCAAACAGGAATGGAAGAAAGATCATTCTAATCTGATTGACAGCATTTCCTCTTTTAATCCTAACTATTACCTGTCCTAGGATTGGCTCTGAAGGAATCAGTCAGGTCTACCTATCTGCCACCGACCAAACACGGGTACAACATGGAAAAGGTTGGGTTTTCTTCTGCTAAAACAATTAAGTACATGTTGAAGAATTATTCCAGTTCTACCTAGGCTACCATTTTCAATTGTAAAAGAAACTCCCTCGATGTGTGTTTCAAAAGCAGAGTGCTGTGGCTGTACTAATGCTTCTGAAAAGCCTATTCCTCCCTCCGAGGCGAGTGGGCTGTAGGGCCGGGTGCACCCGAGCGGTGAAAAGCCCTGGGGCGCTCGGTTCAAGGTGAGCTGGCAGCAGCCCCGCGGGGCCGCAGCCTGTCCCCAGCCCGTCCCCGCTGCTGCCGGCCAGGGAAGCGCCGCCCCGCCAG
>VZRL01000238.1:582088-598862 GCA_013397895.1 Origma solitaria | reverse complement strand
GCGGGGCCGAGCCCGCGGGCCCCCGCCCGGCGGCAGCGCCATCGCCATCGCGCCCGGGCTGGAAGCAGCGACAGCGCCGAGCGCTGCCGCACGGCCCGGGCGCACGGCTGTAATTAACAGTAATTATCCCTTCTTAAGGAGGGGGATTACGAAACTGCACTGTAAAACCCGTATGATACCGAGCGCGCCTGTTTAGAGTCTAAACTGCTTAGAAAGCGTTTTCTGTGAGCCCAGCGGAGGCACGGCTCGGGCTGGAGGCCGTGCTGAACCAGGCAAGGTTCGGGCTCACCAGCTATAGCCCGCCTTTCAGGAAACTAACTGCACCAAAACCGGGATGGAATTAAAAGCAAAGGTCTGCCCACTTTGACAGAATAAAGTACAAGACTCAGTTCTAAACTTCCCACTACTGGTGGGGTTTCAACCAAGCTAAAAAAAGTCTTAATTCTGTAGACCATCACCAAGAACGGCAGCACAACTCTTTTATTTAACTGCAGGAATATATTCATATCATATATATTCAAATCCAAGGCTACTTTTATGTGTTTTATAAATACAAAAGTTGGGCTGGAAGTAAGTGCTGAAATTAGAATTAGGCCAGTTGCACACATCTGGAAAATACCACTCTTGGTATTAAATCTTTTTCTAACTGGTTTGCCCTGCCCCTGGCAACAAACACCCAACCTCTCCAGGCACTTTCTTACTTTTGAACAATTAGGAGAAGCTTACAAACACCCCCCACTGTTTTGCCAGCTTCAAGATTCCTGTTGGGGAGGGGTAATGAAGCACTTTCTCACTTAACCATTATCCCTTGTCATCCATTTGACAATGGCTTTGTATTTATAGTCAAATTATTTCTGTATAAACTATCTTTTACTAAATGAAGTAAGGAAGTTTGGCATTGCCCTTCAGTCAAATCTCTGCAACTCCAGCTTAGGCAGATGTGTTTCAATTTTGCTTCTTTGGCAATTCATTTAAAAAGTGAAGCAAATGCACGTAAGTAAACCCAGCCTTATAAAACCACTCTGTTTTAGCTATGGTTAGTAAAGCCATAACAATCATCTGCACCAAACTATTCTGGAAAATCAGAACTTTGGCAAGAACAGCAAGAACATAGTAAGAACAATAAAAAGAACATAGCACGAACAATCACAAGGTAAGAGACACCAAAGAACAAAAAGGGCAGACAGTGTAGACAGTAAGGAATTGCAGTTAAGATGGGATGAAAGCATAGAGGCAAGTCCTAGTGCTGTGGCTAGATCCTACAGTAGGATTGTCAGGTTTGGAGTGGTTTTTTCCCTGTAAATCTAACAAGGGGCCAAAAGCAGGATGACTGCCAGCAAACAGGGGAAATGTCTTTCTCTTGATTAACTGACTGAACTGAAAATATTACCAGCAGGATAAAATAAACTCACTAAGATTTATTTTGCTTTCTGATGCTTGTCATAGCTCTTCTTGCAAGCTGTTTTTTTCTGATGATCCAGTGAAGATCGTGAAGGCAAAAGGCCAGTATATGTATGATGAGGATGGGAAACGGTACTTAGACTGCATAAACAATGTCGCTCACGGTAAGCTGAAGTCATGTTGTTGGATGTTATTTGATGCTGGTTTTCTAAGAACAAAGAACAGTACTTTTACTACAGTTGCACTGTGCTGGGGGATGGGGTGTTTAATTGGAAAAGTGGAAGGAAACTTTCTTGAGCCTGTAGTTTAGGGAATTACAGTTTGTTTGAATTTGTGTGTGTGAATGTGCTTTCCAGACTCACTTCCTGTTCTGTCTTCCTAGAAATGTGTCTAAAAACATACACATTTTTTTCCATGGAAACTCAAGTCAAGCACCTCACTGTAAAACTAACAAATTACATTTTGTTGTTTTTGTAAAAGTTACTGCTAAGTGTACAGTCACAGAACTACTGCTCAGTGTGGTGCTTCAATTGTATATGATTAAGTAACTGCTGCTTTCTTACAGGATTTGAAATCTCTCTAACCTAACCCCTCCCAGGGCTAATAATTCTTTGATGGTAAAGCTTCCCTTTACCTTCCCAAACTCCTAAACTATGTAAATGCCTAAATCCTAGCATCAAATCAGACACTATTTGTTTTAGCGTATCAATTCCCAATATTAACTGCAAACCTTTAAGCACAGTAAGAGGCAACTTCAAACTATCTGAGGAGCAAAAAAATGTTTTTACAAGGTGTACCATTACAGCCTCACTGATAATATCTCTGCACTATTAGAGAAATACAAGTGTTAAGCTGGCATGTGAATGAACATCATGAGTAATACGAAGAACTCTCAAACCACTCTCCACATTCTCTTGCAGTTGGGCACTGTCACCCTGATATAGTAAAGGCAGCTCATGAACAGAATCAATTATTAAATACAAATTCTCGTTACCTTCATGACAACTTGGTTGATTATGCAGAGAGACTTTCAAAAACACTACCTGAGAAATTATGCATCTTCTATTTTTTGAATTCTGGGTAAGTTTGGTACATTAGAATTGGGGCTTCACTAGGTATATACAGACAAGTACACACTTGCGTATGTGTACACACAACAGCCATTTTCAGTCTGGTGTGGATGACAAGACACTGACAAAAACACGGGTTTGGTTTTGCAAGCTCTCTACCTAGGAACTAAACCAGTGCTTTATTTAGAAGGGTTTTATTCTATTTGTAAGACCTTGGACTACAAAACAGTAATGTAAATATTTATTGTATTAGTTTATTGTCTGTGTCTTCTGACTTGGGAATTATTCTCAAGACTAAATGTACCAATGCATTACTTCTGCTGGGGGGGCATATCCCTAAGCAAGCTTTATCTGGAAGAAAAAAAAAAAAAAAAGCCAAATTGTTTCTAAAGTAGTTCCTGTACTTTGTCTTTTTAAGATTGATTTTGTTCTGCTGAACAGTCCTACCAAGGGAGTGCTGATTACTACGGAATTTGTGCATAACGTGCATTGAGTTCTGTCTGTTCTCTGCAAACACAAAGAACAGTGCAAGGGAGGTTAGATTTCAAAAGTCAAGACATCCATAATGAAGCAATTCCTGCATTTTTCCATTGTAGATCTGAAGCCAACGATCTTGCCCTGAGATTGGCACGGCAGTACACAAAACATGAGGATGTCATCGTTTTAGACCAGTGAGTACATTGGCCGTTTGGGGGTAAAAGGCTCAGTTTTGGCCCACAGTCAGAGCATTTCTGAAATCCTGCTGTAGTAGAAAGACTGTAACCAGGAAGCTGAGGGAAGTAGTTTTTCCCTCTGCTCAGTATTTGCCTGCCCAGCCCCAAGATCTGTGGTTGGGCTCTCCAGTACTTGACAGTTGTTGACACAGTGGAAGGAGGCCAGCAGTGGCCTGTCATGATGGGAAGGCAGCCACAGCAGTGAGAGGTACTGGGTTTGTTCAGCTGCAAGAGACAGCCCGACAGATCTCACTACAACTACAACATGGGAAGAAGCAAAAAAGATGGGAGCCAGGTGTGAAGATGTGTGGTGACATGAAAAAATACGTCAGACATAGGTTAAAACCTGAGGAATCTTGGTAAGACATAGGTAAAAACCTCTTTGGCCATGAAGGGGGTCAAATACTAGCACAGGATGCCTACAGTCACTGCAGACTCCATTGGTGAAGTATCTTCGGAAATAGGCTCTTCCAGTTGTTCTGCAGTCTTGTGATACTGCTCAGGTGTTCCCTGCTGTGATTCCAGTCACTGGTGCAGGCAAACCAGTGACAAATTGGGTCCCTCTGCCCTCCTCATATTCAGATACATCAAAAGAAATCCAAATAGTACTAAGCTTATTGTTAGAAATTGCAGAATTGTTCTCAGCTTAAGTAATGGAATTTCCTACCAAGTGGTAACACCTGGCTACTCTTTACTATTTGGAATGCTAATACTAAAGAACTCTTGATACTAAGAAAACTACTGTTTAGTTCTGCCAATTGTTTTTTAAGTGCTTACCATGGACATCTGACATCTTTGATTGACATAAGCCCATATAAATTCAGAAATCTAGAAGGACAAAAGGAATGGGTCCACGTGGTATGTACTTCAGCCTATACCTATCAATTATTTGTCAATTTAATGAAGTTGTTTTTATGACATATTGAATATAGGATACTGTTCCTTTGCATAGGCCCCTGTTCCAGACACATACAGAGGACTTTACAGGGAAGACCATGAAGATTCAGTAACAGCCTATGCTGATGAAGTGAAAAATATTATTGAGCATGCACATAAGAGAGGCAGAAAGGTAAAAAGTTATTTCATTAACTGTTTGTCTTGTCTTAGAAATTAATGTGCCTGTCAATGCAATTCAGAGTTACTAAGCTAAGTGGTATGGACTTGTCAAAAATAAAATATCACATTAATAATGCAGAAGCCATCTAGGGGCAAAGAGCTTGCTGCACAATTTTCTATATTGTGTTGAAACATTATATGCTGTGTTTCAGATTGCTGCATTTTTTGTTGAATCTCTACCAAGTGTGGGTGGTCAAATCATTCCCCCAGCAGGCTATTTTCAGAAGGTTGCAGAGTAAGTGGTCATTCATTATCTTTTTTAACTTAATGTATTTGGTAAATAGATGATTTCTCTGCCTGCTGTAGCATACAGCTTGATAAGCAGGAAATGACCCAAGCCTTCATGTTAGAATGTGAACTTTGTATATGGCAAAGACCTGCTTATAAACACATGGTATAGAATATAGGCCTGTACACATTTGTTTCCTCAAAGTTTGGAAAGTAACACTTTCTGCATGTTCTTAATGGTAACTGCTATATTCTCTTTCCTTTTAAGAGACAATCAAATCTTATGTTGCAGGCATGTGCACAAGGCAGGAGGTGTATTTATTGCTGATGAAATTCAAGTTGGCTTTGGCAGGGTTGGCAAGCACTTTTGGGCATTCCAGCTTCAGGGAGAAGATTTTATACCTGATATTGTCACTATGGGGAAACCAATAGGAAATGGGCACCCACTTGCTTGTGTAGCAGCAACAAAAGAAATTGCAGAAGCATTTGCAGCCACAGGAGTAGAGTATTTTAATACAGTAAGTAAACAGTTGCCCACTTCTGTAAAGGAGTCTAAGGATTAAAATTAGATAATCATGCTGTGGTTTTATTAATATTTACCACACAGTAGCTAAAGAGTAACTGTATTACTGTACTATTTCTGTGTCTCTTGTCTGTGACTCTCTCTTTATTGGCTCCATCTGATAAAAGTGATAATATCCTCCTTGTACCACTGAGGCTACACTTTCAATGACATGACTGCATCTTTCTTCCCTTTCCATGGCTGTGTGTGTTCCTTTCCTGAGCACAGTTTGGTGGGAACCCTGTTTCATGTGCCATTGGATTAGCTGTGTTAGATGTGATTGAGAAGGAGCACCTTCAGGCTCATGCCACAGAGGTAGGCAACTTCTTGATGAAGCTACTCAAGGAACAGCAAATCAAGCATCCCATCATTGGTGATGTCAGGTATCAGTGCCTTATATACATTTTTAGCTGCTTTGTTTGGTTCAGTCAGTCAAACTTCTCAATCCAAAAGATGTTTTGAGAAATCCATTAAGTTTCATGTTTTCAGCAAAAATAAACAGCCTACTGTCTATTAAATTAAAGCAAACTTGAGCTTATTAAGAGTCTCATATACTTTGCCATTCTGGGCCAGTACTGTTTTATCAATTTATTAGCTGCTAAAGGAACTCACTTTCCTGTTTGAACTCGAAGTTCAAGTGTACAAGGTAAAGAAGTGATGAGCGAGATGGACATCCTGTCCTGCACTGCCATTGTGAGCAGACTTGTGTCTGTACTGTATTACTATATTTCTTCAGAACAGCAAAACCTTTTCTAGTACTAGCCAAACATCAGGTAATTCTCATGCAGTAAAGGTCTGGTCTTACAAGAACCTCAGTGTTTCAGTTCATGTTTAGTTCCTTCCTCTGACACAGACTGATTGGTTTTATTTCTTTTACAGGGGTTGTGGCTTATTCATTGGAGTGGACTTAATCAAGGACCAAGCAGAAAGGACTCCAGCCACAGCAGAAGCAGAGTATTTAATAACAAGGTACATGGGACAATCGTGGAGTTCCTCAGTGTGGGAGGCAAGCACACAATTACCACCTACCCTTGCCCCTGAGTTTTTAAAATATAACCAACTGGCCAAAACTGAAACCATTCAGTGTAGAAAGGCTGGTGCTTGCAGGTTTTTCTGAACTACATGCAGAAGTGAACAATTCTTTGTTATTGCTCTTTCCAGACTTAAAGAAAAATATATTCTACTGAGCACAGATGGGCCAGGAAGAAATGTGCTGAAATTCAAGCCCCCAATGTGCTTCAATATGGATGATGCAAAATTTGTTGTGGAGACCATTGACAAGATACTAACAGGTAAAAAATGATCAAAACCTTCAAAAACAGAGAGTGGTTTTTGAACTGCCTCAAAGGCAATGCTGAGCTACTGAGCCTATTTTTCAGAAGTGCTACAGAGGAGCAAAGATGGTAGATGCTGAGCACACAGCCTTCCCTTCTGAATTATTCTGTTCTGAAGTTCTCTTAACAGAACTACTTCCTCTGCAGATGCATGTGCCATTTAAAATAGCTTTGCTCTGGCTGAGGTTTGTGTGTTTAGCTTATCTGAACAAGCACAGCTTGTAAAAGCTGTCTGCATATTCCTGAAAGCCATAATCTATGTGCTGTTGCCACTTAGCTTTTTATACAACTTCTACACACTTAGAATTAAAAAAGTTTGTGATGTTTTTACACTAAGTCATGACTTTGCTAAGTTGTTGCTTATTCTCTCTCCAGATATGGAAAAGGAATGTCTGAATCAATAGAAAACATCTACTTGTTCTACCTGAGCAGGTATTTTACCTATAGGCACCCAGTACTATCTAAAAGACAAGGTTCCTAAACATGACTTTACAAGCACTGTCAGAAGACAGCTTCCTCAGAGATGCTTTTACTCAAAGCTGGCAGGAATATCTGGGAGTCTTCAAACATGGACCACTCTTGTGTACATCAGGCATTCAGAACTACCTTCTATCAGTCTGACAGTCCCAGCAACACTGTGTGTATAACTTGTTTGTAAGCGAGGGCCACCATGTCCCAGACATGACTGCCTCTAGAGCATGCAAATGACTGCACATCAACACAAACACAGAGCTTTTCTGCTTGCTGCTCAGTGCCTTAGGGCTCCAGCCAGAAGCTGGTCCAGCTGCATAACCACTTCTCAGCAGATCTCCCCTTATGGGTAGTTTCAGGTTCACAGCTGGTATCTTACCCTTCAGGATCAGTTTACCCCTAGACTCAGAAGTTTGTGGGTATCAGAGTGAGATTGGTCCTGTTAAGTCTTCAAAGCCTTGTCATGTCTTTATCTGTTGAGGTTTCTCCATAGGTTGCCAAGAGAAGATCTAGCTGCAACTCAGTTTGCTGCACACTCATGAGAGCACAGTGTACACTTACAGTTAACACCTTCATAACAACATCCTTTGGTACACTTAATACTTTTTCAGACTACTCTGACTAAAAGAGAACCACGTGTTTAGTAGAACTCTGGACAGCTGGGCAGGAATGCACCTAATGTGATCATTGTGAGCAGTGTAATCATTGGTGGCCTCAACTGCCATGAGGTTCACAGGTGCTATGGCCCTGAGCTAAGGAGAAATGTGTTTTTAGTTCAGTGCAATATTAGTATAGCAGGCACAAGAAAAATGTGTTAATATTTTATTTAGCAAGTTAATGGAAAGACATACAGCTGTTTATACTACTTATTCTTAGGAACAGAAAGATTACTTAACAGTGCCAGTGCAACTTAGAGGCCTAATGACTTAATGTGCTTGTCTGTAATCTAAACTAAGCAAGAAAAATGCCTTTATTTTCTACAGGAAACCAAGAATGCAAAAAGCCTCTTACTAAGTACAGTACTAGTAAGACACTTACATATAATGTAAGCGAAAATGAGGCAATGAAGTAGATTTCTTTTAATGATACTTTTACAAAAAAACCGTAACATTATTTTCTTTCCATAGGTTTCAAACAAAGTTCAAGATCTACTACTAAGAAACATTATTCTACTATAATAATGCACATTTAATCTTCATCCTAACATGTCTTGGACCAGATAAGTCACCTTTGATTTTTTTTGTTTTCATTTGTCTTGTTTTTAGTAAAAGCTTTAGGAGAAATAAATTTTACAAGAGCTTGTCTCAACTCTGGCAGTGTGGAATTGGCTTTTATTTAAACAGCATATCTAAAACTGATTATAAAGGAAGATCTTTCTAGTGGCCCCTACAAACTACACTTTCTAAATTTATGCACTTTCAGGTTGTGACTTTTTCAAATTAAGATGAGCCAATGGGTGTTCTGATTAAGTCTTCAGCTACCTAATGCAAGAACCATTCCAGGTGCCAGTACACCCAGTCCTTCCCAGGCTCCTTTGACCAGTTTCAGCAGCCAGTGTCAGAACAAGGTCCCTAAGTAGCACTATATTCAACAAACACTCTCAGCCACCAGGTTAAGTCAAAAACTTCAGTTCCAAATTCCTAACATCAAACGCATGAGGGACAGACAGCTGAGGGCCATGGCTCCCAAACCAGTTCTTACAAACACAATCTGTCCTCAAGAAATACCCAAGTAGAATTAGTAACTTACGAGTAGATTACAGCCATAAGCAACAAACTTGTGTACAAGCCTTTACTTTCAGCAGGCAGTTCTTTGTATCACAAACTTTTCATGCAAAGAAGAAAGGGAAAAGCCAGCTCTGCATTTAACTACCAGTATCCTCAGTTTCTGCCTAAGGCCACATCATCACCTGCCAAGGAAGCATCACCTGAGCACCTACTTACAAAAACCACCACAATAACACCAGCTGACAAAGTCTTGCTAGGACACTACTAGCCAGAAGGACTGCAGCACAATGGTCCTAGTACCATGCAATTTTCCCACTGGAGGGCCAAGTGTTTGCTAGAAAAATATTCTGCTACCCCTTATTTCACAGAAAAACCAGTGAAAGCATTTAAACTTTACATCTTGAGACAATAATATTTTTAAATACTGTACTCATTTGTTTCAGTGATCTGCTAGTTTTTTAAAGTAAGTTGGGCTGGAGGTTACATCACCCAGCTGTAAAATTGTCAACTATAAGATTTAAAATCTGATCTTTTCTTAATACCCAAGATTTCCACTTAACATCAGAAGAGTCTTACAGACTTCTAAATTTACAAACAAGTTTTTCTTTTCAAGGACAGCCAGCAGGGAGCAGCAGATTATAGTCCACGCTGATACAGCTGCATCCCTTGTTTTAAAAAAAAAAAATGGAAAGATGACTAGTAACAGTGTTTGTTTTTTGTCTTAGTTACTTGGTTTGATTCCACTTCTTGGTGTTACTTACTCAGAGATTTTGTTACAAGAAAAAAAAATTGCCATATTTTAGCTTAAAAAGGAAAATAAAAATCAAATCGATCACTGCAACAAAAATTAGAAGTTAACTTTGTGCAGTAGACCTTGCTACTTATATTCTGCACCAAGACAGGCAAATCACATGACAGTTACTGCCTTAAAATAGCAGTAAACTAACAGTAAAGTAAAAAAAAAAAAGGAGAGTATATTTCTAGCTGGTCACTCATCTCTAGAGAAAGAGATGTTCTTTCCACTCACAACTGTAGTGGAAGTTCTTTTAGCCTTTTCTGTTATACAAAAAGGCTGCCAAAATTCAGACCTTGCATTGGTAATTTAATGTCTGTCCACCCTGCCTTTCAAGGCAGGTATACACATCTATTAACAACTTGCAGACAAGTCTGAGACTCAAGACAGTGAAATATGAAGAAGTGCAGCCAGCTTCTTGCACACCTCTTGGCTCCCTCCTGCACTGCTATCTAGACTCCCAAGCCCTACCTGAAACCTACAGCTCTGGCTCCTCCTAGCAGAGCCCAATGCAGACACCACTACAGTCACTCTAAGCCTCTGTGCTTGCCTAGAGCATGAGCCACCAGCTCACCAGCACAGCCCCACCACAGCTGGGGCTTCTCACCTGAGCTCTCCTCCACAACCTCCAGGCAGAAGTAACAGCAAGTTTTAGCTGCCACTTAACTGCAAGTGAGCACAACTACCAACACAGCCTTCTAGTTTTAAGATTTGAAACATTAAAGCACAACTCTTCATCTATCAAGGTACTGCCATGAACTAAGTTCTGGGAAAAGGATACTGATGTTTTACTAACACATGGGCTGAAGAATGGCACAAGACACTAGATTACGCCTTTTTTATTTCAAAAGCTAGGATAGCTTCAATATCCATGTCATGGTGAATCAGAACACATGTAAAATACCTTACAATACATTAGATTCCAAAAAGGTACCAAAAAGTACAGTAAAATTAACACTTCCATTACAGGAAATGTATGACACAAAAACAATACAAAATAAAAAGGTGGAAAGTGACACTGGTTCCCTAAGATGCATCTCATTCTGTACAACTGGAGTAATGCAGAGTCCATAGTTAACTCCAAGAGGCAGTCCCTAGATGCAGAGCTGCAGCTTTAAGCAGACCCTCAAAATCAGTTTCAGTTTAACCTATTAATAAAATCATTAATTAATATCTTCAGCAATGCTGAAATTTACACACCACACTGTCTAGACAACTAGTTATCGGTAAGTAATAAACATGTAAAACATTTCCAGGGAGCTCTTCCAAGTAAGATGCACATTTAACAGGCCATAGAAATTTATTGTAAAGTTAAATTTGGTACAGAACTGAAGTATCCATCTACAGCATTGTATACAAAACCTATGCAGTCATTTTCCAAAAGAGACCATGCCACTGCATACCTGAATAAGTTTGATCAATATGGCTTGTAGTTATTCTGATGACCACCACGTCTTGGTGTCTTCCCATAATTTGCACTGCCTTGACCTATGAACAAGAGAACAAATGCATTAAACTGCTAATTAGTTATGCTTGCTTATACCCAATACAGTTCTCTTTACTTACTGTAATCATAGCCTGGTCCATATCCATAATACCCATATCCTGAATAATCATAGCCTCCATAGCCACCATAACCTTGCTGATAGCCGTATCCTTGATTCCCATAACCCTGGTTCCAGTAATTGCCATAACCTTGATTCCAATTTTGACTTTGAGCTATAGAAGGGAAAACCATCCACAAAATCCCATTTTAGTACACACAACTTATTTAGAATGTGTCCATACTAAAGTAGTGTGTGTGGTACTTACCGCCGCCTCTTCCACCTCTGCCTCTTCCTCCATAGCTACCTCTTCCTCCGCCACTACTGAACTGTTGCTGCTGGTACACTTCTTTTGGTTGTGCTACCTTGATCTCACACTGCAAATAAAAAACAAGGAGAAGTATGTAAAGTGTCTCAGAGCAGCACTGCCTAACCTGAGCACCTGGAAAAGCCAGAGGTTGCTCTGGAGGCAAAGGAGGTGTACATGCTGTGCTGCTATCAGGCAAGCAGCACTAATGCCTATCCATGGGCATCTGATTTATTGTGCCACCCAGGCAAAGGTAAGTGACTGTCAGCCTTTCCAAGAGGTCACTGCTTTTGAGGGCATTTTATCCTGCCTATTCCCTACCATCAATTTCCCCATGGAAGAGGTGCTGAGGCCATCTCTCCTGTAGCAGCCACAAGGTTGCCCCCTCACCTGGCACAGTCTCCACGACAAGGCTGTTGCTATCAGACTGCTTCACCCGACCTGCACTGAATGAACAAGGAAAGGTACCAGAACGAGTTTTCCTGGCAGCCACTGTACACACTGTGCATGTGGCTGAACTGTACCATACCCCTACCACTTCCTGAAATCATCATTTGTCAAACACTAACAGGTAAAACCAACCGGAACTGGCATTTCCAAGACAGCCTCGCAGGCTGCAGTTCAAGCTGTCAGCCAGCTGCCTCCTTCCTGGATCTGTGCTCAGTCCAAGTTTACAGCTACTGCTGCTGCAAAAAGAACACCACCACCTGAGCAAGTCTGGCTTGCAGTTCTTCACCACAGGACCTTTAAGGTAATCTGCTTTTTATTATCTATGGCCATAACACAAAAACAAGTCATGGTTAGGAGATACAGAAATTTCTCAGCTCCCTTGGCATGTAGGCATTCATCTCTCCTGAAAACAAACTTCACTGCTAACCAGTGACTTTCCCAGTGCATTAGGTTTGCCAAAATTTATTCTGTACTATGTCAAGACCAGTCTTAAACCAAATGCAATCTAAGTCAATGTCAGACAGTATGACCCAGTGTAATAGGGCTCTGAAGTTATGTGGACAGTCAGCACTGGCCCCAGAGCAAAGGAACAGGGACACCTCCAGCCAGTACACATCATTTGCCTTCAGTCCTCTCCTCATTTGGTGACACACGAGCCTCTCTCCATTAGCTATTCCCTCAGATGAGCAGTCAGCTGGTCAGAGCATCTCACACCCCTCTTACAGTAGTTCCCATAACCACCTGACCAGGTACAAGCTGCCATAAGTTTAAATTCACTCTCTGGATCCTTGTAGTGGGGTTTACATGACAAAGTTTTGGTAGCAGGGGGGCTTGCAGGAAGGCACTTTATAGAGAAGAAAGCAGAAGCTGTCCCCCAGCAGACAGAGCCAGTTTCAACCAGATGCTTACGAAGTTAAGTGCCTACAAGGTTATTAGCATTTATGCAAGTGTGCTCTATGCCGAAAATAGGCATCTACCTGTTGGAATGGCTTACACTACCACACAGATATACAAGCCAATTTCTCTACGTATATTTAATTAATGTAATTAGATACTTTACATACAGAAGGCCCTAAAACACAGCAATTACTGAAGTCATAAATATTGGCAAAGAGCCTTGACAGCCTCTGTGACTGAACTTATGGCAAACCAACACTACAGTAAACTTCAAGCTGTCCTTTTTTTAAATTTGCCTTAACACAAGAGGTCTATAAAAACCTTTTTAGGTTATAGATGCAGAGGTATTGTGCTTAGACAAAGAGTTATAAGTTAGAGTTTCTACCTTGCTTCCACTGACGTTATGGAATTTCTTCTCCAAAACCTTCTTCACTGGATCCTCTTCCTTGAAGGTGATGAACACAAACCCCCTCCTTTTGTTGGTCTTTGGATCCATAGGCAGTTCAATTGCTTCAATCTGAAGACATGAAATGCTATTTTCAGGCTTGTATTTTAGATGAACAGTTAAATGCAAAGAAATTGGGACAGTAAAACTGTAAGTTTTGTCTCTATGCAAATTATGCAACACCAAAGTTGCAAGCCTTTCTGTGCTAACACAGAGGTTCATATCAGAGTTTTCCATTTTATAACTCTTCAAACCAATTTTAACATCAGCTAAAATGCTTTAAAAGACAAGGGTATCTAACTAGCAGTGGAAGCACCTAGTGCAGTAAGTACCACCTTTGCTGTCAAGACAGGAAACCTCTGGATGTTACAGAAGTTATCTGAAGTTAACTTACTTTGAAACTTGCAAATTATTAGTAAACTAAATAGCAACTGGAGACTATACTTTCAGAGTCTAAGAGAACATTACATACCTCTCCAAACTCTCCAAAATATTCCCTGATTTTTTCTTCTGTGGCTTCTGGGTTTAGTCCACCAACAAATATTTTCTTCACTGGATCCTTTTTCATTGCCATGGCTTTCTTAGGATCAATTAGTCGTCCATCTAGTCTGTGTTCTTTCTGTTCCAGAACCTGAAAGACAGTTTGGTATGATTAACTCAAGCTGAAAACTTTCCCTTAGAAGTTAAGAATCTAAAATATGAAGCTTAAGTTCACCTTTTCAACACTCCCAGGTTCTTTGAAGAGAATAAATCCAAAACCTCTGGATCTTCCTGTGTTAGGGTCCATCTTTATCGTACAGTCGGTTACCTCACCAAATTTGGTGAAGTAATCTTTCAAGTCTTTTTTGCTTGTATCCCAACTGAGGCCACCAACAAACATCTTCCTGAAATTTCAAGGAGAGAAGAGCTATTTAAATTCAGGAAGCACTTCAGAAAAGCAGATGCAGTAAGATGCTCAGTGGTACACACCTCAGCAGTATTGTCAGAACAGGACCAACTGTTCGGAGTTCAACGCTTGCATCTTGTTAAAAGCTGCTGATACTACAGGAGTGCACAAGGGTGGGTTTCTCCCCCCTCTTTTTGAGGGAATGTCACAATGCACCCTGACATTTATTAGAGGATATAAGCAATAGTAAGAATTGCCTGAAATATTCCTTGCCAGTAACTTATGGTCTTACAAAAGTATTCTGTAATTTGCAACAGAGCAGTATTGATTATCAAGTACTGCCAACTCAGTTTTTGCAAAGAACCTAGGATCATTCCTACTGCTCTGAAAGCATTCAGAAAAAATAAGGCATCAAAAGCAAAGTATTTGAGCTTTCTTAGGTTTCAGTTAAATGGCTGTAAAAATTTTAGTCCAGGTGTCTATGACCTCCAATAACAGTCACATACAACAGATGGGACTTTGGACCTGCCTTAACTACTATGTTGTGCTCTTCTTCCTGCTTAGTTACTGAGTCTAGTTCTATCTTCACCAGTACTACAAGAGTCATTCCATTCTTAGTCTTTAATTCCAAGTAGGTGGATACAGTTCTTCCCTGCCCACTCTCCCATACAAAACACCCTGTGAAGGAGGATATCTATCTCAAAGAACTAAATTCGAGGCACAGTACAGAAGTGAAGGTAACAAACAAAACAGTGATATCAGGCAATAAGGCATTTTTCAAATACTTCGCTTCAAATGAAAACATTAATAACATAGCTGTATTTTCTATTTTCAGAGTTTCCAAGGTAACAAACTAAGCTTTTAAAAGCATCCAAGCCTTTTTATCTAACTATAGACTGAAACAGTTTAAATTGTCATTACTTTGTTTGGAGGCAACCTAGATTGGCACGACAAGCTAGCAGCACTTCGGAAACTAATCTATCCTTAAATAAAATCGGCTTTTGGTGTTTATGTGTAACTTTGATTTGCTACAATTGGCATCCGTTTATGTTCAAAATGTAACAAGGGGGGAACCTAATGGGGTTTTTGCCCTTTTTTCTTTTTGCGACTAAACCATATCCTTTGTCGGCTGAACTTGAGTTTTTTCAGCAGACCAAGCTGTGCACTCTTAACTGATGAGTGCAGCAGGAAGCACAGGGCCTAAAGTAAAGCGTGTGCTTCCTGCAGCCATTGCAGCAGAGCCTCAGAGAGCCCCAGCCTTACCAAGTTTACTAAGCCTTTAAATTGCACGTGAAAGAAAGGGGCTTGATGGATTCCTTCCCACCCAACAACTGACTGTGGCTGCTATAACCTGTACAAACTGATAGTTGCTTTCCACAGCACACCCTATCATCACTGACCACACTTACAGAACGATCAAGAGAAGTTCCGTGGTTGGGGGATGACAGGAATTTGTCTGGAGGCATCTTTAGCTGCTTTATGGTATTGGGTTGGGGTTGTGGCATTGCCACATGCTAAACTCACCTCTTACCACAGCAGTGTGTACTACACTGTGCAATTTGCAGTGCTTTGTTCTGTAGCTGGAAAAACTGATACCTAATTTAAATAACACGATACAGAGCCTTTAAAACTAAGACAAAAATCCCCATATTTGGCTTTACCTTCAGTGGCCACATAAACTGGACAACTGCACCCTTAACACATAGTCTTTCTTCCCCTCCTGAGTGTATTAGTGCAGCTAAATTAAAGCTTATTTCAGCTCATAACAAAGCACTCTAAAATCAGTGCCTTGGACAGCTCTCACTTGAATACAGCACTACATTTTTCACATAGGTCAATCCCTCTGAATAACTGCTTTTCTTACAAGTTTCATTTCATACCAATTTGGGGCTGATGCTTGTAACTTGTTCATGAAAAGAAAAGACTATCAACCCTTTCTTCAGCACAGGATAATAGAAACAATAAAGAAAAATACGTGCACAGATAAAAGGCCTGGTCCTCAACCTTTCTAGTGTCTGTAAAAGGTACATCCGGTACCAGCTTGTGGGAATCTTGTGCAAGTGTTAGTCGTTCCTTTATAGTCAAAATCTATTACACTGGCTTCATCTCTCTGTTTAACCTGAGAGATCTGACCCTCCGGTTCAGAGCTCGGCAATAACAAAGGGAGTTCCAATGAAATACATGGGGTAGCCTGAATAACAAAGACCTGCTTGAGAAATAGACAGGTAATGTTCATGTCAAGTACGTGTATTAATGAATAGATCAACTATCATAAGAAAGAAATTCCTCTTGTGTACACAAGGACTCTGCTACCAAAGCACAGCGAAAACTACACTGACTCCTCCAGATATCCCTTGCAAAACATAACGCATTTTCTGACAATGCTGCAAAGTAGCACACCAAAATCGCTCTTACCGATTTCAACATACCATGTATCGTCTCAATCGTGCTGATTTTCCCCTTAGTTCCTTTAAAAAATACTTGTCTTACCCCCGCTGCCTTTCAAGGCCAGGATTATTTTTTTATGTGCTTCACACAAAACACATTCGCATTTACATGGATGCCGGTGGCGATGAGCCATACGATGTCCAGAAAGTTTCAACCAGCCCCCCTCCCCCAACAGAAAGCAACTCCTTCCATCCGCCCCTTTCGCTAAAGAGGGAAAGGATGAAGAAAACGCGGGAGAGGTAAATCCCCTTCCATTTTACAGCGTGAGACGGCAACAGCCCCACTCAGCGCCCCTCCCCCAGCCGCCACATGGCGCCAACAAAAGGCAGCGCCAGAACAAAGGAAGCGCTGGTGCTGCAGGGCCCCGGCTCGGCGGGGCCGC
>VZRL01000238.1:527440-574086 GCA_013397895.1 Origma solitaria | reverse complement strand
AGGGCGGATGGAGAGAGCCAGGGCTGGCAGCGTGGGGACACGGCGGGCGCTGGGCGAGGGAAGGGCTGCAGGCGCCATTGTGTGGAGTTCTGTGATGCTCTGGCACGATCCCCCGCGGCATCGTGGTTTTGCAATTCTTTCTAAAAGGTTGAGAGAGCTGGGGGTGTTCAGCCAGGAAAAGAGAAGGTTCCATGGAGACCTTAGACCCCCTCCCAGCATCTCCAAAAGAGTAGGAGAGGGACAAGGACAGGCAGGAAAAGGGGGAATGGCTTCCCACTGATAGAGGGCAGGGTTAGATGGGATATTGGGAAGCAGTTCTTGGCTGTGAGGGTAGTGAGGCCCTGGCACAGGTTTCTCATAGCAACTGTGGCTGCCCCATCCCCGGAGGTGTTCAAGGGCAGGTTTGGATGGGGCTTGGAGTAACCTGGGATAAGGGAAGGTGTCCCTGCCTGTGGCAGGGTGGAACTGGATGGTCTTTAGGGTCCCTCCCAACCCAAACTATTCTGTGATGAAGGTCACAAGTGGTCACAGGTCTGTAGGAAGCTCTCTCACTGGTTCCACCACTCACAACACAGTTCTGTCCTCTGAGCTTGCCAGTGCATCTGCTCGGTCACAAAACTGGCACTTTGTCTGGAGACCATAAATACAGGAATTAAATAACTATTGAAAAATACTCTGAGGCTTACAGGTGGACCAGCTGCAAGTCGTAAGTCCCACACCACAATCTTCATGTGTGAGGATACAGATTTGGGGTTTGAAGGAGCCCACAGTTGGTGGATGGAGGGTGTGGGAGCACAGGAAGCCCACATAAAGGCGCATGATAGTGCCTCTTTTTCCTCATGCATTGTCCAACTTAGTGAGTAGCAACATCAAATTTTTGGCTTATTTTCCATGAAGTGCCACTGCACTGAAAATGGGAATGTGAGCTGCAAAATTCTAATGAGTGCAGAGAACATCTCACATGGATTTTGTGAAGTGGGGGTGACCCTCTCTCTTCCTGAAGTACATGGTAAGTGTCACCACAGGTGACTGCAGTAGACAAACTCCAAATGTCATGTACTGGTGTCATTGCAGTATGAAAGGGGTACCTGAATTCTAATTTAGAAGACGGGATGGAGGTCTTAATGCCTGAACCTCAGATTTTTGTGGAAAGAACTCTGGCTATCATCAAACCAGATGTCATCGATAAAGAAGAAGAGATCGAGGATCTCATTCTCCGATCAGGATTCCACATCGTTCAGGTAACAGGCTGTGCTCCAGAGAAAATAACTGTAGTTTATAAGTCGGGAGAATATTTAACTTCCAGCAATCAAGCCAGTAACTAAAAGCTTATGTGTCCAAAAATTGATCTATATTTTTCATATGTCTTCAAACATTGCTGCCAAATTCTGTAAGGAGATGCTTTTTCGTGCATGGGATGGAGCAGAGCAGACCTACTATTTTGCTGACCACAGGAAAACACAGGCTTTGTTAATACTCAGCCTTACCAAAAGTGTGGAACGGATATGGGAACTTTCCACAGCAACTCTGTGGAGAGTGCATCATTCAGATCTCACAAGATTTTGTGCAGCGTGCAAGTGGATATTAGAGAATTAATTGAATTCGATAGCTGGCCGGTTGCAGCCTGGCTAATTTTTTGTTTCACTGTTTTTACAGTAAATTGACTTTATGAATATTTAAATGAGCTTATGAATATTTAAATATACCCGGCCGGGCGGCCGCGCGGGGGCGCTGCGCCCTCGCTCCTGCTGGCGGTGGGGGCCCCTCCCCCTCCTCCCCGCATTGTTTTGTTTTGCTCTTTTTCATTTCCTCCCTTACCTTTCCGGTTGTTTTATTTATTTGTATTTATTATTTGCATTTATTTATTTATGGATCTCTTAGAGCTGCTCCAGAGGAGGTCACGAAGATGCTCCACGGGCTGGTGCCCTTCTGCTCTGGAGCCAGGTTGGGAGAGCTGGGGTTGTTCAGCCTGTAGAAGAAAAGGCTCCAGGGGGACCTTAGAGCCCCATCCAGTGCCTAGAGGGGATCCAAGAGAGCTGGAGAGGGACTTTGAACAAGGGCATGGAGTGACAGGACTAGGGGGAATGGCTTCCCACTGACAGAAGGCAGGAGTAGTTTGGATATTGGGATAAAAGTCTTTATCATGAGGGTGGTAAGGCTCTGGCACAGGTTGCCCAGAGAAGTTGTGGCCGCCCCATC
Organism: Origma solitaria; assembly: GCA_013397895.1. NCBI lineage: Eukaryota > Metazoa > Chordata > Aves > Passeriformes > Acanthizidae > Origma > Origma solitaria. Next base: position 571,887 of record VZRL01000238.1, on the reverse strand, counting down.
CCTGGCAGTGTTCAAGGCTGGGTTTGGAGTTTGAGCAACCTGGTGTAGTGGAAGGTGTCCCTGCCCATGGCAGGGGGTTTGAAACAAGATGATTTTTAAGACACCTTTCAACCCAAACCATTCCATATTTCTGTTGATTCAATATGTATCAGAAGATGAGCCAAAATAGATTATTTATTTATTTATGTATGTTAGTGGAGTCTTCTGATGTCTGCAGTGACTTTGACACCAAAGTTATTCGGACTCTTGAGTATGTGGTACTCCTGTGTTGTATAAGTTTGAGCTAAAATAATGCACTTCAAAATTTTTTTCTTGTCTACCCTCTGGTTTCTGATAACTTCTCAGAGTTGTCCTGATCCTGGCCACCTGTGGGCTAGGCAACTATTGGGAGAGTCACAGAGCACTGAATGAAAAATAGAACAATTGCATAATTAACAGTGTGGGCTGGAGAGAAACTTGTTTAAAAGTAGAACATTATGCTGTAGCAGCTGAGTAATAAAATCCTGCCCTTGTAATGCTCTTCACTTTCTCTGTACAGTGCTCTGTCATCCAGCAGTTAGAAAATGCTGTAGTTTGCCTGGGCTAAAATCACATCTTACTCAAATAGGCTGTTCTTTTAATTAACCTGCAAAACTGTGGCTCTTTGTTGCTCTGTATATCAAAGAGGATCGGATCTGGGAGAATCAGATTAGTTTCAGAAGTTACTCTATGTTCTGGGTGTGGAGATATGACTGCAGCAGAGAACTGTATCCTGCCTTTTAATGCTCTTAGCTGTTTAAATGTAGCAATCTATTTTAATTTTTTTTTTTTTGTCTTTTATGCTTTATAGAAAAGAAAGCTCCAGTTAAGCCCAGAGCAATGTAGCAACTTCTACGCAGACCAATTTGGAAAAGTGTTTTTTCCTAATTTAACAGCCTATATGAGTTCTGGCCCTATAGTTGCTATGGTTCTTGCTAGAAATTGTGCAGTCTCATACTGGAAGGAATTGCTTGGACCATCCAACAGCCTAAAAGCTAGGATAACTCATCCTAACAGGTAACTCACTGACTGGCTTTGTGCAGGTCAGTAGGATTTTGTCATTCTCTTGATTGGGACTAGAATTCTTTTTTTTTTTTCTCTCTTCCTGTGGTTTGTTTGTTTGTACAGTACAGACACAAGCTTCTTACCTCCTCAGTTGCGTGTAACAGCTTTTCACCATTGTTTTTCAGTATGCAAAATTCACCTACTTTATGGTCAATGTTGAGTGCATGAACATAAGTTTTAGGTAGCTACTGCTTATATTTAAAAGAAAATCAAGGCAATACCTTGTTGATTAGTTCTTATCTATTGTTCTTCTGTGCTCTCAGGCTGCAGAGACTTGGAAGGGATTTGCAATTGCCCTCCAAAGAGTTATTTCCTTTGTTTTTAGCTTAAGAGCACTCTATGGGACTGATGAGCTGAGGAATGGGCTTCATGGCAGTCTCAGCATGTCCTCAGCAGAGAGAGAAATTCGATTCATATTTCCAGAAGGTAAAACAGTACAGTTGGTTCATTACTAGTCTTGGGGAGGATAGAGTTCTTCCCTGTCCTTCCCTGGTATTACTTGTCTCTGCCCTGACTCCAGATACAATTGATTTAGAAGAGGTTGGGTTTGTTTGCTTTATAGGATTGCGGGTCTCTTTAGGTATAAGCTGACATTTTCTGCTATGAAAGGCTTACCCAAAACCTATCTGAAGAGCCAGTGTAATTATAGGGATTGCTACCACTTTTCAAACTCTGCTCTGGGAACTGGAGCAGACAAAGCTGGTAAATGAAAGGAAATAGGAAACTATTACACTCCAGCAAGTGTTTCTGGCACTGTCAGCCCTGGAGTGTCCTGTTGACTTGAGAGGACTGACTCTCTTCATGGATTTAGGCTGAGTAAATCCTATTCAAAAGCAGCTGGATACTCACATGGTAGAGCAATTCCAAAGTAAAGTGCCAAAGAAAAGGGCCTTAGAACCTGGAAAGGCTGCAAGAGGATCTCTGGTTTGTAATGTAAGGGGATTTGTTCTTTGACTCAAAGGTTCAAGTGACACTGCTAGAAAAACGTGTGTACTGATACTTTTTGTCAGCTGTATCAGTTTAAGAGATGTTGCACTTCCTTACCAACCTTACCATTGCAAACCACATTTCTTCTCCTTCCCCTGACAACAGAACAAGACTAAAGGTGAGATTTTTAGGGTCTTCAGAAACCAGCTTCACACTGCAAGAAGAAAGTGATAAACATGGGATATATTGTTTCTCTTCTGCCCCAAATGCATCTTCAAGGATAAAGGTTTTCCCCAGATGATCTGGTTTCCTCCCTTTACCTAGTAGACTATAATTAGTAAAATTACCTCAGGGACATTGTAAAGAAGTTTAGGGAGTTTCTTTGCAGTTTGTTGTGGGAGAAGCTATAAAACCAATGATGTATCATTAACGTATTAAGGAAAAGAGCAGCTCACATATAAACAACCTTTGAAAGAATGCTGTGTTTAATCACTACAGGCTGCTCTCTAACACCTGTGGTTCCTCCTTACAGCAATCTTGGAGCCTGTTCCCACTGGACAAAGAGCTCGGGATTACCTGAACCTGTACGTAAAGCCCATGCTGCTGGCCGGGCTCACTGCCCTGTGCAAAGAGAAGCCAGCAGACCCCATGGTATGTGCAGTGTTCCAGCACTGCTGTCAGCTTTGGGATGCAGTCACTTGGCATTAGTAAAGTCTCTTTTTATAGGAGAACTACTCTGTTGAAGAGCTGTGCTGTTTTAGCTGTCAGCTAATGAACTACTCAAATAACACTTGGTTTCAAGAAGTTGATTTGTTTGTTAGAGATGAAACAAAGGTACATTTTCAGTCCCTAAACAAAATCAGTTTTCTTATATCTGGAAAAACATGGTAAATGTGTCTTTGTGTTCTTAAAGTTTCAGTCATTCACACTAGTACTTCTTTAAGCATGCAGATAATTAATCCATGTGACAACTTGCCGGCAGTTATGGATTTTACATCATGATTGGGTTTATAATCAACATTACATTTTTCTAAAGGATATGTTTCAGAAAAAAAAAGCCTTAAAAACTACTTGGGGTGTTCTTATGAACTATGTGATATATGTGAGGTCACATTTAATGTACTTTGATTGTTCCTGCTTTATAACCTGTTTACTTTATCTATATGTCTGGCACTTTTACCACAGAAATCTAGAAAACAGAAATGAAGTCCATTCCTTTGCCCAAAGGCCAAACCAATTGTATCTATTCCTAACCAATGTGTGTCTGGCCTGTGAATTAGCACTCCAAATGATGGAGAATCTACAGTCTCCCCAGGCAATCTGTTTCAGTGCTTAATTATACTTGTTAAAAGCTTTCACTAAAAGATAGCCTAAATCTCCTGGGTCCAATTTTAAGCCCATTACCTTTTTTTCCCTCTTTTACTATCCCCAGAAGATATTGGAGACAATGCAGTATCTCCTTTTTTTTTGCAGCAACCTATTGCATATTTGAAGAGTCTTCCCATCTTCCTTCCCTTTAGTCATCTCTTTACTATATTAAATACTGATTTTTTAAATATTTTTTTTTTTGTTACAAGTCCCATCTCTCTAACTCATTGTTTTGGCTTTTAGTTAATCTGAATTCTTAGAACAATTTTCTAGTCAATTATGAGGTATATAGTAGTAACTTCATTGAGACAATTCCTTCCTTCCTTGCTTGTAAGAAAGCTGTATGAAGCAGTGTCAGTAGCTGTGCTAAAAGCATTTTATTTGCACCTTCTTCATTGTCCATAGTGTCTGTGACCTTGTAACAGAAGGCAAATAATGTTGATTTGATACTGCTTCAGAAATAGATATTGCCTATTGCTTTTCAGTTTGTTATCTGCTAGGTGGCTTACTGGGAGATTGTTGGAATGTTTTGTTTTTTCCAGTATCTTTTTCTTTTCTTCTTTCCTTTCCTTTTCGCGGTGGCATCAGAAAGTGTCTGTGCACTCAGAAATACTTGCTGTCAGCACAGAGGTTGTCTCAGCCAATTCCTTACGTAATGCAGGATAAATTTATTTGGGTTCAAAGGATTTGAGGATTTCTTTTTTTCCAAAGTAGTTTTTCTAAGGGTTTTTGTGTTTTATTTTGTTTGTGTGTCTTGGATTTCTGTCTTGGATTCTTACTACTGTTCTGCTGTTGGGGATTTTACCTGTCCTGGTGCTCTGCTTGGCTCTCCCTTTGCAAACCATCCTTTTTGTACGTGGTAGGAAAAGGATAGTGTTGCTTACCTTCTCTGTCTGCTCTTCTGTCAGTTCTTCACTTCACAGTGTGGTATGAAGTTTGTTGTACTCAGCATTCCAGAAACTAATCGTCAACAGCCTTGTGAAGTAAATAAGGATGTGTTAAAAACTTTGCTTTACAAGTGAAGAAATTGAGGCAAAAGGTTAATTTGCCTAAGGCCAGGCCCAGACTGGCAGATGGAATTAGGACTCAAGGCATTCCTGCCTCCCACATTCTCATTTAAGTACAACGTGCTGGAAAACTTACAATATGAATTTCAAAAAGTAGTCATGTTTTAGTTTTAAGTTTTAGGTACTGGAAGGTGATTTCAGTGCAGAAAGTGACACTTCTAATGAATGATTACTAGATGAAGTATCTCTAAGTGTTGTTAGCAGTAAGATTTCGTTAAGCAGTTTCGTGCATATTGTGCAGCCTCATTCCAAAACAGAGCTGGCTCAATTATTTGAAGTATGGCTCAAATGTTATTATACTTTCACAAAGATAAACATTGTCAGGACAAGTTGTGTTCTAAAGGTCAAGTGTGAATTGTTCAAAAGCAACATAAGCTGTGAAGATTTAAAAGAACATTTTTAAAAAACAGGTCATCTAGGTGTCCATTTTTTTTTTTTGAAAGGTCTTAATTTTGCAGCACAGTAGGAGAATATCTGTAGCAGAGGTTTCAAATAATGGTTTTAATATTCTCCTATACACTTAATAGAAAACAGCAGAAAACTGAAAACATTTGGGTTTTTTGTTCACAGATTTGGCTTGCTGACTGGCTGCTTGAACACAATCCTAATAAACCTAAACTACAATATCGTGTCTCTGAGGAAGGGCATCGACGATGAGAGCTTGGTGGAAACTATCTCAAGCATTCCAAGTTACACATGTGTATTGTCGTTTTCAGTGTGTCCTTTGTATAACCAGTACTATCTAAAGTAAATGCATTTGTCATAACTACTTGTGTCTTCATGGCATAAATAACCTTACACTTAACCAGGATGTAGTGGTTCTAGTACCTTCTCTACTGACAAAGTGAATGTAGAATTACATGATGCATTTATGGCATCGGGTGATTAGAAAAAGACGGTGTTCTCAGTGGGTGTGACTTACTGCTATTTTCCCTATTTTCTTGGTTTGACTGTGTGGAGAACAAAATAGTTTTCAGCAATGTGGATTCCCAAATGACATCCACCTGGCCTGTGCTTTGTGAAGCCAAGAGTTGTGCTTCAGCAATTTTTTAGCAGATATAAATTCAGTTATGAAGGGAGGTACTTGGATATAATGTAGAAAACAATTACTGGAGGCTTATTAGCATGTTTGGAATTTTAGTTGCTGATTACATTATCCAGGTAAGGTCACTCTTGAAGATGATTCACTTAAGTCTGATGTATTTTGTCAGAATGTAATTTGAAGGACTTATTTGAAGGTATGTTGAATGTATCTTTCCCATCTCGCTGGCAAAAGGCTCAGTGACTATAAATCACAAGAAGATGGATTTTAGTCAAGGACCATGGTTGTCTTCCAACATCTGTTTGCAAGAAAGGTGCTTAGTTGGAACAGCTCACCTTAAAAGTGTTCTCTGTGTTCTCCTGCTCCCAAAGGTATGCAAATTTCTGTTGTTTTTCTCAAACTTTCATGTGTTCTGTTGAAGAATTTCAAGAGAATGCTCTTCCACAGGCAACGGGTTAATCCCATGCTACTGCCTTTTATGAAGTAACTAAACTGTTTTTTGGGGATGTGGGGCTTTTTAATTTTCTTCAAAGAGCTGTACTTACGCTGTTAACTTCAAGCTTTCTATCTTATGGTTTGTTTGGCTAGAATGAAGAAAACAGTGTAATTTTCATAACTCTGAAATATGAGTACGCTTGACTAATGCTAAACAAACAAGCAATTTCATAATTTGTTTCATGAAAAAACTTGCTTCCCCAATTTGAGTAATTATGAGAAACATAAGTCATTTGTCTGTAACATCAAACCTCGTTTAAGTGAATTGTTTATCCTCACAGTGAAACAAACCACCATTACCAGCCCAGATAATAAACATTTAGAAACCAGTCCCTAAAGTACTACGACCTAAGAATCTTGAGACTTCTAAGATAAGGAAAAAAAGAAAGCCTAAACATTCAAATAATGAAGGATGAAAATATGGGGTGGTTAGAAATACAGTAAACAGAATTGTTTACAACCAGTTTATTTTGTTTATAATTATTGTCCCCATATGTGTCTGATTGCTCCAATTACAGGACGGTTGAGCTTTGTGGTTTCCTGTCAGCCAAATAAAAAAATCCATTTTCTGAAAATGCCAGAAGCTAAAATCCGGTGAATTCACAAGGCATTCCCCTGTATTTTGTTAGTTACTATGACAGTTGCTTGCTTATTTTGATGTGATACTGCTTGACAATAAATACGTCTTTTATGTTACTGCTGGAGTTTTCAGTTTTGCTTTTGTGCTGGAGTTGTGTTATGTTGGATGACATAGGTGGGTCCTTAGCTGAGGGGTGGGAGAAAGGACAAAGGCAGCTGATGTTGCAAATGTCACCTTTATCACCCACGCAATAAAAATTCAGTCATTCAGGTGTTCATCTATCATGGAATTATTCTCTGATGTTGGAGCTAACACCTTCAGTTGGGGACTGGTGTTTGCTTCCATTTTCCCAAGGAAAAGGCGGACAGAGAGAAGTTGCCTTCATTCCATGGGTGCCATCCTGACTCACTGTATCCATACACACAGGACAAGTATTGATCCAGCTGAGATCCTGAGGAACCGGCATTAATAAATAGGATGTGGGCGGAGGGTCAGTCCTGGGAATGTGAAGTGGCCAAGCAGCCTGGTCCCGTGGGGGAGCTGTGACACCACGGGAGAGGCTGTTGGGGAACGTTCTGCTACATTTGTTATGGTCTGTGGGTTTTTATTTAGCCCAGGGTGGTACAGGCTTGGCTAGGGTTATAAATCCATAGCACAGAAAATGTAGCTTTAGGAAAAAAGATCAGATTAATGGAAAGATGTCTTTCCATTCGATGTCAGCAAGGTGAGAGATTCTCTGTGGGAATGAGTAATCTGTCCTCTCCCTCTGTCAAGTCAAAATAATTACCTTGCCTATTGAGTTTTATTGGGCATTTTTAACTTTGAGGGAGTTCATTTTAGTTTTACTGCCTGAGTGCTGGAATAGAGCTATGTCCATAAAATAAGCAGTTCAGTCTGTTTCCCATAATTCTGTTTTTTCAACAGCCTTCCTCCTGGAACTTTGCTTATCATATGCTTGCTATCACCTGCACTGGAAGTTGTTCTTGGAACTATACAGATTGAGCTAGTCTTGAAGTATGTGATTGTTCAGCCTACCTGTCTCATAAGGGCTTTATTATTTTCAGAAACAGTTAAACTGACAGGAACCTTGGATATACTTTAAAGATGGCAGAAGCCTCAGTCGAAGGCAGTTTCCCACTGCCTGCATCTGTCAGAGCATTCCAGCATGCTGAGCTTCAGAAATGAGTCACTGGTCAGAGCTTGGGGCTGTCATTCAGGAGGGTTAAGATTGTTTAGTGGAGATTTGCAAACCCTCACTTTTCTCATGTAGGAAAAGAATAGAAGATTTGTGTTTCTTCCTTCATTCAAGCTATTAATCTTGACCATCCTTTAAAGAACAGTTGATAAGGGTCAGTGTTCATTCAGTCAGAGTGGTCAGATCAAGATAATTTGCGTTGTTCCGCACAATAAATGTTGGCCATTTTCAGTGCTACCCAATAGCAACTCATCCTCTGAAGATATTGTATTTCTTCACTTTCCTTTTAAAAAACAAAATCAGAAGAGAAATTATTTCTATTTTATTGGGAAAACTCCTTGCACATCATAAAAAAATCATCATAAAAAGATAACTTGCAATTGTTTTTGCAGTTCTATTTCCTTTTGGTAGATTTTTCCTTGGACTAGAAATAGTACTTCATTCCTCTCTACTCATTACCTGCTGCTTTGCTTTACTCACAGGCTTGGCTCAAGCCACCGTTGCAATGCCACCAGGCCCATCACAGCAAATAGATACTTTCTGGTTCTGCTGTTAGTGAAAGAGGAACCTGCTGCTTTAGGATGGTAAATCAAGAGCAGCTGCCTGCACCTAGAAATCTCCCCTGGTGTGGATGAGCTCCTCTGGGTGTGGAGTGTGTCAGCAGCGTGACTGATGTGTGGAGTCTCCTTGGGAGAATGCCTGTCAAATCATTGTCATGCTGCCTCCTGCCAAGTGATCATGGGGACACTGCCAAAGCTCAGGGGAGAGCTTTTTGTTGGTCTTCTGAGCCAGAAATGAGGTATTGTTGTGAGACGAAGCAGTTGGTGGGAGAAGAAGGCAGTTTGGAGACAAGTGGGTGAATGATACTCTAATAATGGTAACGCTGAAGGATTGAGAATTCAGTTCACTTCCTGTGAGTGTTTCAGGGCTAAGGGAGGTGATGCTTTTACACAAAGATCTTCATGTAGTGCCTTTCTGGGTGTGCTTATATTTGTCTTATATGGCATTGGTTTTTGTCCCCCAAGAACCCCTTCCTGGCTCATCTTACTTAGCTGTGGTGCTATTCTGAAGCATCATTATTGAAAAAACAAAACCAAAACACATCCCTGGTGCCATGTCTGCATCTTTGTTACCATCATATTTAATTTATTAAATAGTCTTTTCACCGGAGATCTGAGTCAGCATGAACAGATCTTCCCTTTGGCCAGAGAGAAAAGGCAGTTGGGTGCAGTTTGTCAGCTGCAGACTGCCCGAGGAAGGAATCACATATGAACTCACCCTAAATTCCAGGGAATTTTTTATGTGCAAGACCCTAATTTGGCTCTAAATGTTCTTGGCTTTACTAAACTACTCTACAAACCACCCAGGCTTCTTTGTCATGTCTTTATAATCAATGCTTAAGCTCTCATTTCCTTGCAAGGGGACAGTTGTGTTTTTGTCATCTTCCCAGAGTCTGCATTGATTGTCAGGCTAGGAAATTCTGCATTTCCAAAAGCAACATCTTATTGCTGTGCTGGCTAGTGGTCCTTATCTCTCTTAGGTAAAGTGTTTTCTTACTGGGTGGCATTCCTGGTGCCGTGTGAATGAGGCAGTGTTTTGTCCATGTTTAGTTTTGTGTCAGGCCTCGTCTCTCTGTGTGTGAGAAAATTCCCAGGAGCGTTTAACGGACGCGTGCGGACAAATCTCCTGCACGCCCCATAAAGCACTTTACTATGGGCCACTATAAAGCAGTCATTACAGAGCAATGTTTAAACTTCTGAGATTAACACAGTCTCTCAATGGCACTTACTTATTTTTATAATGTGTAATTTAGCAACTGAACTGTGGAAAGTTATGGCATAGCAAGGTCTTCTTAAAACCAGTGGTTCCAACTGTGCTTTTAGGTTGCTTCATTGTAAATCTGGAGCAATTCTGTTCTGTTAGTTAAAAGAAAGAGGGAAAATGGGATCGTTTCTGGGAGCTGTTCAGATGGTGTCTATGTATCTGAAATGCATTGTCAGGTGTTGGCATGGCACATTTTCCACTCCTATGAAAAGCAAAGAGCTTGTGTCTGGTTTCTCAGGAGCCAGATTTGGACATTGCTGTTCCCTGCATGCAGAACACTTTGGCATTTGCCATTTTGCTTAGGGAGTTGTGCAATGGTATTTTTGCCTGGATGAAGAAAGTTTGATCAAGCCTCTGTTTGAAAACCAGGTTCTTTTTCTGTGGCCACCACACATCTCAAAAGGCATGAGAGCCTTCCCTGCTACTTACCACTTCCAACTGAACTATCACATGAGGCTATTTCAGAATACTTGTTTTCTTCCCAGCTCTTCCATGTAAATATACTGAATTGACCAGCAAAGTTTTGACCGTGACTGTCTTTGTTTTGCAAAGTTCTCTTGTAAACAGGCACCGTGGGGCTTCCCCAAATAGCCCCATCAGTGCAACTGAATGGGAGCAACAAAGGCATAGGAAATGAAATGTCTATTCCTTTTCTTATTCATGTAAATGATAGTTTATAATACTGTTTATTAGCTTCATGTAGTCAGGATCTGTGATGGTTCTTAAGCCTTTTACTGGTTTTTTTTCCTTTAATGAGCTGCAATAAAACATTGCCTTACCTGAGTGCTGACTCAGTGCTGAGGCATTCTCCAAACTTTGTGTAATTATTGATATTTAGTCATTACTTACGGCAAAGGTTGTCACTAGAGCAGAGAGCAGCCATGGTATATCTTTACCAATTGTTCTTTCTCTCTGCAAAATGTACCTTTTTAAGACTATGCGGGATTCCTGGAATGAACAATTTCAAATCATGATTTTAATAATGATACCTGCTTTCTTTATAATATCTCTCCTCAGTGGATGGGCAATGATGTACAAAGGAACTGGCAGTACACAGGTGGTATAAGTGTAAAGGTAAGGAATGGAGAAGTGAAAAGACTCTCCTTGGGTCCTCCCTTGGAGCTGCAGCAGGATCTAGAATCACAGAACCATGGAAAATATGGGCAAATGCACAAGCAGATGGTTACTGCACATGCACTAAGTGCCTACTTGTAGGAAGGAATGGGGAGTTTAACACGTGTGTTCTTGAGGTCTGCCAGGCATTTGGTGCTTGGATCACTTGGCATCTCACATTCTGAATAATTTCTTTGGAGGCTCTTCTACCTGAACATGTGAAGAGGGTTTTTCTGTGTGGCATGAGGTTTTAATGAAGAAAGCTGCTGTCACTGTAGTCAGGCTGTTGCAAGTCTGTTAATGACTTCTGGACTTCCTGAAGCAGAGATCAAAAATTAGTGGCCAGTTTTCCTTCATATCTGGAAGTGGAAACAAGCAGAGCTGGCTCTGATGCTGTATATGGAATTAGCAGGTTTGGAGCACAACTCCTAGGTGGGAGTAATTCCTCTCCAGGGTACAGATGAGTCTGTGGCTGGGAGGATCTGTGGTTCTCTGCTCTAGCAGCACCTCCACCTTTGTTTTCTGCTCTTTGTAGTCTAGACCCACCAAAGGTGACGATCCAAGGGGAAATCATGTGGTGTGTTCACAGACACCATGTTTAGAGCTGTGAAACAGAGCAGGTAAGAAAAGGCCAAATGAGGATCTGTGATCCTCTGCTCTGTCCCTGTCTTCCTCTGTTTCAACAGCACAGAAATGAAATGTCTCCCAAAACAGGACATCCACCTTTCAGATATTCTGGCTGAGCTCCTCTCAGCTCAGCCACGATCACAGGTGTGTGCAGGAGGACTGGCCTGGGCACAGAGAGCAAAGGCTAACAGACAATTAAACTTTCCAGTTATTTTTTTCTGCTCTGCTGTTTTGCTGAGTGCAAACAGTTGATGTGACTTTCATCAGGTGACATAAGAGAAAAGGTGTAAGGTAAAGTATATTTTAAGTTGAATGATTTTATGTGTGATTTTAGAGATGTACTGCAGAAGATGATGCTTGGCCATGTCTTTAGGTACTGTAATCTGGTATAGTTCTACTGAGGTGAATGCAGACAGATTATATCAATTTAGGCATGACCTGAGACTGTAATATCCTGACAATATAAACTGGCAGCTTTTGATTTTCACTCCCTTGTACTGACAAGAAATTGGGTCTTTATTTATCTATTCAGTCCCAATGAGAACTAATAATTTCATTGTCACCTAGTATTAATTTACAATTCTGCTACAGGTTTTCATCCTTATGGTTGAGAAAGTTTAAATACAGAATAATTTTCACCATTTGTGTGTGCCAACCCACCCAGGGATGTGAAAGAGCTGTGTGCGGTGCCAGGTGAGTTTTCCAAAAATACAACATGTCTTTTATGTGCCCACATGTGCAACGTTAGACTGTTTGTGCTCATGGAGGCTGTAGGATTTGCACACTGGTCCAGAGGTGACACATTACTGATGGGAATTTGCTTATTTTTTAGAGAAAAAAATTGTCCTCTAGAAGTTTTTTCTTGCCTGTGTCCGCAGTGCCAGGGAGACATGTTGAGGCATGCTCTTTTCTGTTTGCTTTCAACAACAATGGGAATTCTTCAGTTAAGTGTAACAAAAATGGAAATTTCCTTTCTTTTTGCCCCTCTCAAGTATGTTTAGGTAACTGAAACACATTCACACTTGGAGAGATGGGGCTGTTTTGCAAGGGAAAACCGAAACATTCCAGTACAGCTAATATTGCAGCTCCTCTGGTGTCTTAAGTTCAGGCCACAGCAGGAGGTGCAGATATCTAAGGGGAATGCAGTAACTTTTTGGATCTTTTCTTTGGAAGAAATAATAAGATGAGTCACAATTAACCCATTCAGCTAAGTTAGTAAGGCTCTGGGAGATGAGAGAAGAAATTGGGAGTTCTTAGTTCTAATGGTTTGCTCTACAGAAAAGAAATCTTTTTTTCTTACATCCCTTCAGGCTCAATCAATACATTTATCTTCATTATTGCAGGAAGCATAAATTTGCTTCTTTTCTTTCAACCTTCTCTTGTACATCCCTCACTGAGGTGGCCAGGCCTGATGTGATGATTGTACTTTGATTATCTTGCCCTGGCAAACCAATGAGCTCCACTCTCCAGGAGAAGAGGGCTCTCCAGGGCAAGTGTCAGAATGTTGGCACAAAGTATTTTGTTCCTCTTGCATGATTAATGTGGAAGGAGTGTTTTTAAGTAATTTGTAATTTGTCACAGTGAGACTTGCAATGGAAAACATGCCACAGCAGAGGCAGTCCGGGTCATAAAATGCTGTTGTTGAGAAGTGAGGTCTATTCTAACCCAGGTGATGTCTCCAGGGGGTTTATTCCTCAAGGCCTGGTGGGTGGATTAGCAGTCAAACCTTTGAGGAGCAGGGTGAAAGCCAACTTGTCCATGGTGACAGGGACACAGCTGGAATTAAGAAGGATGACTAGTGCATCCAAACCTTTTTTAAAGGATTTTGGCTGTTTTTTCTCTAATGATCTTTCCTGGTTTCATTTATTTAGCACTCTTGAGAGTTCATGTCTTTCAGGCAGCAGAGAAGTGTCTGCTCTGGCATCTCAGAAAATGAGGCTTTGTCTTTGGTCCCTCCCAGAAGGAGCTGCACACTGGTGCGGAGGGTGAGCAGGAGGTGGAATGTCCCACTGCTCTCTGCCTGTCTCTGGCACTCAGGTGCTGGTGGAGCTCATCTCAGCAGAGCTTTGCTGCTTTTGGCTTTCATTTTTCCAGCCTCTGGGCCTTGATGTCACCATGGGGCTTTGAAAAGAAGTGCCTTGAGGTTGAAGGGGTCTGTGTAGAAAGTCACCCGTCCTTCGGAACTCAGGTCAGGGTGGTGTTTGTTCGGGGAGTAACACCTGAAGGTCAATTCTGTTATTCTGTGGCTCCTTAGTTAGTATGTTTTCCCAAAAGCCAGTAATCTCCAAGGAAGAAATGTCCTGTCTGGGAAAATAAAGCAAGACATGCAAATTGCTTTAATGTGATGCTTTAGTACATTTGTATCTTCTTAAAAGGAAGCTAAACCACATGCATGAGATGATAGATGAGTTTATTTTCACATGTGGATTTAATAACCTACCAAGATGTAGCTGCATTTTTAGTGCCCGAAGTCATCTCCAGGAAAATCGTTCCCTGGGGTGAGGTCAGTGTCTGCTTACAGCCAAGAGAACGAGCTGAAGGGGTTTGTCAGTGGTTAGCTTGGTTAGGAGGCAGGATAGTTTATATGATACTGAACAAATCAGGGTGATGTGAAATTAATTATATCTTCTGCACACAACACAGAGAGTGGAAGTGCTCCTGAGACCATCTGGGGTTTAAAACTCTAAGGAGTTGGAAGGAGCTGACTGCCAATCTGCTCTCTTTGTAGCACTGTTTGTTACTCTTCCCAAATATTTATTGGATCATAGTTGTAATTAAATTTGTGCTGGAAATGTACAGAGCACCCTGTACTTGGTGTACATGAAACCAGAGATCCTCTACACTGAAGCAGTGCAGTGGCAGATCCTTGGCCACACCAGCCCCCTTTGGAATGGGAGATAATCCAAAAAAGACTCCCCTGTCGATATGGTACTTGCTAAGTTAAAGCACAGGAAACAGTGAATTTTGGCTCCATCCTGTTTGACCATTTACACTATCTCCTTATCAATGTACCTGGCCTGGCCCTGGGAGATTGGATGGTGTCTGGATACAAGAGGTACAGTTTAGTGCTCCTGACTGCTTGAAAGGGACTGGACAGTGATTTGTGAGCTCTCTGGCGATGGGTGAGATAAAGCTCTGCAGTGGGGATGTCCTCTGCCCTGCCTCCACCCTGGCCAGAGCTGGGCCAGGCTCCCCGTGCTCACCTTGGAGCTGAGTGCAGGCTGTGACCTGATCATTCCCCAGTCAGGGGCTCTCCCAAATCCAGACTCAAGTCTCATGGCCTGTGGTAGATGAGAGAAAAAATCGATGTGCTGCAGTCAAAAGCATATAGGTGTTTCTCAGGGAATTTACATAGCAGGTTTTGGGTGAAACGGGGGCTGAGAGCTGAGATGGCACCCCTGACACCCTGTGGGAGAAAGCCCATGGGACAAGAAAGAACCAGGAGAGTAAAGCAGTCCTGGCTGGGAAGCACAACTGCGTTTGCCCTGGGATAAATCTTATTAACTTAAGCACATCAAAGCATGAATGTAGCTGTCTCACTCCTGGACTCAAGCTGGCTCGAGCAAAGGCATCCTGAGAATCTCTTCCCAGTGCTCCTGTCCAGGGCTGGTGGGTGCTGGTACCCCTGTGCCAGCAGAGATGTCCCCGGGAGCTGCATTGGCAGCCTGCCCCTGACTGGAATTACCTGCTCTCCAGACACCTGTGGTGCAGCTGCAATGCTGGGAATGCTTGGCACCTCGGGAGGTACTTGGGACTGAATTAATTTAATTATTCTCTTGCTCATTGGCTTCAAAATCCACTTAGAGATAGGGAGGAGGTGCCCTGTCCCTATCACAGCTGATGGCAGCCTGCCAGCAGAAGTCTCTGCCTGGCAGGAGTTGGAATGAAGAGCTGGGTCAGAGTAGCTCTAGCTTCAAGGCACTGTCAAAAGGCAGAGAAACAGAAATTGCTGCACTTAAAACTGCCGACTCTCATCTTGATGAATGATCCCCTGGAAGTATCAGGCCAGGAGCCACAGTCCTGAGAGTTAGAAAAGTCGGTGGAATTGAGAAGAAATGCAAAGAGTTGTTCTCACTCTTGCCTGCATCCAGGCTTGATCTGAGTCAATAAGGAGAGTCCCACTGACACCACCAGCCAACATTTCAGAGCAGGCACCTCATCCCAGCCCGGTCTGGGTGCTGGCAGCCAGGCCAGGTGGGACAGTGAGTGATGGTCCCAAGCAGAGCTCACAACCAGCAAACTCAGCCCATGCATGGCCCGAGTGTGAGCCCAAGGGAGGTAACCCTTGTGCCTCTCCCCACTGTTTTACAGTCTTTCCACTGCCCTCGTCATTATCATCTTTTATGGCATCCCATGTGCTGTTGAAAGCATCAGAGGAGGAAATGAAGGGCCTTTTACTGTCCAGGCTCTGTGCTCACATGTCCCCTGACGAGCTATTCTCTCCTGGCCATGCCCACAAGGGGCTTCAATTAACGTTGCATGGGACACTGAAGAAAGAATAGAAAGAAAAAAATAGCTAAAATATTAATTGAGATCTCCCTGTCTATTTCCCATCATGTCCTACTGCTTGTAAATCTGCACAGTCCCATTCTATGACAGGTTTAGACTGACTGTCTTTCATTTCCTGGCTCTGACTCCCTCTGTCTCAAATCACTGCAACTCATCTTTGCATTCTGCCTGCATTTGGTGAACATTTCTCATCTGTGGCCATCAATCTCTGTTCCTTACTGCCCTTGGAGTTACCACCAACTCCCTCTCCTTTCCTCTCTGCGTTTTGGACCCTCTAGGAGGGAAGAGTTTGGGTCCAAGACCTGGTGCACACTTTAAACAGAATCTTTTCTAATCTCCAGAAGTGTTTGGACCAAGTCCATTTTGTCTGGGAGAGCTCTTGTGTGAAACTGTCCCAGCAGTCACCTCTACACATTAAAAATAATTTAGTGAGGGAGCACCTCGTCTTTCTTGTTCATAAAATATGAACCACTCAGTGTGTTTGGAAAAGGGAGAGCAGGATGGGAGAAAAAAGAGAAGGAAGGAATTAATTTTGAAAGTACGTTGCAAGTTACATTTATTTGATTTTCTCTAATCCATCAATCTTCTGTTATATGGCTCAGCTCCTTGGGGCTTGTTTGAAAAGGGGGAATTTACTGCACTGTAAGCCAGGGCAGTGATTTGCAAAGTGGGGGGCATGGACTGTATCCTAGGAGAGAGCAGGAAACCAGAAAAAGAGGTGGGGGAGCTTGTGAATCCCTCTGCAGGGGTGCCAATATGCTGTACCCCCTCCCAACCACCCCTGGGGGCATTTTTGGACGGGACAACCCCTCCCCATGTCTACTTCTTTTACCCTGTGGCCATACCAGAAACATGGACCAGCAAGTGGGTAATCCATTGACACCCTCACTGCCTGTACACCTCCTTCTCCTTGGAGAAACCCTCCGATAAGAACCTCTCCCACCAGAGCTGTGCTTGCTCAGGACTCCTGGATGGAAGTGCAGTCGGAATTCGTGCTGAGTGTGGATTCCATGGGGAGCCAGGGAAAGCAGAGGCAGCACATCCCAGCAGAGTTATTGTAGGTGTTCTCCCCAACGGAGAAATGTTTGGGAAACACTTGTAACTCTTTTTCTCAGGTGTTGCAAAGAGGATTTGTTTTGTAAATTGTGAAGCTGTTAATTGCCCTGACTTTATTAAGAGGGAGCCGAAAAGGTGTTAACAAGTTTTTGTTGCTCTGTGCTGGCAATGAGCCACCACCAGTCCCTCTGCAGGGGGAAGGTGGCAAAGCTGCTCTGAAAGGCCCTTTGCCCCCTGGAGAAGAAAAAAAAATTAGGCACCACTTTAGCCAAAGTCTCGGGGTAACGTGTGAATTTTGTAGGAGGGATTTAACTTGAATCACCACACAGTTCAGCTCCAGAGGATTCACTTGCAGTCAGGCAACTTGGAGTGGAGTGTCCCCAGGGCAGCACAGCTGTGAAGTCTGAGCTGGAAAACAGATTTACAGGTTGTTTTCTGCCTCAGCTTCTCTCTAGGCACAGGTAGAGGGAAGCTCCTGCACACAACTGTGGGAAGCCCAGGAGTTCAGCAGCTCTGAAAATCAGGCTGCTGGGGTTTAGGGATCTAACTTTAAGCACCTCACTTACAAATATATTGTTTATGACTAGAGTTGAGGTTTTCAAGTCACTAAAGTCACTAACTGGTCACAAAAATCTTTCCTATGCATTCTAGCAAGCCAGACATCCAAATCCTCCCATCTTTCCCTGAAAATGCTTGTCAATGAATCCTGCAGAAGGCATGGAATAGATGCTTTTTCGTCCTCCTCTTGGGACTGGCACTAGCAACAGCTAAGCAGGGGCTGATTCGGGCCCTTTAACTTTGTCATGCTAAGGGTTGGTTTTGCAAGTCGAAAAGGATGAGTGACTTGTTTTTTAAGACTTTAGGGAATTGCTGGCACTCACTGGTTTCACTGCACCAGATGCAGCGTGACCGGGAATCTACGCTGCATATGAAAAGGTCACTTACCCTGTTCAAGAGAGGAGATTCTAACACTTGTCAGCTTGAGTGATGGAGGCTCTGCATGGAGAGCCATAATATTCATGTCAGAGAATTGCCAAGCCCTTGAGGAAGTGTTGAAGATGGATGGCCTGGGGATATTCTCCTGACACTTTAATACGGGGGGAGGATACAGCACAAACATCTCATACAGAATTATAATCCATGAAAGGCCACTGGGGGCATAAATTAAAGGTAATCCAGCAGGCAAGGAGTTTAACAGCTGAAGGGAAGCAGGCTGGGGGAAAGGAGAGATGCTGGTGGGGCTTTGGGGGAGGGAGCAGCCCCCAGCTGGGGTGGGAGCAGGGCAGGAGGGAGAAGTGCCAGGCCAAAATCCATCTGCCTCCAAACTTCCTTGCAAAATCATCTGCAGAACCTGCACTTTGTGAGTTAAATAAATTAGATTCTCTCCTTGCTGATAGTCACTGGACAGCAGTGTGGCCTGTTGAGGAGAGGGGGCCTGGGGCAGGTACCTCAGCCTCCGAGCAGGAGTGCTCCCACCAGAAGAACACGGTGGTGATGATGGTGTGAGCTCTGTCAGAGCCATCCTTGCACTCTCTCCTGGGAGAGGGAGCACAGGCAACAGCACGGGTGCAGTTCCTGTGCTGGGTAACACCCTCAGCACCTCCACAAACACAGCCCCAGCCTGTTTCCATGTGCTGGGCAGCCCTGAGGATGTGGCATCCGTCCCTGCCCTCACAGGGTGGCACCTGCACGCCTGAACTTCACCTTCCTCCACGCAGTGATGGAGTGACCCCAGCCAAGGCCAGGTGGGTCATGCCCATGCTCCTGCCTGAAGGGCACTCAGGCTGGGGGGTATTTCCTCCTGCTGGAAGGAGAGCTCAGGAGAGAAGTGGTTGCTGCTGCTGGTGAGGGTGCTGGGATGGGCACCTGCACAGCAGCAGGGCATGGCCAAGGGGCAGTGGTGAAACAGTGACAGGGATGGCCCTGGGTTGGAGGGGAAGGACTGGGAAAGGTTTGGGCTCAGCCTGGGCTGTTAGCATGGTATAAGCACCTCCGCACTGATCTTCTGACACTCTATTAGTGGAGCAGACCCCTCTGACATAAACCTGCCTGGTCTGGGGTAATGCTGTAGCTGGACTGTATTATTTCATCATTTCGAATGTGTTTCCCTTTCTCACTAATAACGGACCATAACCCGTCCCTCTCCCACAGTAAAGGCACAAATACACTGCTGGGGCACTGGTGTTAAACCTCCACAAACGCAATGGTGATTTTGGGCTGATTCCATTGTTGTTACACAGATTTCTTATCACAGAGGATGCTCTATCCATGGCAAGGGCTGGTCAAACATGAAGGTGCTGCTCCAGAACTGTCCAAGTGGCTCCACAGCCCCACCTGAAGTGTCCCTGCTCCATGGGAGAAGCAGTGCTGACAGCTCTTGGGGGACAGGCAGCAAGATTTTGGTTTGAGCTCATGCAGCACCTGGCCCAGATCAAGATTTTTGGCTTTTCATTGTAATTTGGATCAACACTATTACAATCCTATTTCTGTGGAACGGGGGTCAAGTTCCTCCTCAAGGCATTGTAGAGCAAGCCCATCCCTCCCTCCAGGTGTACAGGAGTTACAGGTGGCTGGGATCAGTGCCCCGGATTGGAGCTGATTTTGGGTGACCGTGAGCAAACGTGCAGGTTTGAAGGCATCACCAGTCCCTGCAAACACTCTCTGGCTGCAGTGGGAGAAGGAGCCTTCGCAAAGCAGCTGGTGACAGGACTTTGCTCTGCTGTGTGTGCTCGTGTTTACTTTGAAAGCTGCTCTGCTGGAATTTGCTGCCCAGGTAAAATCACAGTTGAAATGATGAGCTCAGTCCTGTGGCATCCTCAGGGTTTGTTGCCCTGTGCCCCCCTGTGCCCGTGGCATTTGTGTGAGGGTTATTACAGAAACCACAGCAGCAGGCAGGGGTGTCAGGGTTCCCTGACAGTGCTGTGATGGATTAAGATGATCCTGAATTTCTATTGTGTTGTGCTGAATGTAGTGAGAATTGATGACTGTTGTATCCAAGCAACAAGGGGGAGGATGAGGAAGTTTCAGCTTCTCCAGGACTGTAATATCTCTGGCAAGGTGCCACTCTAAGCCATAGAGTTGATTTTTGTGTTTGTTCAGTCTCTGTATTGTCTCTGCAAGGTATGAAAAGAGAATGGGAATCTGTGCCATGGGATGGTGTGTAACTTTCTCCTGAGTTTGGTTTGGTTTGTTTTTGGTCTCTGGCTTTTGGCTATGATTCGCTCATTGTCTCAGAGAGTCTGGGTGCCAGAAATGTAAATGGCTTTTTAAAAGCAATTAGACAAATTCAGGGAAGAACAGTTCATCTCCAGCATTTAAATACAACAGGGTGGACACAAATGCTGAATTGGTGGGAATAGGAGGACTCAGTGGGGAAAAGATTGGTCTTGGCAGTGGTATCTCTACTTTTCCCTCCATCTCTATTTCCCTGGGATGGAGCCTCTGTGGTACAGAAATCTGGTCTGGTGCTCTTGCCACCTGCAAAACTGTTGCTTCTTATTTTCTGCATTAATATTAGTCTGAAAAGATACTGCAGAGAAATGGATAAGAGGGCACACATGGCATGTCCTGCCCTTTCCTGCTCACGGAAACCCTCATCTCCTGGGATTTACCTGTGTGGTTTATTAACCTGCTGCTGCTATACAGAAGGAATGTGTGCTTGGGAGTTATCCTGGTGGAATAGTTCCTTCCTCTGAGAACACCTCAGCAGGGACTGTCCTGTGCTCTGTGTAACCTCATTTTGCGGGATCTTGGTGGTACCCTGTGCCAACAGCTGCTGGGGCTCCAGAGCATAGCCCAAGCAAATGCAGCAGGTATTACAACAGGAGAGCTTGGGGCTTTTTTTGTGCAGACAAGCCAGCCAATGCTCAAGATGCAGGAAAGGGGCTTTGTTTTCCTGTTTTTATCATTCCCAGCTCAGCCTTTATTTTTGGGGGTTGCAACTGCTGTTCTGGCAACACTGTGCAAAAATCTTGGGGTTTTTTGTTTTGGTAGGGTAACTTATTAGAAATAGCTACCCTGAAGGCAGCAAAGCCCCCCTAACTGATGGTGTCACCCCTCCAGCTTTAATAAAACCCACTTTGCATAAAATAAGTGCATGGAAGTCAGCTGTGCTTCCCAAATGTGTGTTTTGCAAGCGGAGCTCCCTGATCTGGCTCTGGTGTGTGCCGAGGCTGTGTTTGCACAGAGAGCCATAGGGAGTCCCGGATGAAACAGCACCGAAGCATTTGCAGTGTGGGCGCAATGTGCTGGCAGAGCTCTGGGGAGGTTTTACACCTCTCTCCCCCTCCTCCTCCCCCGGCTGGAGAGCAAACCTGGCCGAGCATCCCTGGCCCTGCATGGTGGGTGTGGGTGGTGGCACAGCCCTGGCTCCCTCTGACCTGCCCTGGGACAGCAGGGCCAGCAATGTCCCCTCCTGCCCTCCCCGGCCTGGCCCGGGCTGTTGGCACCCGGAGCAGCAGGGAACCAGCAGACACATTCACAACTGTCCCCAAGTCTTCTCTCCTGCTCCAGTTCAAAGGGCTCCTCTCGTGCCTCCAAGAAATTTGCAGTGAGTGCTGATGGTGACGCTTTCCACATCAAAGAGGGGCAGCCTCGCATTGTCTGGGGGATGTCGGGTCGAGGCAAATTAAAGGGGCTTTGGGAGCTCCAAAATCAGCTTTAGCCAGGCTGTGTCTGCACACTCAGCACTTGGAAAGGGTGAGATTATGGTGATAGGAACTAAAGCCAACCCTCTGGGGACTGGAGGCTGGAGCCAATTTACTGAGATCCAGGGGAACAACCTCGCTGGCCTTGGTGGCTTTTGGATTAATGATGAGGAAATTCGTGGAAGTGCTGGGTTTTGCACAGAAAGGGACAATTTTGCACCTAAAATCATAATGCTAGGAAGCCAGAAAGGAAAAAGCGAGTTCTTTTTGTTGTGGTTTATTGCAAAATACAATCCAAAATCTAACTCTTAAGGGATACCTTCAAGATATATAGTGAAAACAGATTGTGCTAAGCAATACGACAACTTATTAATGAATAACATTAGGCATAAAGAATTCTGAATTCTTATCTGCTAATTTAAAACAAAAAAAGGATAGAACTGCAAACTGATTAATTTTATCCAGTACAAATACATGAAGCTACTGTCTATTTGGGGCAGGGCTTCTTGTGCCAAAACACAAAATTCAAAAAGGAGGAGAAAAAAAGGGGGGGAGGGAAATATGTAAACACTGGCTGTAAACTTTCCAAAGCCCTCAAAAGGCTGCAGTTGTGGTAACACACACCACGACACTGCCAAACCTCCTCTCACATCACAAAGTGCATAAGTTTTCCTCCAGAAATGCTGCCAAGCAGCTGCTGTGCGTGAACGGCCAGGACCTGGGACTGCGGGGATGGGATCACCCGGCTGGAGTCGCTTTTGGCCACAGCACCTGTTCCCACCTCGCTGGCTGCGGGGCTGGAGCCCCACTGCTGGCATGGGCAGATCCCCTGGCAGGGGCACAGGGGGTTGAGCCCACCTCAAATGTGAAATTCGTCCCTCTGTCCAATACGCAGATAAAGTGACTCCCAGGAAGAAAGAAGCTACTGGTAAATATCGAGGACAAAACATGGAAGCAAGAAGGACCGTGGTCCCTCAGCGCCTGCGCCTTGTGCTTCCTAATCCCACTACACCCATCCACAGGAGACCCCATCCCCTCACTCGGTGCACGCCCAACCCTCCGCGTCCCAGAGGACACCAGTGTCCTGTCCCCAGAGGCCACCCGAGCGTCCCCTATCTCCTGTGGCCCCTGCTCCTCTGCCTGATGTGGTTGGGGGCGGCGGGGTCGCGGCGCGTGCAGAAGTGCTTGGCCACCAGCGTCCGGCACTGCTCGCAGCGCACGGTGCAGCACCAGTGGAACTTGCAGTTGCAGCTGGCCACGACCTCCGTCCTGCGCTCCTCCACGCGCAGCCCGCACTCGGTGCAGAGCCGCCGGCAGCTCCTCTTCTCCCACTGCGACAGGTTCTTGCCGGTCTGCAGGCACTCGCGGCCCTCGGTGCCGTGGTGGCCCAGGCTGGCGTTCCTGGTGCAGTAGTCAGGGGAATCCTCCAGGAAGACGAGCTCCGAGGCGTGGATGTGGTGGAAGGCCTCTGCCGTGGCGCCGCGGCTGTCGGCGCTGTTGCCGGCTCGCACGCGCCTCTTGTCCATCTCCAGCTTGTGCGCTTGGTCGTATTTGATCTTCAGGTAGTTGCCTATCTCACGGAACTCGGCGAGCTGCAGCCAGCACGTCTGGATGCTGCAGCTGCCCGACACCCCGTGGCACTTGCAGGCTCTCTTCATCGTGGCTTTCACCGCCTTGGTGGGACAGGTGGAGAAATTAGGAAATTAGGAAACCTCAAACTCGTGCTCTACGGGGCTTGTGATTCGGGGACAGTGCATCAAAAATGGCTCGTGCTTGGCGTGACTTCAGGTCCTTCCAAGACACCAGCTGATGCTCCTAGTTCCTGGAAAACATCTGTCCCAGAGATAAGTGGGCACAAACTATTGTCCCCAGCCCTTCCAGGAGAATCTAGGCCAGGAAAGAAGTGCTTTTGTCAGGTCATGCCCTTCTCATGCCACTCACCAGCACCAACCTATCATCCCTTTCAGAGGTTTCATTCAAAATGTGTGAAACTGCTTTGGAATAATCATACCCAACCTCCCTGCATCTCCTCCAGGCCAAGCACTTCACAGATATTATCTGCCTATCTCCCTCTGGTATTTATAAGGTCCCAATCGCTGGTATCTATGTGAGATTAAGCCCTGACACACCCTATGAGATAGGTATGTTAAGTGTTGCCATCCTTGTTTTTACAGACAAGGAGGTTTGGCAAGATGCTGAGAGCTTCCATGGCCCAGGCAGGAGTGGGGCGAGTCTGGCTGGCTTGTGAGCAGGGCCAGCTCACACCTGGCTTCCCGGCCAAAGACCTTGGAAATGCACATTGCAAGAAAATAAGGAAAGCGGTTTTGGCTTTGTTTTACAGACCAGACAAGCCTCAAGGTGAGTACAAACCCCACGCATTTCTGAGTAAGTGGTGGGCATTTCTGAATAAGTGGTGTGTGGCAGCAGTTAACTGCATTACACAGCTTCAGAAGCTGGTAGTGAGAACAACTCTTACTGTGATTCCCCATTTTGAGGATTAAGGCCTGATTATTGCTGTGTTTTTTCCCCCCATGCAACTATTAGAGGGCCTAAATTGTCAAAAGGGCCTGAAAATGTGGACCTGAACAGCCTAGATTTTGTTTTCAATATAGACATTATTACTATTATTATTATTCTGACTTGCCAGTCTCCCAACTTCATTGTTGTGCAGGTTGATCAGCGCGCGGGTGTCGTGTCCTGTTTCCAAGGCATCCACAAAGAGCTTGGAAACCTTCTCCCCAAACTCCACATTGTCGCTGCATCCTCCCCAGACCCAGCCTCGGCCACCTGCAAGACAGACACAAGCTAAGCACAGAACTGCCCCAAATTCTGCCCTGGGGTCCGTGTGGGGACAGAGGGACGTGGTCAGTCCGTCCTGGGACGGTCACTCACCGACGCGGCCGTTCCTGGAGTCGTCGCAGCCGCAGCTCTCGAAGTCGCCCAGGCTGCAGTTCCTGGTGAGGGTGTACATGACCCCGGCCGAGCTGATGGCGTGCACAAAGGAGGTTTCCCGGGTGGCTGGGGGAGAGGGGGGAGAAAAGCTGTCACATGCAAATATAGACATCAGTCCCGGGTTATCAGGAATGAAGATCTCCCGTGCTGCAAAGGTGCAAGGAGAAAATACCCACACGCTCTGTGCGAAAGGTAAGGTGCTACAGAAATTAAATGCTCTTAACTGGATCTTTTCAGGCCTCAGCATCACAGGTTACAACAATTTGGTACAAAATTATGCAGGTGTCCATATAGGGGATGCAACTTCTTGACAGGGGTAGGATTTTAGGGCAGTGCCACAGGTGAGTTATTTCTCCCTTCACCTAGCACTTGGCTCATCTCTGTCCTTCCCTGCCTGGGGGTATGTCGTGCTTTGATCTTGCCTGCTGGGGAAAATGGTCATTGATCCTTTGAACCTGTGCTAACAGCTGTCTGCACACACACTCCTAGTGTAGTCCTTTCTGAACAGATCCAAACAGAGATGCTGCTCTGGGGAAAAGCAGACTTCTGCCCGTTGAAATAGATAGTATTGAAATACATCCACATCTTTCTTAGGAAGGCAGTTTCTTAGGGCACATCTCTGGTTTCTCCCTTTGCCTCTCCTGCACTTCTCCTGCTGGAAGCTCGGGTGTCTCCAGCACATGGGGCAACTCTGCAGCAAGGACCAGCACGGACAGGGATCCAGAGAGACCCTGGGATCCCTACAAAAATGTTAGTGATATTTATGACACCAATTATTTATTATTTATAACACCGATAAAGTAAAAACAACCGTGGTTTTTGGGGCATGAAAGGCCCTCTCCATCAGTCAGCTAAACCAGCTCTTTTCAGAGGCATCCCGGGGCAGGAGCAGGGCAGGTGAAGGCACTCACCGCTGCGGAGCCGGTTGTGGGTGGAGAGCTGCAGGGCGCTCTCGGGGCAGTTCCAGCGCTCCCAGCCGAACTGGAACTTGCACTCCTCCATCCCGCTGTGCGCCCCGGCCGCCACACTGCTGGAGAACGTCAGGTAAGCCTGGCACGGCAAACAGCAGGGTTAAAATCCACCCTGGCTTAGCATTTATTGGGGAAAACAGACATAAACAGGTTGCGAGTCCTTTCCCTCTGCACTTGGCAGGACTTGGAGCCGATATGCTCTGGGAAGTCTGGTCCCTTGGAAAGTACTGTTTCCCATTTGCAAAACAAAATCACACCATTTAAATTCCTGACAGTCCGTATGTTAATTACCTTAGGTCCTGTCATCAGAAAATTATTCACAGACCTGAAACAAAGAAAATAAAATGAATCACCTTACCACAGGCTGGAGATCATCCCTAAAAAATGCCCTTTCCGCGGAGTTGGACCCTACCATGCTGCTGTGTGGAGAATGGCACTGCAGACCCCTGTGATGGAGAGGATGAGGAGGGTGCTTCTCTTCATGGCTGTCACGAGGAGTGGGGTTGGATCCCTTTGGCTGATCCGTAGGTCTCTGCGCTGCAGGTCTCGAGCAGGGCCGCCTCCCTCCACTCCTTCCCAAGGTGAGCTATGGGGATGGAGCAAAGCTGCAGGAACCTCCAACCCTGATATTTATAAGGTGAAGTTGTGAATAGTCAAAACCCCCCATTCATTTGCTACCCAATGACTTAATGTGGTAAAAAAGCTCCCGCTCCAATGGGTGACAAGGAACCGCCTAAGGTTGCACTTCAAAAGGCGGCGCGGTGTCCCTGGGAGCAGGATGGTCTGAAGGAGAGCAAACTTCCCTAACAATGGGACACTTTTAACTCTCTTCCCCACCACCAGCCATCCCTTTCTGCTGGCCCCAAGTCCTCTTGCCTTCTCCTTTTCATCCTCTGCTTGCCAGCAGAGGCTCCGTCCCTGCGTCCCTCCGAAATAACAAGCGGATGCATTTCTATAGTTCCCCTGCTATCTGCCTGCTCCCTCCTAGGAGAACTCCCCGAGGAGTTTTAACAACCCTTCTGTAAAGATCTATAGGGGATAGACCTCCCAGGCCCCCTTGGTTTGCACAGATGCGTTTAACGGCAGGTTTTTTCCTTCTCGCCTCTTTATGATGAAAGTTTCTGCGTTTCCATCCTGATAACAGTGAGCGTGGCTTGGGAGCGTTTGGAAATCTCTCTAATTTACGCGGCTGCAGCTTGGGAACAGTGTGTGAATCATTTATGTGGTTTTCTTCATGCTCCAACGCTGTAATTAGGGGAACAGTTTTCTGGGGTTGGCAATTTCCTTACGGTGAAGGCTGCAGCAGCAAAGGCACGGCTGCTGCTGCTCCAGGCAGGAGCTGCTTGTAGCCTGCGTGGAGTGAGGGGACTCTGTCGCTGCTGAACCATCCTCTGTGCTTGGGCAAGGCAAATCCTTATCAGAGGAAACCCAAAAAACCTTTTGGTAGTTAGTCAGTGTCATTAAGGGTTGTGAGGAGCTGTAGCAGTTGCTGGAGGAATGAGGAGAGATGTTCTGGTGTTCATGGGAACTTGTTGGTCTGTTTTCCTGTGGGTGGATGGTCCCGCTGGGGGTGGCTCACTCTGGGCAGGGATCCTGGCTGCTCCATGGGGCAGTGAGGGCACTTGGCCCCAAAGCAGTGCCAGCAGTGCCAAACAGCCCCCCAGCTCTGCCTGGCACTGTCCCATGGCACACAGGCACAGCTTCTGCCCAGCTTTGGCTCTGTGGCAGGCAGAGGTGCTGCCTTCCTCCTCCTCCTCCTCTCAGCTCCCTGCCTGGCCCCGGGGTACACCCCTGGCCCCGAGTTAATCGCTGCTGCAGCAAGGGGACTGATGAAGGAGCTGCAAAAGTGAGGTTCGAGGGAACAGGACTGCACTGGGCATGGCACGTGGGGAGCTGCCCCACGAGCAGAAAGGGACACACACACAGGGACAAACCCCATCTTCACACGCAGGTGAGTGTCCACAGCCGGCAGCACGATGGCCAGGCAGGGGGATGCACCTTAATACCTTTGAGAAGGAGTATTTGCCATGAAACGCTGGAGAGCATTGCAGCACCACCAAGCTGCCCTGGGGTTTGACACCTCACAGCTGCTGTCTGAACGGCAGGGCTGTGGGCTCAGGGCTGCTGGAGACCTGTCACTCCTCTCTCCTGTCCAGAGCATGCAGAGCAGCTCCTGGCTGCTCCTGGCTGCAGAAAGCGCAGGGATTCTCCCTGTCCTGCTGCCCACCAGCCAGTGAGGGGACAGCCCTCTCCCTCCAGATGCCGCCGAAGGGAAACCTGGAGTCAGCTGGGCAAAGCCACAAACAACCCGTTTGTAACCAGAGGATTAAAATTGCAGATTGGTTGAAAAGCAGGGATGCAAAATACCTTCCAAGTGAGCACAAAGCTGGTGCAGTCCCACCAGCATGGAAAACCCTCTGTGAGTCAGCATTTTAATCATTACCATCCCGAACTGTTCCTACTTGTTAGAGCTGTCAAAGGACAATTACTGGGAATGAAGTGTTTCCCATGTATCAGGGAAGCTCATTGATTAAAGCCCATGCATACAGCTTGGAAATCTGCGTGCATTTCCTACATACACTCAGATAATTTTGGGGGGTTGTGTCTGGCTGCCCCTGAAGGCACATAGATGGGGTTTTTTTTTCTTGTCTGAGACAGCTTGTGCAGCTAAAAAATGTTGGCGTGTCTGCTCTGTCAGTTCACACATGATATTCCTATCACATGCCAGAGGAATAACAGCATCCCTGGGCGTGAGCAGCTGCTGGCAGGACCACACAGCTCTTTGCCTGGGCTATTAAAAATGTCCTTTCTAATTAAAGTCACAGCGATCTTAAAAGTCACTCATAACGTTGTCACTTGCACTGGTTGTCAGCAAACAAAGCAGCGTGCTGGGACAAGCCTTCCCACGCTGCTCCAGGTTTTTTCCACATTAACTGCTCCAGCCCGGCAAGTGGGAGGTAGCATTTCTGCAGGTCACCCAGCTATGAGTGCAGTGATCCCAATTGTATCGCTGCTGGACTTTTCCACCTTGGGCAAAAGCAGATTTGGGTCTTGCTGTGTTAATAAATTTGCACTCGTAGACCATTCTGTGCAATGTCCTTGAAATGTAAGAGATTAAATAGACACATTTCTGTTTGCAGCTGGGTAAACTGAGGCACAGAAATGGGTGGTCTGGAGATCTCAGGGTGGATCAGTGGCAGAGCTGTTCAGAAGCTGATTTTGGTGCTTTGCTCCAGAGGTCACAGGGCACATGTGGGCCAAGCCCAGCTGGGCTCTGGAGGGCTGCAGGGCTGGGGGCTCCCCCATCACCCATGGGGACAGCCCTGGGTCATCTGAAAAATGATGCCAAAGGTGGTTTTGCTTTGGTTTTCCCACTGCATAGAGACTTGCTTTTGGTTTGGTTCTGGATGGGGAAAAGGAAATCCGAAAGGAAAATTCTGTTGAATTCACCTGGTTGTGCAGAACGTGCCCTGTCAGGGGTTCTGGGCAGCCTGGCCTCAGCAGCCATCAGCTGCCTGGGGCAGAGGCACTGCCAGAGCCTCGCTGGCTCTGTGTCCTGCTGAGGGACAGGCTGTGGGAATTGAGTATCAGCTGGATCCCCTTGACTTAACTGATAAAATGTTATTGCTTTGTTTCTTATTTTCTTGCTGTGTGACTGAACAGCCACTGCTTTTCACAGGATGGTCAAAATCCTAAGGCATTTTGGTATCTGCCTTAATTAAACAGACAACAATAATATATACAGCCCCACGCGCCCACAAAACCCTTTTCACACCACAATATGGGTTTTAAGGGAAGGCAGACATGAGGTAAATCAGTTTATCAGGGTGGCAGGTCCCACAGGGGTGGGGTCTTGGCTTGTGCTGCCCCGTGGCTGTGGACAACAGGAAAATAAAGCACAGGCCACTTGCTAAATTGCCCTCGGCAGGTGACACATTCAGAGCCCTGGCGTCAAATCCTGCATTGCTGCCCTCCTCACAATAGAAACCCACCTGGGTAATTAGAAAGCCACCCCTGGCTGCTGAGGTGGAGGATGTTTTATGGTGCTCTCCCACACCGCTCGCCCCGGGAAGCCCCCCAAGCCCCTTGGTCTGTACATCTTCCAGGAATTGTTCTTTTTATTCTTCTCAGCTTTCCACTATTGGGGAGAATATGTCCTGGTTGCTCTGCCTGCTGCACAGTCCCTTGTGGGCTGCTGCATTTCCCAGCAGGAGCAAACAGAGGCAGGACCCGAGCCCTGGACCTGGCAATGCTGGTGGGAGTTTTGCCTGTATAATGAATACGTTTTGATTAATGAATAGTAATTGGCGATGGAGATGTAACTGGAATCAGGTATTGTGCCACACCTACCCCACAGGCTTGGTCCTCTTCACACCTGTTTGGCACAGAGAGGTGGCCTGATATTCACTGAAAATGAGGTTAAAACAGGCAACTGAGCCAGCTTAGGGTGGGCTTTCCCAGTGACAGGATTTTCCCAAGGAGTTCCTGTCTCTTCACAGCACTTTGTGCCCCTCAGCTGTAACAAAGTTTTTCCATCTTACTTTTAACCCTGATTCCCAGCACACCCTCATGCAATGTGGTGGGGTGAGCAGTGAACTTCATCAGTGAGGCCACAAAAAAGCAAGTCCAAGGCAAGAGCCTCTTCTACTGAAGGAAATACGTGTGGGATAGAGGCCAGGGCTACAGGAGGCTCCAGGATCTACCTTTTGGTTCTAGGAAGGAAAAAATGAGAGGTTTGGAACAAAATTCTGATTTTTCTAGACACAAGTTGGCCAGGGACATAGATGCTTCCCAGCAAGGGCTGTCAAGGTGATTTGGGAAAGCATTGATGGGGATTGTCAAAAAGGCCTCAGAGCAACGCAGGGCTCTTGGGTCTGTGTGCACAGGACGTTGCGTTTAGGCTAGAAAGGAGAAGATGGAGAAAATTAGGGAGGAAAAAACTCGTTTATTCCGTCAATAAGAGGCAGAATCAAGGGGCTCAAGATAGATTTAAGTTGCTGTGGGCTCACCATGTGTCAGGAGTGAGGTGGATGAGCATGGCCCCACCCTGGTGGGGAGGATGGACTGGGGGATGGGTCAGGGCCCCTCCAGCCCACCCGACTGGGGCAGAGGCTGGAGGGGGACATTCACCCTGTGAGCAGCAGTGCCCATCTCTCCGGGGAAAGCTCTGGAGAGGACAGCTGCCCAGCCAGCCCTGGAGAGGCAGCTCCGTGACCTGCTCAGCCTCACCTCACCTGCCTCCTTTAGGTGTGTCCCCCAAAACCCACAGGGCTGTTTACACAGCGGCCTGATAAAGCAGGGACAAGTGTTTTGTTTTCCTCTCCCTCTTTAAAGGAAGCATCATGCAAACGGCGTCAGGGCAGCAGATAGGTTACTGCCTGGGCATCTGCATGCAGGGACAGATCTCTGTCCTGGCAAGGTGTCACCTCCCAGGTGAAAGCTTGTCCAGGAAGAGATTGGGCACTTGATACAGAGGAAAATTATCACCTCCTTCTTAATTATTCCCAACCAAACTCAAGTTAAATTAACTGATTACAACCTGGCTCATGCAGTGCTCCCCATCCTTTCCCAGCATGGGTCCTTCCTTGCACTACCCCTTTGTGGCTGTGGCTCTGTCATCCCTCCTGTCCCCAATCCATTTCATGTCATAGATCAAACCCAAAGATCTTAATTTCTGAGCTGGATGATATGGGTGTTGCTGCTGCCTGTGTCTGGCACACGCAGCGTGGGAGGTTTTGAAACTCACAGAAGAAAATGGTGACTTGAGCCACGAATATTTTCTTTAAACATGTCTTTGTTTCTTTGGAGAGAGGTGATTCCAAGTGCAGAAAGCTGTGGCTTCCTCTGGAGGAATCTGGGTTGAGAGTAACTTTAAAAATTCTTTTGAGTTTTGCTGGGAAAAACAAAGTGAGGAGAAAAGTTACTTCTGGCACCAGCTTTGCCCACGAAGGCAGTGGGGAGCCTGTGCTGCTGTGGGGTTTGTTCCCACTTGGGCTCTGGCACTTTGCTGTGATTTCTCCTAAGGAAATCCCTCTTTCTTTGCCTGTCTTCTCATAGGTCTGGGCTCCGTATTTCCATTTCATGGTGCAGCTGGGCATTGATGCCAGGTTCATACATCGCTTTCACCAGTCTGGTAGTGCCTTTGAGGCAGGAGGAGACATCTCCAGCATTACCTGGGGTCAGAGCAGGATGACAGCTCTTTGCAAGGTCTCTGGTTTTACTAAACCAGTTTTAGACTACAGTTCAGCTTAAAGCTGGCCCAATGGGAATGTGTGAGGTGGGGGTCTGGCTCAGGGGTTCAGCTCAACAGCATCCTCCAGGCGCAGAGACCTGCTAGGACCCTCCACGGGGTGAATTTTTCCCTTTAGAAACAGATTCCCTTGATCCCATTCCCTTGGTAAATCGCAGATCAGCTCTGACCGCCTGAGCTGCGGTGGGTTCGGAGGGAGCTGTGCCCGGTGAGGATGAGCACAGCTCTCTGTGCATGTCTCACCCCGAGAGGATGGAAGCGGAGCCCAGCGGAGGGTGCCTGGCGCTGGGGCTGCCCGCGGCGGTGTCGGCAGTGTCGGGCAGTGTCCCCGCACGCTGGTGACAAGGCTCCCCCCTGTGGGACGGCCCCGCACCGCACAGCCGTCCCAGCTCGGTGGGCACAGGGGGTGGCACAGGCTCGCAGGGTGTTCCCGGCTGAGCACCCTGAGCTGGGACAAAAGCTGTGCAGCCATCCCTCTGCGGAGCTTCCCATGCTCAGTGCTCTGCTTGGCTGGCCCAGCCCTGGGATTTTCAAGATGTATTGAGAAAAAAAAAAAGACCTCTGTTGTGGGTCTGTGGTTTGTCTGGCCACGGTGAAGCTGGGTGGGCAAGAGCAACCCTCCAGCAGCACCCAGACCTTCCTGCCCCCAGGGTCATGTCACTGTCTCACCCGAGACTGATGCCACCAAAGCCATCAGCGCTACTGGGGATGTGTGCCAGCGTGAGGGAAGTGCAGCTGGCACAAGTTATTTGACACCTCTCCCCTCCAAATGCCCTTGCTCCTTGCCACCCGTGCTGGCACCAGGTGCGGTCTCTGCTGGAGCTGATGGACATGGTCAGGGTTGGGTTACCCAGACCCCACTGAAATCAGAGCCTGGACAGGACAGAAATGAAATGGTGAGTCAGGGGGAGCAGTGGAGAGGCTGGAGTTGTTATAAAGCCACTATGGAGCTGTTACAATGCTGTAAGTTTTTGCTGCTCCTGTTCCCTGGAGAAAAGGGTCCTGGGAATGGGAGCAGTGCTGCTGCCCCAGGGCGTCCCTGCTGCCTCCATCCCTGCCCTCGGGCTCAGCCCCAAAAGCATGCGCCTTCAGCCAAGACGCCTCATGCCTGATTTCTTCATTGCTAAATGAAATGTGTGATTCTGGACATACACACGTGTTTCTTTAACACTTTGTGGTGGTGACTCCTCCCAGTGCTAGCAGGGATGGGGGGACCAGCTGCGGTCAGGGATGACCTGAGGTAGCTCCTGTGATTAGACAGAAAAATAAAACCTCAATTCTTCTCTCTGAGGAGAATTATTTCCAGCATCACAAGAAAACAAAGCAGACCAAGAGGGATTATTTTCCCCAAACAAGATGCTGTTTGAAAACACCCACTTGGAGTCACACTCAATTTTTTTCCTCCCTGGTTGTTGCAACTTTGCCAAATCAAAAATTTGGATATTCAGTTGGCTTCTGAATTCATAAGACCAGCTTAAAATTCCTGAAATTGTTTTTTTTATTTCAAAAGTTCTCATTCCTTTTGCTCCATGCCTACTGCTGGAGCCTTAAAAGACTTCATTTTCACACGTCCCTTTGACCAGAGCAGCTAGAAACCCCCTTTTGCTCCCCCCTCCTCTTCCTTTCTCCCTGTTTCCCCACAGATTGAGTGAATCCTGGACCCGGGCCTTGAAGCAAACACGAAGATCGGGAGATTTGCAGCTGATGGTAGGAGTTGTCAAGAGCTGTTGTCAGCACAGCTTACAAGATGTGCACGAACCATCACCAGCAACTGTTCCTTCCCAAGGCAGCTCTCCTGACAAGACAGCGAGCGCGCAGAGCATCTCCCGCGCAGGAGAGGGAAGGAGCGCTCAGTTTGAGCTGCTGTCAGTTTGAGCGGCGTTGGGCTGGAGCTGCAGAACACCCCCGCACACCACACCTGCTCCCACACAGCCTGGCTCAGCCCCAGCCCCGTGCTCCTTCTCGCTCCAGCCGGAGAGGTTTGGCTGCTGGGCACACCTCGGTGCCCTGCACGAGCTCCCCGGGGAGCAGGTGGAGAGGCCAGGGCTGCCTGCCCATGCCAGGGCCCCAGGAGGACACAGTGCCTTTGTTTGCCTGTGCACAGTGTGGGAGGTTCCCCCAGCTTGGCACCAGAAGGTTAGTGCTTTTTAAAAGACTATTGTTTTCGCCCCGTGTTTTTGGAAAAACAAGGGGTGAGCCAGGCGGAGGCATGAGAACCACCCTGGCTTCTTCTGCCTCGAGTTTCTGCTGCCGTGGGCACCTCCCTGGCGGCACTCCCAGCCCCTGACCTCCTGTCCCACGCGGTGCAGTTCAGACTCCTGATCCCACAGAGCTTTTGCAGAGCCCTCGTTCCCTCACATCTCTCCCTTGGTTCTTTCCCGGACCCTCTCTTAGCAGGAGAGGTCTCTGCTGCATCAGGACCAGTGTTCATGGCAGAACAAACACACAAAGGTGTTTTCCAAAGACTTCTCCAGCCTTGGCCTTGCAGGGGTTTCCCAGCTTTTGTCGTTGTGGCCAAGCCTCTGCCCAAAGCCCATTGCTCTCATCTCTGCAGAGCTGAGACATGTCTCAGCACCCACGGGGCTAATGCCCAAATAAGACAGAACACCCAAATATGTTTGAAGGAAACCCCCACATGTGCTTTGAAACTCGGCTGTGGTGTCTGAGGTGGGGCTGGCAGGACTTCCAGGGCCTTTTAGCTGGGCTCCAGCTGAGGCAGAACACACACATGTCCTTTTCCTAGGAGAACTAGGCTCAGGGCTTGTCCTCCCTGGCTTTCGCTGCTATCGAATGCCTGCCTAATGAGACTTATTAAATCAACCAACTTTGGTCTAACAACGACAGGAATGCAGATCTCCTCTGCCCAGCCAGGGCTTGCTGCGACTGTGCACAGCAATTAGAGGTGACTCACAGGGGCAGGTGGACTTGGCCAAGATCCCGAGAGGGCTGGCCCTATCCCGGGGATCCAGGGGGCAAAACTGGCTTCATGGTAATGCCAAGAAAGTGGGCGTTTATCTGCATATAATATTTATCTACATATAATGATTTTTTTTTCATTTTTACTGTGACTGCATTAGCATGGAAGCTGTTTTTCCTTTGGAGGAGTTGCAAGGTAACACCTCATTTATGTACCTTTACATAACAGCAAGGGGCTGCTGCTAATTCGCAGAAATATTTAAGTTTTCCACCTGGAGCTGGTTCTGTTTACTGATGAGCCTGTCTCCAGCTCAGCTGCCCATCAGCATGGAGGCTGGGAAAGGGCCTCAGTTGCTGGTGTGGGTGGCTGCTGGTGAGCCTTGGAGCTGGAGGATGCTCTTCCAGGGAGTGAAGGTCAGGTTAACGCCCAGGAGGTGTTTCCAGGTGTGGTTAAGCTGTTTGCTTTGGTTTAGCTTGGCTTGTCTCTGCTGGTAGCTCCCTCTCAATGGCAGCAACAAATATTTCCTTGTGTAATGCCTGGAAGGATGAAAATTCACTGTCTCAGCCTGAAGTAATGAGCAGTTTCCTGGTCGGTGTCCCCAGCTTGCCCTACAGATAAGGGCTGTAATGCTCTTTGGTTAAGATAACAGGGGGCCAAACCTGTCCCTGCTCTTGACAAACTTTAATCTCCTGATCCAGTTCCTGGGTTGAAATGGTCTCACACAGCAGAAGAGAGAGATGTTTCTTGAATCAGAGTACTGCAGCTAGTGTTTTTAACTTTAAGCCTCTCTTAACTGCTAATTGTGAAAGGAGCACTCTCCAAGCCCTGCCATAAAGCCATGCTCCACCTGGGGCAGGCAGGGGAAAGGTGGGAAGATCTGGCCTCTAACCTTGAAGAGCTTTTCCAGGTGTGCAGGTGTTTGTAGCCTTTGTAGTCGATCCAGGGGTAGGGAATGTGACTAAAGTTCTTCTCAGCCTATTTAGTGGGGTGAGATGTGTGGATAAAGGCACGGAGATGTTGGGTTTATAGTGTCAGGCTTTCAGTGCAAACAGCTCAGTTGGGAGGAGGCTTCATGGGGCAAACTGAGCCCTGCAGCAGCACCAGGAGCAGCTGTGAGCCAAGTGCTTGGGCAAACCTGAGCTGTGCTGCCAATCCTTTGCATCTCTGCAAACACGAGAGGAGAATACCTCTGTTGTTTTCTCACTTTGGCCAGACCTCCCTTCCCTTCTGCCCACAAAGTGCAGGCTGAACACGCAGCCCAAACCTTTGATTTTTGAGAGAACTTGGGGACACAGACACCAGCCACTGTTTCAGTGACGCCAAAGAAGTTTTTGGTGATTTAGAGTGTATTTGCTGAGCAAGTTGGCAGATGCTCTGAACTGGCAGAGAAGGAGGGAGATCATCATGTGGAACAAAACCAAGGAGAAAATCTAATCTATGGCCTTACTGCTGAGTACAATGCAGAGCTTAAAAACCATCCTGGGGGAAAGTAACGGGTTGAATGGATCTGGCTGAACAGTAGGAACTATACAGATTTCCATAGGTGGTGTTGCTCTAAGTGCTATCTCTAAATGCTTCCTCCGTGAAGGAACCACCATCAAAGCAAATATTTAAATAATGTCAGAGGCTCCTTGACCCTGAAGTGTGCAGGGGTGAGGGGAGGGCATGAGTCACAAAGAAAGTGGCACTGTTTTCCTTGTTGCTCAACCTCTTGCATTCCTCACCTTTTATATAAAAATTAGTATTAATGAATCCAGCTGAAGTTCAAATAAACACCCCTTTGAGTCAGGTGCCAAGGGGTCCTCAAATGAGAATGTGCAAAAACTAACTTGGTCATGAAAAGAAAACATCAGCAGTGTTGAACTGACGAATGTGGGTTGAAACAGCATTCTCAGCCCTTTGGACACCACTGACATTAGCAAAGCTCTGACAGAAAGCATTGGCCCTCGTGCCCTGTGTTTTCCTTTGGTCTCCTGGTCACCTCTGGTTACTTTCTGATGTCACCAAGGGTCACAGTCTTGTGGCTCCACTGCTGCTTTTAATTGCAGTTCTGACTATTCACACTCAATGTCAAGTGGTCCAAGAAGGCTTAAGTGAACAAGAGTTTTCTGAACAGCACCCCAACCATTCCTGCGGATTCCTGAAGCCTGTGGGCTGCTTTCTGCCTCACCTTATGCAGGTACAAGCCCAGACTAACCCTGCTGAAGCACACAGAGCTGCTCTCATTTCACAGCACAAGTAGGATCAAACTGAAGCTCCAGGGACAGCAGTTTATCTGCTCAGAGTAAGCACTTGTTTTTCTAACATGATTGCAAATTAATTCCAGAGATAATGTGATACCATGTAATTGAGAGTCCCCTGAGCTGGTACCAGAGTCTATTTTTGCCAAGTCCTCTGCAGACCAGTGAGGATATTATTGTACCACCAGTAATGAAGATTTAGGGAGTCCTTGCTTGCTTTGAAGGTTTGTGTCTTATACCCTTGTGCTGCTAAAGGTCTTTCTCTCATCCCCAAAAATCAGTGCAATACGAAATTTTCTTTCTTTCTTGCACCTTCCCTTATTCTTGTATTGCTTGGTATGGGATGGGCCAAAGGCTGTGTGTGCCACAGTTGTCCCAAGGTTGACTGGATCTTGGCAAGTCAGAGAGATTAAAAGGCTGTGGAGAGGGTGCTGCAGCCCTTTTTTTCAACTGGAATGCGAATTTGAGTATTTCCTCAGCCCACCTATCAGGTTGTCATGGAATTTGCAAGTGGGTACTTGTCTCTGGAACCTCTAACCTACTGTTGGACTGGACTGAAGCAGGCCAGTAATTTCCTATCTTTCTCATGCCTGCTGCCAGGCTGGGGTTTAAAAGTGCAGGAGCTCCTGGCACACATCTCAGGGTTCCCATGGAACACTCTTTTGAGTGACTCTGGGTGGGAGTGAAGCCTCCAGGCTGCTGTGAAGGCACTCAGGGAGTTCCTGTGCATTGGTGCCATCTGGGGCTCTGGGATTCTGCAGGATACAGATGATGGACAGGGGCTGTGAGCCAGCCAAGGGACCTGTGGGTGCCTGGGGTAACCCTTCCCAACCTGAACAAACTCCCAAGTTGCTGTGGAAATGCAAAAAAAGTGGGAAGGATGTTAGTAAGAACTGCAGTGTAAACCCCATTTCTGCAAGGCTCAAAGACAGTTGATCAGAAGAAACCTGTTTATTGTGATGTTTAGGAAAACAATCTCTATGCAAATTACTTTTTGGTTTTTTTTTGGTTTTTTTGGCAAGTAATGGGGTTGATACAGAACTTGGAATTACAATTTTAAGAATACAAATACATAGTATCTTCTTCAACAAACACAAAACAAATCTCTCCAGGGAACATTAAATGAACAAATGTTTCCTAAAATAAATGGGAAACAAACATGGGTGGGGAGGACAAAATAAAACAACAACCCAACTCAGAAGCCAAAACCCCACTGAAGAAGCAGCAGTCACATCTTCAATTTTGTAGTCAGGCTGTACTTTCACTTTGCTTTTCCTGTTCAATAGCTGGCAGAAAAACAGAGGAAACAAAAACACCATCAATAAACATTACTGTTTATGAACAATAAACTGTGCCTTCCTATGGAGACAGACTGAGAGAGCTTTGGGGGGCGTTCAGCCTGGAGAAGAGAAGCTTCTGTGGAGACCTTAGAACGCCTTCTAGTGCTTAAAGGAGCTACAAAAGACCTGGAGGGAGACTTTGGACAAGGGTCTGGAGTGACAGGAAAAGGGGGAATGGCTTCACAGTGACAGAGGACAGGGTTGGATTAGGTATTGGGACGAAATTCTTCCCTGTGAGGGTGCTGAGGCCCTGGCACAGGTTGTCCAGAGAAGCTGTGGCTGCTCCATCCCTGGAAGTGTTCAAGGCCAGGTGGGACAGGGCTTAGACCAGCCTGGGATAGTGGAAGGTGTCCCTGCCCATGGCAGGGGGTTGAAACACGATGATCTTCAAAGTCCTTTCTAACCCAAACCATTCTGTGATTCTGTGATAATGGTTCTGCAGGATAGAGATTTCCATGGCCATTCTTAAAGCCAGGGAATGGTTAAACCCATGCTTGGTTTTTTGGTCACCCTGGAAATGACAATTCATCCCCACATCTGCGTAGTCAGAAGGGGGCAGTTCATGGTGTGCAAGGCTCCTCTTGTATTTACAGTTTAGCACTGGCTAAAAAGGATAATAAAACGGGAAAAAAACAGGTATCTTATGTTGAGGGACTGTGTGTCTCCATGGCTATCAGCACACACATCCAAAGTGATCAGCAATACTCTTCTGAAGGAAACTGCTCACAAATCTGGTCCAAATGCCCTTTGCATATCTGAAGCTGAACAAGAACCCCAGCCTTATCTGGCTGCCTGTGCACAGTGTGTATGGCAGAGGACCCTGCACAAGAACAGCTCAGGGGTGCTTTTCTGAGGGAGACTGCCTATTAGATGAGGATGATGATGGGTTTTGCCTGCAGCTTTATTCCCAGAGAAGGTGCCTGGAGGTGTCCTGCCCAGGGCTGACAGCAGGTACCAGAGGGAGGCAGCAGCTCATCTGCCTGATAACATTAAACCCAGAGCCCAGGTACCCTCTGGGGATGCTGCCTGGCCTGCCAGGGATGGCAAAGGTTCCCCTGTGCCTCCAGAGGGGCTGGGAATGAGGTAATTACAAACAGACTGATCCTGTTACCAGCACCCAGTGGGAACACTGGTCTTGCTTTCAGCAGAGGCAAGAGCAATCCCATCAGAAAGGGTTTTTCAGACAAAATGCACCGTTGGTTATAATTACTCATATGCTTGGAAGCCCAGCATAGAGTCTCAGTATTATCCCCACTTAAAGTCAGGGATGAGTTTGAGCCTGTAATCCTATCATTAGTATTCATTTTGCATATGAACTGCAACACGGATTATGTCCTTGCTACTCGTACTTCAAATAGCCTCATAAGCACTTACTTTCTTTAGTGGGCAATGGATTTTTCTCTCTGGTTTCTGTCTTCTTCAGCTTGGTCTTGTCAAATGTTTCAATTTCTGCAAAATCTGGTTTGTCGGACATGATGGGTCCTGACAAAGAAAGGGAAAACACACCCATGGCTTCATTAGCGAGTGCTGTGATATCAGCCATCTGCAAAGCATTTTCTCCTCAAGAGAAAAAATATGAAAACATCACAAAAATGTTTCTTCAAAAAACCCCCACAAACCTTACACTCAATCTGGGACCTTTCCCTGAGGCTTGGCTCTTTCAGAGCAAAAGAGGAAAGGCATAAATAGAATTTCTTCTAGATTTCTCAGAAAAAATTTCAAAAAACCAAATTTTGCACATGGCAACAAGAATAATCAGTAATAAGAGACAAATGATTAATTGCCAGTAATCCACGGTGCTCCCTGACATAAACCAGTATTTTACGAAATGCTGCTAACGGGAAAATCTATAATAACCCCCAAATCCAACAGGAACAAAGAGCTTCAATTATTATTTTCTTTTAATTAATAGGATTTGTCTTTCATTCTGAGCCCCCTGTACACAGCACATCCATTCCCTGAGCTGCTGTGGACACTTCAGCGTAACAATAGAGGACTGGTTCCTCCAGCCCTTTGTTTGCTCTTGCTCTATATCCCAGTCACAGCTCAATGGCTTTGATTATACTCTATTATAATAAAGAGAAATCCACAAAGCATACCAGCATTTCACCTGTCAAAACTTCCCTAATCCAATTCCTCTTTTTAATAAGAAAATCAAGTTAAAATCCAGCCTGGGCGTTATTCCCCTTATTTCAGTGGAGTTTCCCATCAAGGCAAGGTTTGGCCCGGAGATGGCTGATATAATTATATTTTTTCCTTCCTGCAGAAAATCAGATTTCATTGCTATCTGCACTGAAACAACAGAGTAAATATTCACAAGGAAAAAAAATTAAAAAAAAAAAAAAGAAAAGCTACTAAAACCACATGGCATTACCGTCTGGCTGCTCTCTCCTCAGCTGCTTGGTGGCCGTCTGAGGCAGTATGAGTTGAAAAAGGTCAGGGTAATCCCTCCTCTCCTCTCCCCTCCTCCCCCCTCCCTAACCCATCGCTATTAATATTGATTAGTTTAGTGCTGGGATTGCTCAGCGTTTAGGGAAAGGACAGATTGCTCCTGCAGAAAGTGCATGAGGGAGGGAAATGGGAAAACTGACATGGAAAACTGCCAAAATACATCTTGATTTTTCTTTTTTTCTGTTCTCTTCATTTACCATGACAATCATATTGAAGTTTCCCTTCCCACCGTTTTCCAGTGCTGAGGTTTGGAGTAAAGGTGAGGTTTGGGGGGTGCTGCTGTCAGATTAGCTTTTTTGGGGGGGATTGTAGGTGCATTCAGGAACATGCCTGGGGACCATCCCCACCTGCCCAGGCTGGCAGAAGCACAAGCTTGGGGCTCGGGAGGGCTCTCAGCACAGCCATGGTGGGATTGCCACGATCAAGGGCCAAGTCTGAGATTAGCACGGCTCAGGCACCACAGGGACACCCAGGAATGTGTCCTGAAGGGATGCACAATGAATTTTTGCTTGCTCCTGTTTGGGTAGCTACTAATTCGCTTGCTGCTGCCTCCCTCAGCCTGGAAGCAGGGAGGGAAGGGCTGTGTGCTTCCTCCTTGATACTGCTGTGGGTTTCTTTTCATGTACCTTTGGATGTCTCCATCTGAAATACCTGTCTACACTCCATGATAGTCAAAAGGGAGGCAATGAAGTTGGGATAAAATTAATTGTGCCCTAGGATACCTGGTTTTCTCTACCAACTAAAAGGCAGCCTGAACAATGAGCTCAGGGGCCAGAGACGTCTCTCAGCTGACTGAGAGCCCCCAGAAGGTCTGAGGACCTTTCTGTTGCCACCACAGGCTTAGGCAGAGTGGGTCTGAGTCTGATATGTGAGCGTGGAGAAAATGGTTTTAATGTGCTTAAACGTGTCTTAAGGATCTCTTATTACAATCCTTGTTTAAATTAAAATAATGAAGAGGTTTGTTGTTGGATTTTATGATCTTAAGGTTTCTCCCAATCTAAGTGATCTGTGCAGGCTGGCTCGGTTATCTCTGCATCTGCACTGACCACACAGAATCACTCTCTGTGTGCACCCTATTTAATGTCAGGACTTGGTTCCTTTGCTTCCATCCCACATATCCAACCCGGTGTCACAAACAGAAAGCTGTGTTCCTGACTGAAACCCCTTGGGAATTAGCAGGAAGGCAGCCACTGGGTGAATATTTGGTGTAAGATGTAGCTGAGATTTGGCACTGAACAGTCCTTGTGTCTGTTTGAGGAGAGAGCATTAACCTCTTGTTTGGCTGGACATGAGATTTAGAAGATCAGAAAAGACTTTAAAACATAATCTCAGTGATTCACGAATTCATGCAGTTCATGAGTTTCATTTTAAAAAAAATATTTGTCCATTGTTAAAAATAACAATTATAATTCCTATTATGAAGAGAGACTACAAGAACAAAA
This sequence comes from Origma solitaria, assembly GCA_013397895.1. Taxonomy (NCBI): domain Eukaryota; kingdom Metazoa; phylum Chordata; class Aves; order Passeriformes; family Acanthizidae; genus Origma; species Origma solitaria. The sequence goes on along the minus strand of VZRL01000238.1, from coordinate 529,792 downwards.
CCTCTTAAACTTTGAGAGTAGCACAAGTTCTCTCAGTTGTAGAGAGCAAACGAAGTGTTCAAGACAGCAAAGCAATAGAATCTCACTTTTGGTTTTCTGTGTCCAGTCACGGGCTCTGCCCCCAGGAACCACAGCAGAGCTCAGGCTCTTTTAAACATGCTAAGACAGGGTGAGCACGCTTGTTTTCACCACCACAACCACTTTAATTGCCTAATTTATTGGCAAACCTAATATTAAAAACAGTTTGGGATACATTGTTTGGGTTTTTAGGCTGAAGATGACCACGTTTTCAATTGATATTGGTCTGGGTTTGTGAGGAAGGTGCAATAGTGTTGAGCCAAATGCATAATGATGAGAAATTACATGTTCTCACTCTGCTGAAATCAGGAGATACTCATCTCCATAACAAACATCTTGACCATTGCATAAAGTGCCTGTCAGGTTTCTGTAGCTTGTAAATTCAGTGCTGTGGTCAAACGCAGCTCTTGTGGGATTCAAACCTCATGTTTACATACTCTGTGCAGCACAGGCAGCTGGATGCAGTTTACATACGGAAAGTTTGGAATTTGGCCTGAGGGCATTGCATACTTCGAGGGAAAGATGGGTAGGTAATATCTTACTCAGATGCCTTTTACTTTCACTAGTAATGTAAATATTTTTGCTATATGAGCAGGAAAGCTGCTCTTTGTCAGGTTTTTCATCTTCAGTAAGGGGAACATGGCACTTAACTGGCCTTGGGATGACGAAGGTTGTAATGAACCTCAACTTTCTATGTGTTGCACAGGGGCAGCAGAATGATCCAGTCCACAGAAATGTGAAAAACCAGGAAGCCAGTGGAGCATGCAAACTATAGAATCTTTATGGATGCTCTACACATAAAGCATGTAAAGCTACATTGGTATGGCTGTGCCTGAAAAGCAGCCTCATACAATGGAAACTGTATTTTATTACAATTTCGTGCCAAAAGATGAAGGGCTGAGTCAAACCTGCCAGGACTGACACCTCTGATACCAGTGAGTCACCTTGCACTGACAGCATTAAACCATGCCTGGCAGCACAAGCCACTGCGTCTGTCAGACACAGAGCAGCAGGGAAAAACAAACACTTGCTACCAGGATTCAGTAATAGGTGAGAGGAAACGTTTAGAGGGAGCTCAAGTGAAAAGTCTGAAGAGTGAGGTTTGGACCGTGCTGCCACTTGACCTTTTCCCTTGGCTGCTGTCACTTGGAAGCAGTGTGCCCAGCCTGTGCAGGGCTGGGGCTGCAGGGACATTAATATATATATTATCTCTCTCTCTCTCTCTCTCTCTCTCTCTCTCTCTCTCTCTCCATATATATGTATATGGGCTGTAGCCTTTCACAGGCTGGGGGAGGCTGTGCTCATGTTTGGCACAAGAGGGGCTCTGGAAATGCCAAGTTTCACAGAGATGAAGCGGGCAACTGCCAGAAGAAGGGGTTTCTTTCTCTTTGGTGCAACAGTGGGAATCAAATGGTGTCTATTTCCACAGGGAGCTGAGGGGGGACAAAGCACCCTAACGCGAGCAGCCGGGGAGAGGAACAGACGCTCAAGCAGATCAGTGTCTGTAGCTGAGCCAATAAGCTGACACAACTGATTTTATAATCACATTAGTGCTGCCTCGAAATAACACACCCACTCAAATATAACAGTGATTTCATTTTCAAAATGTTGTGGTATTTTTGGTGCTAAAGGTAGGGGATTAATTTGTCAAGGCCAAAAGCTGGGCTGGAATCTGCACGTACCCTAATTCCTGTAGGTCCCTGTGAGCACTGAGCACCTTCCAGGCAGGTAGCAGGATTGGGTGTATTATGAGCTGTCCTTAGAAGGTTTCCCATCCTCAGGGGAACAGGAAAAAGAAAAGACTACGGCTTCACTGAAAGGGTTTTCTTAGTTCTCTTTGTGCCTTTTGTTCCGTCTTGCTGCCAAAAAAAATATCCCTGTTTGGGAACGGAGACAGGTTCCCAGGCTAAGAGACAATGAATCCTGGGGGTGTAAGGAAGGCACTGATCCCTCTTTGGCAGACTGTCTGCTCTGAAGCTGCACTGCCAGTGAGTAAATACTCGACACTTGTCTTGCACTGGGTGTTTTATCATTACCTAAGGTGTTTCATTTTCCTTATCAAGACCATTGAACCTTGAGGGTGGGTACATAGAGAAGATGAGGAGGGAGGACAGGCAGTTGTAGATAGTCCTTCTCCTTGGGCTATTTTTTCCAACCCCATGTTTTCCAAATAGCTCAGGAGTTCAGACAAGTCTATACCAGAAGCCCTGTTGCAGCAAAGGGCAAAAAGAGAAAACATAAGCTAGTGGGAGTAGAAATTTCCTCTCTTTTTTT
>VZRL01000238.1:406227-520966 GCA_013397895.1 Origma solitaria | reverse complement strand
CACGGCGCGGGCAGCGGCCGGCGGAGGAGGGCTGCGAGCCGAGCGGAGCGGCGAGGAGAGGCCCGCGCCGGCCCCCGGGGTAGGAAGAGGCGGAGGAACCTGCTGGTGGTGCTGAGGACGGCGGGGAGGGCGAGTCACCCGGCAACGGTGAGGGGCGCGGGGCGCATGCGCGGGGGGTCCCCGCTCGGGCTGGTCGGTGTCACCTCAGGCTTCAGGAACCTTCTGGCACCGGCGCCGAGCGGGGCGCGGGAACTTCCTCCTGCCGAGTTGCTGGAGCCGCTCGCAGGGAGCTGTCAAGAGGCGGGAGCGTCTCCCGGGCTGGTGGCGGTGCGACCTCGCAGGCAGCCCTGACAGCGCGGCTCCTGCAGGAGTTGTGTGCCCAGGCTGTTCCCTCCTCCCACGGTCCAGCCTGGTACCCCTTGCGATGGGGCTTGGCGCGCTGACAGCATCAGCCTCGCAGCTCCCTGCCAGCGAAGTTGGTCCCAGAAGTTGAAAGAATGGCAGTCAATAAATTGCCTGTGATCACGAAGGCAGCGCTGGGTCGTGGACTTAAGGCGCCAGCCTGTGACCAAATGTATCTTCCGAGTGGTCTGTCGGTGTGGGTTTCCATTGTTCATGGAAGCTCCTTAGGGATTTGAATATTTGAGTGGAAATGTTACTTGCTATCAAAAAGTTGCTTTACCGTGAGATGTCCCAGTTTTGGGGTGCTCCTTCCAGTTTTGGAAAAAACCACAACAAAACCTGACAACAAAAAACCTGCCATCACACACTGCAACACCAGCTTTTAATGCACAGCTCTCTTACTCTCAAGTTCCTTGGTCTGGCTGCATTTTAAGAAATTTTTACAGAATTTCTTACTGCTGTCAGGCTCAAGATGGGGAAAAGCGGTAACAGATGAAGAAAGTAAATACCTAATAACTCTTGCCTGTTTAAAAAGAAAAAAAAGAAAGTGAATATATAAAAACCTACACAGTTGTTTATTTTTTTTTTTGGCGTGTGTTCCTGAATGTCCTCAGGGATGGAATTGTTAGTATGTGAGTTTAGAACAAATTGTTAAACTGGATTAGCATTTAGGTTTGAAGTTTTTCTGTCTTCCGTGTAGTTTAATCTGCCAGCATAAAAAGAATAGAAAGCTGGTTTGTTGGCCTATATTATAAGTAGTTTAGCTATTTCGTTTGTTTTTTTTTTACTGCTTATTACTCATAAATTGCTTTATGTGTTCTTTGTTACATAGACTTGAAGATGTTTAGAATCTCTTTTAATCTTCTTTGTATTTTATACATTGTTTGGCTCCATAGGGATCCTTTCCTTGTCTCGACTATGTAACAATAAGGAATCAAATATCTCAATGTTTTGAAAGCATCAAACTGGAAATTTACAATATTGTTTTCGAAAAATCAATCAAGTAGAGTCTCCCATGGTTACCTTTAAGGAGGCTGTCTTGGAGGAGCTGCTGGTAACTTTTAATGCTTGCAAATTTTGACATGGACAACATGTCAAAATGTCTGAGTTTGGCAAATGATAGTTTTTATCTGCTCGGTCTTAGTTTGGGCACTTGGTTTTTGTGCTACTTGGAACACTGGAGGATCTTCTCACAGCTCATTAAAAGACTTAATTTAACATTTGTCATGTGTGGCTCATACCCTGAGACTTGTGCAAGCAGTGAAGCGTTGCTTTCTAATGTACATAATGGCGTGTTTGCAAAAGCAGGTGAGGCTGAAGAAATATTCTGTGCATTTGGAACAGACATCAGTAAGTTCTGTGAGTCCCTCCTTGCTGTGTGTGAAGGCTTTATGGGGTAGATTTTTTTCCTGTTCTAATACTCAGCCTTTTGATCCCTGGTGAAATGTTTGTAGCTGAGTAGTGATGCCCCTTTCTAGGGCTCATTGGAAAGTGAGTAAAACCTGCCAAGTCTGAGGTGAGGTTTTAGTTTGGATTTTTTTTTTTTTTTTCTGAGGTTGTTCTCTTTTTTTCCCATCCCCCACAAAAGAAGCTGCAGCTATATGGAAGAGGAAGTGATGTCGGTAAGAGAATGCTTCAAGTTGTCCTCTTAATTCAGTGCATAGCACCAGGTTAATTTTACTGCCATATTAGCACACAAAAATCTAGTGGCCATTTAGGTGGGAGTGAATTAACTGTGTGCAAGGTAGGTCATAATTTGCATCTGTAAGGATGAAGGATGGCAAACTCTTTTAACTTTTTTCCTTGCATTGCAGGCCTAGTCGTATATTGATCATTTCAGATGTGAGGGCTGTTATTTAAGTTCTGAAAAATATCCAAAACATACGAGGAGGAGATACAGAATCGAGGGAATATTAAATCTTCTGTGAAGGGCTATGGAAGAGGGAGATTACAAACTGCATGACAAGTAACAAGTGATGGCTCGATCGGTTTTTCAGCAGTGGGGCTGTATGTCTTTTGTCAAAATTGGATTCAGGCAGAGAATACAAGAATTTTATGTTGCTCCCTGGAAAGTTAGTAAAATCGAGCAGTTCAGGCTTGCTGACTATTCTTTTCTGTAAGGTAAGAGATTTTACCTACAAAAATTTTGTTTGAGAATTACTAGCTCTCTCAAGGCTTTGGTAAATTCAGATTTATCTTCACAGTTTGTACTGGCTTGGTAGCCGCCTGTTGAGATTTGTGAAAGTTCAGTCAGTTCAGGGGAATTCTGTGGATTATTGCAGCCTAAAACATAATGTATTTGTTACTTCATCTTCTACCAGGCTTTTTTTTCTGTAGAGCTGATTTATTTTGAAGTCTTAAAAACATAGTTTAGAAGGTCAAAACCTATTATGTTTGCAACATATGGGTGGAGTGATTCACTACAAGAAATGGGTAATATTTTGCAGGACCGTATTCTGATTAGTGAAAATAGTTCTATTGTGATAATAAAAAACAGTTCTACTCTTGTGGTCTTTCCCCTGTGAATGTGTGAAATCCTGAATATTTGTCTTAAAAAAAAAAAAAGAAAAAATATGCCAAACGAGCTTAAAATACAGATAGGGCTTTATGTTTGTATTCAAACAGCTTGTAAAAAAGACTGTGGTTGCAGAGGCTTTTTCCTATTGAGAGGTTTAAATGGTTTTTATTTTCTTCACTGTTTGGACATTTCTAAGGTCGTTTGGGTGGGGCATCTGCTCGATCTGAGCCCTATATCTGGTGGGAACCCTGCAGAGATTGTCCAGGTTCCAGTCTCGCTGGCAGCTCTCCTCGTGTGTCTCTTCTGTTCAGTGTTCCCTGCAGTGTGTTCAGGATTAAAATTTGTGCTCAGCTGTGTAGGATAATAATACATGGACAAAACTGAAAAGGTGAGAGCTGGAGTCTTGTGAATGTGGTTCTTTCTTCCTTTATACTCTTTTTAAAAAGTGTGTATGTTTGAAAGGTTTTCTCCCCTTTTTGCTGAACTTTACATTTAATGAAATCTTTTGTTGTCTTTGCACTCTTGTAATGTAATCAGGTTAGTTAATTTTAGTCTGCAATGTAACTTCTAACCTTAGGGTTTCTGGTGATGTCTTCAAATTTAGTCATAATCAAGTTTTGATGAGAGACCTCAGTACCAGAGCTGTTTTTTTGGATTGGTTTTTTTTTCTTTTCCCATCTCTTGAAATTCAAAAAATCATTGCTACACAATTGAACTCTTCATGGAAATGTCTTACTCCTGCAGTGGGGATGCTGAGCCTGTCTTTTATTTTGGTGGCACGTGCTCTTGGTTGTGACAGAGGCAGTGTTTCGATAGCGAAGGGGCTGTATAACCATTTTGTAATCTGCTGAGTTCCAGTGTGTATTTCTGCTTACCTGTTTGGGAGGGGAGAAACAAGCTGATGATAAATGTATGTAATAAGATAACTTATGTATAATGAATTAAGTGCATTATATATTTATAGTTCGCTTTTTTGGTGTCTCTGAGATAGCTTGACGTCTGTTCCAAAGTCTATTTTAACAGCAGTAACAATTGTTAAACTGCTTTGGTTTTATAACATGAAGCTCCCAAGTTGCATAGTTTTACTGATAATTTCTTCCTGTCTGTTACCTTATTGCACTTTTATAATGCCATTGCGCTGAAGTTCTGCATTATCTGGTGCAGGGGCAATGAGATGCGTGCGGTTGGTGGGAGTAGAGCTTTGCACTGGGGGGCGGCGAGTAGGATGAATATAATTAGCTGTTACACAAGATACAAAAGCCTTTTTATTTATTAACTACTGTTGTTAAGAGTGTGATGGGATCTGTGTGAGCAGGAAGTTTCTTTATAATTCTGCACATGTGCATTGGCAGCAGCAGATGAGAGCAAATCTGGCAGTGTGTGGTGGTGGGTGTGAGGCACTGAGCAAACATCTACTTTTTCTGGTATCGCTGATGGTTTTATTTTCTTGCTACAATGCCGTTGGAGGATTCTAAGTTGCTGTAATGCTGTTAAAAAGCCTTTGGATTTTATCTAGTAAGTGAATATAAAACATTGTTTTTGCATATCAAAACCGGCTAACAATTTGGTGATCTCTCAGCTTGTTCTTTAAAAGTGTAGAATTTCTTTGGAATGTTGCTTAAATCAGTCACTGTATTTGAGGTTTTTCTAATAGATCTGCCTCTTGTGAAGGTCTATGAACGATGGCCTTTTTCAGAGACAATGTGATCAGGTTCTGTCAGCTGGAATTGTAGACTAAACTTTAATGACTGGAAAATAAATACTAATCAGTATGATGATTTCTTGGTTTGTAAATGAAAAAACCCCAATATCCAAAATTTTATTACTTTTAGTTATATCTCCTCCAGAGGAGCTTTCATGAGGTGTTTTGTTGCTTTCTTGCATGGTAAGGTCATAAAGCCTTAATTTAAATTGTTCTAATTTGTAAATTAGAAGGCTTGCTACCACATTCCCAGGAAACAAAAATTGCCTTAGAATTGCATTCCACTAAATCTTATGCTGTATTTTTTGTGTTTCTATTTGCTTTGTCAGTACAACCAGTATTTTGTCAGTTGAGTGGTTTTTGAGACTATTTCAGAGGTGCTGGTGGCAAACGATGGAGAATTTCTGCTAATAGAGTCGAGGTTTAGTGTGTGTGTGAGTACACACGTGAAGGCATACACAGGCAAGTAGTTCCTTAATTAAAGAGCTGGTGTTGATGCTTCTGCTGACTCCTTTTGTGATGGTGTGCAGAACTGCAACGAGCTGCTTTCTTTCTGATTCCTACTTAACCAAAAAGCAAACAGGGCAGTGAGGAGTTAGGAGCCACAATGAGAAACGAAGGGAGCAGAAAAGTCACATCTGCTTGAGAAGATATTTATGCTAACATGGATTCCTTCAATGCTGCAATTTGAATTCTGTAGTTAATTTCAAACAGTATGCCTTAATGGGGGATGGGGATTGATTGTATTCCTAAGAAGACCAGCTTATTAAATTTAAAATAATAACTGAGCCCAGTTGTCTGATATGCTAGCCTATACTTGTGACTAAAATACCTCTTGATAGCCGATTTCACTGGCAGTCAAAAGAGGAAATCTTGCTTTGAGAGTCTATATTAAGCTAATCTTGCTGGTTTTGAAACTTTCTTTTAAGTAATTATTGTCTTGACAACTCAAATATATTAATGAGTACTTAATGTGATTATTCTTTTTACATGGAGGATGTTCTGTATCTGTTCAAGCACTGGCACATCTCTGCACACCTTTAACTGTGCTCTTGGGACAAGTTTGTCCTTTTCTGTGGGGTTTGTGGGGTTTATTTCAGCTTGTCTTTTGTATGAATTTACTCCAAGCGATGCCCATCCCTGGCCATCTTTTCAATTTTTTCTGGATTAATTCAAACAAGCAGAATACTCTGTTTTTTGAACAGAAGCTGAAAATCAGATGAGCAAAAGTTCTTTTGTCCAAAAGCAGTTTATCCATTGGGAATCCTAGCAGTAATTTGAGTATACAAATGACATACAAAAATCAGTCAGTGTCAATTGTTACAGTTTTGACCCAACATTGCAGAAAAATCAGTTTCCTTTTAACTCCATAAAACGTAAGAGTGAGGACCAGAGTGCTGGTTGCCATTTTATTTTGAAACATAAATAGTGTGTAGTACAGCAGTTGCCGAATCGGTCTGTGTGTTCTACCACTGAGATGGTACACAAAACTTTCCCAGGGAAGCCTTCTTGCTCATGCTCACGCCTGGCAGCTGGCTCTGCATGGTGTCATGAGATGATTACTTGAGGAGAGTTCCTGTGATTCCAAGTTGGAATCTGTGTCTTAAGTTTTCGCCATCATTTAGGAATTCTTAAAATCTCTTCTAACTTTGATAATTTCAAACTTAGCCAAAAAAATAAATTCTTTATTTTGATTTAGCTGTTTGTGTTTGTTGTAGACATCCAGGGGGACATCACAGGTTTTATGTAGCTGTAAGTCATATAAGTAAAATACATTATTTTTCTTTATCAAATATAGACTACAAAATCAAAAACTTTGAGACACTTCAGTGTTTTTTTTGTGGAGTTTTATTTGTAAATAGTGTTGTAGGCAAGGAGCATTGATCCCCCTTGTTACTGGAGGATGTGTATGTGATCTTTTAGGATCTGGTTTGTAGGCATGTGGTGGTTCACAGTGTCACAGCACTGCAGGCTGAAAAAGTCAAAAAACTTGAGGTGTGTTTCCTGAGAAGCAGGGATGGGCCATTTTGTTGCTACTTTTCCTATCTAAAAATCTTACAGTTAGTTTTTGCTTTTATGTGTTAAAAAAAATTTCACTGACAATGTTTGCTAATGCCCCGAAATAATATATTAAAAATAGAGCAGAACAACAGTCAGTGTTAGCTTTGGGTTTGGCTTCAGAGACTATATGAATTTCTTGCTACAGAAAATAAGCAAATAAAAGAATTGCTTAAATAGCTGAGACTGGTGGCAGAAATTCTGCACACAGAATTAATGTTTTCATTCCTATGACATGGTTTCAGTTTGCAGCTTTTCTTTGTTTATTTTTACTTGTTGCTTCATTCCTTTGTTTTAAGCAAAGGTGTTAGAACCCTGAGGACTTTAATTTAAAATAATACCCATATATTATTTGTACTTCAGTCATTAACATAAAAGCTTAACTAAATGTAAGTCTAAATTTTCATGTGTGTTCCTCAAATATTAAAAGTTACACATGCATTCTGTGGGGTTTTTAGTGGCATTTCATGTGTGGGTGTAAATACTTCTTGAGTTGCCAAGTGAATGCTGTTACGATGGCAAAATGAAGCTCATGGTGCTGTTTTCCCAGCAGTCTCTGTGAAGAATATGCCTTAGTATAAAAACCAAACCAAATTTTTTTAAATACTGCATGAGAGCACTGAAATCCACAATACAGAACAAAACTCTGCATTTTACCCTCATTTAAGATGCTTGGACTCAACATGTTGCAAAGGACATAGTAAGTTTTGTTCAGTCTCTTGTAAAATTGTGGTACAATATGTGGTTATAGTAAGGTATATTTTTAGTTTCCTGCATTTGCATTTTGTAGAGCATGATTGTAGCTTAAGGATGTTTTTAAATGTCTGTAGTAGTGAGTAGGGGAAGTAGATTGAAAAAGATGCAACCAGAATGCTTATAATTAAACTCAATCTAGATAATTTTGTTTTGTGTGAGGTTTTTTTTTGGTTGCTATTTTTTTTCCTCTTTCTTGATAGAATTTGTGGAGCATTTAGGTTGTGAAATTGTGAGGGGGAAGCATGTGCTCAAAAGGATCAGGGTAATATGGGCAAAAGCAGAAATAGTTGACTGAATGGGTTAACTCCTGTTTCCTGAGTTGTTTGATCAGGGCAAAAAAATAGTATTAAAAAACTCCACTGCATTGCTTAGTATGTGTAAAAGAATCTGGAAATAATCCTGAAGGTTACATGTCTTGTCCTAATATTCATATGTGTCTGCAGTGAAGTGCTGCACTTCCTGAGTCAAGGGAGGGCAAGTGGGAAAGCTTTTGATCCATACAAAAAAGTGGAGATAAAATGTTTAATTATTAACAGTTTTACAATGTTGGAAATAGCAGGAAATAAAACTTGCTGGAAGTTGAATAACTTTCCGAGTTTCTAGCTCTTTCTGGATTTGGTAAATGTCAGATTAATTGTATCACAGCTTGCGAAGATACCAAAGCCTGAACTAAAAGAGAAAAGGCTGAAGTGCTCTGAAAATAAATTGTTGCCTATAATGCTATACTGAAATGTGTGTATAAGTATGTGTGTATCTGAGAGGGTGAAAATGAAGCTTTCACTAATTTTTCTAGGTGATAATACACCGTATAAAGCTTTCTTTAAAGTATAAACCTGGGTTGCAAATCCGGTTTTGCTCTAACAATGAGACAACCAGGCTGTTTCAACTTCATTGTTACGTTGCCAAACCAGTTAAAATAGAAGTCTGTATTTTTTCTTTTTTTCATGCCTCCTGAATGAAATTAATATTCAGGCAGCCTGTTCATCTGCTGCACCTGGCAAAAGTGGTAGAGCTTTCATGTCAGTGAGCTGAGCACAAAGTTGCCTCTGCTGAGAAAGCTGGGCCTCAAGATTGTTCATTTAGTGCCAAATTATAAAGAAGTGGTTACTTCTAATTTGGTCTTTTTATTAGGTGATGTTTGTTTTGAAGGTTTGTTTGTTGGTTTTAGCAAGTCAGCCTGAAGCACTGTGGCAGATCCATCAAAGGTTTTCTCCCAGCTGCCCTTAACCCCACAGCTGGCCAGTGTGAGGTTTTCTGGTTCATTGTGGACAGGCTGACTTTGGTAGAACTTGAGAAAATAGACTGTGTGCAACTTAATATTTTAAAATTTGCATGATATATTGGGATTCATTCAAATCTACTTACATGCAAAGATTATGTTGACTTTCATTTAATATACCGAAGCAATAAGAAAAATGGCTGTACAAAGCCTTCATAAATTATAGGAGGGTCATGAATTGCAACTGCTTCACTGTTGCGATCTGGCAGGATCTTTTAGTAACCAAGAATTTGCAATAACAGATTTAAACATGATGGGTTAAAAAAAAAAAGGCAAACCCACTGACTGGAATATAACCCTTCATTTCTGTTGTCAGCTCACCTGGAGTCCTGATCTCAGATCAGAATTCACTGGTGTGAGACATAACAGGTTTACAACCTGTGTGTAATACAAGGCAATAGACAGTGACAATTTAAACACTTTTAAACCTGAAATATTTTTTCCTCTAGGCCTCAATGCAAGAAAATGCTGAGGGGGTAGAAGCAGTTTTGTATAGAGCCTATGACCAGCTCCCTAAGCACATGGATGCAATTTGGAGAGGACTGGGAGCATGAAAACTGCTTTATTCAAACTACTGAAAGTACTCTGGGTTCCTGTTGTGATAGGCTAATGAATGGTCTGGCATTTTGGGACTGAAACCAGAGGGGTTGGTTGTCAGGAATTTGCACGCGAAGATGAAGTTTATTTGTCCTGATGTGGAACAGAAGCGAGAGCGGGTGTGGGGGAACAAAGGGAGGGAAGGTGCTTGTTTCCAGTTTGTCGTATCAGTCTCCAGTTATGAAACAGAAGGTATCAGTGCATAAACTTTGAAGCCAGGAAAAGCCTATTTCTATAATCATAAAGGCAATTTTTGCTGTAGTTTGTAGCTATTTTGAGAGCTGAGAGGATGACAAATGTCCAGACAATCTGGATTCTGAATAAAAGGTGGCAGAAATGTGGGTGGTTCTATGGAATCTTGACTTGGGGGAAGTTACTTCCTGTATCCAGATCTGATGACCGCTTGGACTTTGAATGGCACTTAGGACACATAGTCAACTTCCTAGAAAAGGTGATCAGTACCACTGAAAACTGGTTGACTCTAAATGTGCCTTAGTTAGGATTTTGGTTTTGGTCTTGCTGTTTAAAGGTGGTGTATTAAACCAGTGCCTGAGATCCTTGTAAAAATTTCATAGCTATTAAATATTCCAGTGTGGTAGGTACTTTAAAACACTCTGTGTAACCTACTTAGCCCTCCTTGATTCTTTGGAAGAGGATTGAATGAATCTGCAAATTATTTCATAATTGTTAAGATTTAGATGTCCCATGCTAACTTTCACTTCAGGTTTGGTTAAATCTTAAGAGAAAAAAGGGATTTGCTGTTTTGGGGGCTCTCTCATGAGCTGTGCTAATGTGGTCTTTGTGCTTTCTTGTTCAGAGCAAGCAACTGATGATTTGGCAAGGAGATTTCCTCTAACGTGATGTTTGGATTTGTGACTGAGTTTAAAACTGTTGAAAACTTTATGATCTAATAATATTTTCTTGATTTTCAGATTAACTGCTGAAGTACTGATCGAGTTCTGCTATTCTTCAATGAGGAACTACAGGCTGATCTTTTGCCATAATCTTAAACAACCATAAATGACAAAAGAATGCTTGGTCAGTGAGGGCAGCTGGCGCAGAAAGCGTTTTTCAAACTCGGCTGTTTAAGTACTCTGAGGTAGGTTTCTTAACTTGTTTTACTGGGAACAAAAAAAGAAAAGCAAGAGTGGATTTCATAATGTCTAATCTATTAGAGTTTATCCATTAGTGAACAGGGAATTTAAGTTTGGTTGCAGTGCTTTGACTAACAGCATATACTTCATGTTCTGTGTGCTAGTCTTTATGAAAGTGACTGCTTGCGTTTCAGCAAGTATGTTTTCTTTTCTTTTTATTATTTATTTTGAAAGGACAGTTTTTTCTTTGCTAGAAGAAATATTTTGGTTTTGACAGGATAACAGCTTGACTGAGTGACTTACACTGCCCTTTATTATCTATCTAGATCCTTTATCAAGCAAAGACTTGCAAGAGAAGTTTGAGCTTCTGCCTGATAGAATGGTATCACTGAGCATCTAGAAACTAGCTTTGGGGGTTTTCTGTTCAGTAAAAATTTTAATTTGATGCAGGTGTTGAAGGCTTTATTATGTAGACCAGAAAATGCCAAATATATTTAAAAATTATTACAGTGCAATTGTGTATCGCAAAATACTTAATAACTTAATATAGTTGAAACTTGGAGTTTTGGTTTGATGTCAATGACTGGTTTCATTTCTTGTTGAGAAGCTTTTGTATTGAGTTCTGAAAGCCTGACTACTACATGCTGTCAGAAAAAGTACTGAGGAATCGAACAAAGTACCTTAAAACTTAATTAGAAATTTTGCAACTAGAATTTTCTGCATTTTCTTTGCTGTATATATGTTCTTCTCAGTCCTCTGTTGAGGGTTGGACAGAACACATCAGTGATAGTCATTTATGGAGTTAGCTGTGTTTGGAGTCATTACAGACCTGCCCATTAAATCAGTGAATTGATGGAGACAAACCAGAGGGTATTTGCAATAGGTAATTAAAACACTTTGTGTTACAGATCAATGCTTTCAACAGCATATACTGAGGTGTGTTTTTTGGTTTTAATTTCTCTTATTGACAGAAAAGACAGCTTTGATTTTTGGCTGCAAAAAGATATGAGGAAGAGCTCCTCCCCTTCCTTGAGTAACTGCAACTCTGTTCTTGCTAACAAAATATTTGGAATTCCACTTGATGAGCTGCAGCAAGAAGGGCAACCAGACAATGAGGTTCCATTCATAGTCCGCCATGTGGTGGACTATATTGAGGAACATGGTAAGTATTACCTTGCTGTATGTAAAATAATGTATTTCACTGTTATTCTTACAGAATAGATTGTGGGTTTTGAAGAGTACTTGTTTACTGAAGTTATTTATTTAATTGGATGTGGTTTGGTTGTTTTGGGTACTTCCTTACTTTACTCCTTCTGTTATGTTTATCACTGTTTTCTAGCCAAAAGTAATGCGGTCAGTTCAGCAGGACGCCTCCTAGGAAATGTTGTGGTTTTGGTACTGCTAACATTTCCGATGTTGTTTTATTGTTACCTGGGCACAAGAATGTGTGTGTTGGGAAGAGAACTGCTGGAAGTCTTGCAAAACTGCTTTCAAGAAAATGTTTCAGTCAGTATGGGAATTACACATATCTGACTATCAGTATTTTTTCTGATATATTTGTCCATACTGTAGCTAAAAATTTTCTGCAATTTTTTTCCAACTCAGGGGGTCTGGAACAAGAAGGACTTTTCCAAGTCAATGGGAATGCTGAGACAGTGGAGTGGCTCCGGCAACGATACGATAATGGAGAAGATGTGGACCTGGTTAAAGAAGCAGATGTACCCTCAGCTATTAGCCTTCTTAGATTTTTTCTTCAAGAACTTCCAGAGCCAGTTATTCCAGGCAGCTTGCACATACATTTGATGCAACTTTCGCAAGGTAATAACTATTTTTGATTCAGGGTTTTTATGTTATGATTTTAAGAGTAAAACCCAGTGTTGAATTGAGATTTGTTGTGGCACTAAGGTATCTTTGGTGTCTGTAATAATAATGATATAATACTGCTGTGCACCTTGGTTGCAATGTTACCTGTCAGGACTGGAAATGGGGTTGAGATATACTCACTTGGTGTGGCAGCATAATTTCTTTCTACTGCTGTAAAATCTAGTGTGAAAATTGTTTTTTTCCTCCAGTGTTTGAATAGAGAACTATGGATGGGTTTACATATGGATTGTTTTTAGCCTGCCATTTAGTTCCCTACCATTTAGTTCCCTTTTGTTAAATATATGGAAAAACTTCACTTAAACTTGCAACTTACTGTCTTTAATGTCTTTAAAAGCGTGTAAAATAAAATTATTTCAGGAGGATTTAAAGTTACCTGTATCAAGGAAATCAAACCACATAAAACCTTAGTGTTTCCAGATGCTAAAATTAGACTTTTGATTTCCTGTAATTGGGTTTTGCCTGTCTGATAGGCTTATCTCAGTTAGTTTGCAGAATTACATCGTCAGCTGCATCTGAGGCAGAGGAATTCATTAAAGAAATGCAGGAAGTGGTAGTAATTGTTGACCGATGTGTTGGTTCTGGTCTTTTCCCTCTTTAGCAGTCCTTCCATGTTATTAGGTTAGGCTTAGTCCTCAGGATAACTTCATTATACAGCAATGTGTGGCCCGTCTTCATCGTTAGAAGCTCATTACAGGTGATTTTGGTAATTGAGGTGTGAAGTGATGATCCCAGTGCACTAGGCCCTGTGTCCCAGAAGTGTGTATGCATGCTTTAGTGCCAGAGGACTTCAGTTAGAGGTAAGAATGTTCTCCCTTTAGGTCTCTGGTTGTTTAGAACTTAAATTTTGGGACAGAGTGGTTAGACAAAACATGGAGATGTGTATGTGCAGAGTGGTCTGGTTATCAGCTCTCTCGTGCTCCCTTTTTTTTGAAGGTCTACATTGTTAAAGTACTTTTTAAAGTCTTTTTTTTCCCTGTTCTGTTTCCAAAATGCATTTCTAAAGTAAGAACTGTCAATGAAATGTTAATTTTATTGTGTTATGTGTTGAGATAACTATTTTCTGTGCCTCGTTGCCTGCATTCAGCTACTGTAGATGTTGTCTGTGTCTGAGTAAATGAAATCCTCCACAGTTCCTGCTTGGTGTTCCTCTACATACACACCAGGGAATTTGTCCACTCTTTGCTTTGATGTTGAGGACGAGGATGTCTCTGCTCTCTCATCTAGAGAGGCAGAGATGGCTCATCATCTTCAAACGTATTTTTCTCTCTCTAACTGGTCTGAAAAGAGTTTTCAAGTGTCTGAGAAAGAAGGGGAGAACGCTTTGTATCAATTTTTCTCCCATTTTGCTTTCCTGATGTTTCTTTTCCTATATATGGAATTTCTCAGGTACAAACAGCTGTAAACTCTTTGAACCTTGTTTGCCATAAGGCTGATGATGTAACAAAATAGATTTGTGGGGAGATATTTTGATGAAGAGTGTAGTTAAATGGGGTGAGAATGAGGAGGTTTTATGGTGACCCTTTTTCAGGTCTGAAATTGAATCAGCGAGCTTCAAGCTAAGCATGTGTGAAGATGATTGCATTGAGATAGCTTGGATTTATCAGTCAAGTATTATAAGAGCAAGTAGAGTGGTAAGAAGGGGGAGCTTGTAAAAGAAAAGATGTCAGAGTAGCTCATCTGCTAGAAGAATTTAACTAGATGGAAGTTAACTCACTACCTGGAGCTGTTGCTGTCTCTAGAGCTCTTCTGCAAAACAATTGTTATGTAATAGTGGTAAAACAAAAACATACAGAGTTTGCCCTCTGAAATCAGAAATTTGAGCATTAATTGGGGAGAATGTGCAAAAGAGAATGTGGTGGATAATATTGAAAAAATGCAAGTTAATTTTCATATTTTAGCCTGTGGTTTCACCAAATTAGTTGTACTTTCAGAATTAAGTAATGGTCATAGTAAAAAAGCTGATCAGTATCAAATATTAAAAAGCAGATATCTTCTTTGTGATTGAAATATTTTCATTACTTTTTCAGATTATAATAATGAAGATGAATTTGGAAGAAAGTTGAGGTTCCTCTTGCAACAGCTTCCACCTGTTAATTACAGTTTGTTGAAGTTTCTGTGTAAATTTTTAGCTAACGTAGCATCGCATCATGAAGAAATTTGGTCAGCAAGTTCTTTAGCTGCAGTCTTTGGCCCGGATGTTTTTCAGTAAGTTAATTATAAAAATTCATTCACTGTTTCAATGGGAATTTGAGTATCTGTCTGTAGTTTAAAGTCATTCCTAGTCCATGAGCAACAGTAGCAAAGTGCACAGTGTGTTTCCAGCAGAATCTTTCTTTCTGTTCACACCCACGCTCTCACCCCAGTTTGGTTTTACAATTTTTGCTAAGATTTAAACAGCAGCCTGTCTATGAGCTGTGGCATCAGAAACTACTGGTTTGATTGTTGCATTACTACATTTATTCTGAGGTTCAAATATTTTAGTGATAGTATGTAAGGCTACTATTTGTAGCAAGGAAACAGTTCTCGGAGAAGACTGTTAAAGTACCACCTTATACTGTTGTTTCCTCTCCACAGGAGCATACTTGAATTTTAAGTATTTCTCTTGAAAAGTTAATTGACTATATAGTTGATAATTCATCATTTTAAAATACAGTATAAAGCATTATAATGCAGTAGTGTGAAGGCATGCTTAAAGTCCTGTGTGTTCAGATTGGATAGGGGATAATGGTGTGAAGTGTAACACTTAGTCATGGAAGATATTCGGAGGTGTTTTTTGGGGAAACAGTTTGATTTCGATTTTTAAACTAAAACAGTGTTGAAATCTTTAGCATTTACACAGAGGTGGAGGATCTGAAAGAACAAGAAATAGTTAGCAGAATAATGGCAGGACTTCTGGAGAACTACTATGAGTTTTTTGAAAATGAAGAGGAAGATTTTTCATCTACTAATGATTTGAGCTCAATAACTGAGCAGGTAAGAATATTTTGAATGGCAATGTGTTACCGCTTAACTGACAGTTTTATGTTTATGAAAGATACATTGAAATACAATTTCTTTAGTATGACTTTAAGAAGTTTCTTGCAAACGGACAAAACCTGGCATTTTCTTCATTTTCTTAATATTTGTGAAATTGTTGCTTTTGTAGTAAGTATAGCTATGCTGTATTGAAAAATACATAGGGACTAAACCAACAGTGGTATCCTGCCCAACATAGACACTGTTATAAACAGCTAATGACCAATTGAGGAATGAAGAACTGTTTTTTGATCAAATGAAGAATGACTCTTTTTGGTCTTGGTCAAGAGTATTTCTAGGTGTGTCTTACAGGAACACGCAGGGTCTGTCACTCCACTTCATGATGTTATCATTGGTGCTTTCCTGTGCCAAAGCTGTTGAATGATGTTTCTGATTCTAAGACTTGAAAATAATATATTTTCTGTAAAGAGGAAAAACTATTAATAATAAACAATTGTTAAGGTGGATAACAAGAAGTACTGAATTTTAAAGCCTATCTCACAATCTCCTCCTCTAGCAAGACAGGTAAGGCAAGTACTGGGGCAGTTGGCTGCTTCCTCTTCCCTGCAGCAGATGTTGGTCTGGTCTGCCAGGCATGGGCAACAGGTTCTGGAGTGAGCAGTGTCTGCTGTGTGAGCTCCTCGAGCAAACGCTGCAGCTCTGCACAGCCACATGCAAGAATATGTCTGGCACTGGGAGCTGACACAGCCCTGCTGTGTGCAGGGAGCTGCTGAGCAAAGCCGGGCTGTGACTCCTGCAGCTGGAGACTGGGGGCTGCTGCTGAGTTGGGATAACTGCTCTGTAAACCAGAGCTGCTCTGTGCTCTCAAGCTTTGAAATTACTGGCTTGGCTATGCCTCATTATGTTTTAGCAAAAGGGTTTCCTAAGCACAAAGTCTCTTTGGTGTGTGGTTTTGTTTGTTTTTCCCGAAGTTGGAGGGCTGGTGGGGTGTCCCTTTAATTTCGTGGTGTCTCCACCAGATGTCAACAGTGCTCTTCTGTCGGGGGCTGGTGCGGTGGGGACACAAGGGCTGCTGTCCCCGCTGGGCACAGCCCTGCTGGCAGCTGCCCCAGTGTGTGGGTGGGCTTGCCTTTGCTTCACTGGAACATCCCCTTGCAATTACAGAGGAAAATCAGGGATAAATACATTTCTTGCCTGGAATGTAGTTCCATGTAACATGTTACACCCCTTTTAAAAACTAACAAATATCCCCTCTCCACTTTCTGTGTAATCTTTGACTTCTAAAGTTTCAGTTTTTCTTAATTTAGTGGTTCTGTTTTACACTGGTGACAAATACTATTTTCTTGAGGCTGCTGCTTTAATTTTAGGTTTGCAGGACTGGGAGATCAGCAATCAGTCACAGAGGCACCTGGGGAGTCAAACAGAATCACTTTGTGTTCTCTTTACCTTTTCATGTTTTAGACATTGTTGCCTTTTTAAAAATGAAGTTGACTGTCTTGAGTTGCTAGTTGGCTATATTGTTTTTCCTTTTAAATTGGC
This sequence comes from Origma solitaria, assembly GCA_013397895.1. Lineage (NCBI taxonomy): Eukaryota > Metazoa > Chordata > Aves > Passeriformes > Acanthizidae > Origma > Origma solitaria. The sequence continues at coordinate 504,161 of VZRL01000238.1, read as the reverse complement.
TATATTTTGGTGCTTCAGTAAAAACATCTGTGTTTGGAAACAAAGAAACAAAAATAGACGAGAGCACAGAAACTTTGTAAGTGTTCACTGAGGGCTTTGAAGTTTGGGGTCTTAGACTTCTATATTGCCTTTCCTAGGAGGGTTTGAAAATGCTTCTGATACATGGATAAGGCTACCTGTGGAATAGAGGAGAATTATCTGTTTTAGACACAGCTGAGGAAAAGTTCTGTAATTCATGATTTCAGCGTGGTTGAGATTTTGTTGTTTCTTCATTCTGCTTGTGTTCATTTATGGCATCAGAGGTGCTTCTAGCTTTTTGTTTTTTGTCCAGTGTTGAAAAGCAGCTTTTTAATGGTGTAGAATTTATAGTTTTACATAAAAGCAAGTCTAGTGTGCCTGTTCTTTCCTAAAATTGAAAAGTGCTCTCCTCCTACACGTTACTTTCATACCTTTCACGCTCTTTTAATTCCCTGGACCTCTTGAAAGGAACTTCTCAATCCATTAACTTCAATTAATCTTTTTTAGATCAATGATCTCTTGGAAGAAGAGGAAGATGTAAAGCTTGAGCAGTCGGAAGAACTTCCAGAAGATGGCACAGAGAAACCTGTTGAAAGTCCAGCTGTGGTGAATCTAGATATGACAGGGAGTCTCTCAGATTCCAGGAATGTTACAGCATCAACAAGGTAACTTGCTTCTGCCTTGGAGTTTGGATTTAAAGTTTGGATTGTAATTTATTCTGTCAGAGAGAGAAACTGTCAGACGTTTGAGCTAAGTGTTGGTGTCGACAAACTGAAGCTTTAGATGGTAGGTGCAGTTCTTATAATAATAAAATATGGGTTAAAATAACTGTTCCCAAATTCAGCAGAGGAATCCCTGTAGAGCTCAGATCAGATTAAATATGGTGATTTACGCAAGGAAGGGTAAAAAGGGCATATTTTAGTGAAACTGTAAAGCAGTATTTAAACAGTAAATTTTATAGCAGAAATAACAAGAATCTGCCTAGTGGTAGATCCAAACCTATTCTGTACCATGCTTCCACCAGTCTCTTTCAATGGACAATCCTAGGACTGTTTCTTGTCAGAGAAGAGAGCTGTGGGCAGATTTGGAAGTCGCAAAATATGATATAGGCAGGAATGTTAGTGGGAGTCAGCTTTTAAGAGCAATTCTCATAAAAAAGATGCGTAAACATAAAATCATGCTTTCGTTTAAGAGCTTATTGGTGCTTGCTTGTAATACTCAGATTTATATTTTACTTGCTTGTAGTACACAAGGTTTTATTTTTAAGTCTGCTTTACTTGTACTTAGGGTTTACATTCTACAGATGGTGAATTTTACCTCTTCCCCTCTATGGCATGTGTTTGGTATGGGTATTGCATGTAAGAGCTTGTAGGGAGGAGTGAGGAGGAATCTATAATAACAATGTGACTAAAAGCAGAAGAAATGCAGGGAAAATCACAAGTCAGTTACTGCCGAAGAATGAGTAGTTCGAAGAATGTGGATTTTGGGTTGAAATCTGTTCAGCTGCTATCTACGTTCTTCATTCTACATAATGGCAAGAAGCTGTAAAATATCAAATAATGACAGAATCATGATTCTGTTTTGTAATTTAGATTATATTTTAATAGTTAATTATCTTTGTCAGTAATAAAGCTTCTTCATTGTGGTTTGAATTAAATTTTTAAAAAAGTTGCAATTTAACTATTCGCAGGTATTGGGTTGCTTCTGGAATGTGTAAGCACAGCAGTAGTGACAAACCCAACAGTTTAAATTGTATAGCCTGAAGAGAAAAACATTTTTACTTGATGTTTGAGGTTAATTTAAAATGAATAGGCATTAATTATGGTTGGAATTTTGCATAATTTGTGGGGAAGGATAAGGAGGAATCCCTTAGAAGAAGGAGAATTTTGACTGTAAAACCAGAACAAGTGCAGGAAACATTAAAAAAAAAAGTTAATGAGAAAGTGCTCTTTATTAAACTTGTAACCACCATAAATACTGTAAATATTTTTCAAAACCTAATGGCTTTTATGTACATGTTTAGTGGCTTGTTTTGGTCTTAATTTCTTGATGTAAAAAAAAATAATTAGAAAAACAAATGTTAATGCAGGTTTATTTGGACTATTTATTTTTGTCCTGACGTAAAGCCTGTGGCAGCTTATACAGGAAGGAGGAGGAGAAGTAGGTGTTAAACATGATTCTTGCACTTCTTTAACCTGGGATTTTGTTGCCTTTTTGCTGTTGTCAGGTTTTGGGAATCAAATATCTGTGTATTTTGGTCTCTCTATGGAGAGAAGTAAAAGAGATTGTTTATCTTCATTTGTGTGATGGGGCATCTGACCTTCCTCCTTGTTATTTGGACTATAACTTGCTTATAATTTTGCCCAATGCCTTTTTTCTCTACTCATTCTGTTTGTTCTATCTGAAACCTATGACCTTCCTGCACTGCATGGTGTTAATTTGACTTTGAGTTAGAGATCTTGTGAGAATGTGGATAATCATTAATGCACTTTGATTTAGTGACTGCTTGAAAATTGTATTTATAATAAACCTGTTGAGTGATCTTTGAGCCCATTACCCAGCAGGGAGCATTTGTTGCTCACAGGTTGGTGTTGAGCACGTAAAGGAAACTGTTCTTTACCAGAAGCCTTTTCCCCAAGGCTCTTTCCCTTTTGCTGTCCTGACTTCTGGAGTAAAGAATTACTGACTCAGCATTGCAGCTGAATTTTAAGATGTGCTGCCGAAATAAGTACTTTAGAATCCTTCTCTGTCACTGTTCCAAATTTTTCATCCCTGAGGTTTGTCAAGCAGTATTTGCTTTAATTGGGCAGTTCATCTGAAATGTTGTCAGTCAGAAGCCCAATATAAAAACTCTTTGGTTTTGGACTTTTCAAAATTATATGTGTAAAAATATGAGATATGACAGGCAGTAAGTTGTATAAACAGTTTGCTTTGTTTCTACTAAATGCAGTGACAAGGGCAACATCCTCACTGTTTCTGTGATATTTTTGTTAACCCTTTTGTGATTTAATTAGCTCTTGTCAGAGAGAAGTGATAATATTAACAGCTACCAAGTGAAACAAAATGCATGGTAAAGCTGACCGAACAGAAGAGCTGCCTAAATTGCTAAAAAATACATTATTATTTTAACCTAGTGCCGTTTTTAACGTCTGAATACTTGTTCCTCCTTCCATCCTGGAAAATGTGTAAACAACACGTTAGGAGAGCTTTCAAGTGTTGATTGGGCAGCTTATTGTCAGGAGTGACCTCATGTTGCAGTCGATTTCTATTTAGACTGCAGGGTTTAGTGCAGCACTCCAGAGGTGCCGGCTCGGCTCGCAGGCAGCCCCCGGAGCCCAGCAGCAGCATGCACAGCCAGCAGCCCACAGCACGCTTTGCTGGCTTCCAAATGAAGCATTTTTACATGAAGTGCTCTTTTGGGATAGCAAAAATAATCAGAATGGCCTGCAAAGTTCTTCTGCACAGGTAAATATATGAAAGGGAAATGTCGTTTTGATAGGATTGCAAGGAAGGCTTTAACTTTAAAATTATGTGAGATTAAATGGGGTTTGGAGATAGAAAATTAAATAATGTCACAACTTATTATTTTAATGAAAATAAGAATTTGTATACCATCAGGAAATTACCAAGGGAAACATGGACATGTTTTATCTCTAGTTAATGAATTTTTCTACTTTAGATATGTTTTTAGTGGGACCTTTTATGGATAGGGAGCCAGTGCAGAAGGGATTCTCAGGAGGGGGTTAGCATTATGAAACAAAGATGTTTACCTTTCTGTGTCTTGCTGTGTCATGCTGCGTTAAGGCTCTGTCTGGCAGTATAAATTACAGCTTTTAAAAAGTATTCTTGAACTGTGCTACATGGGCTCAGAAGTTGTAATGGCTTTTCACCTAAGATTGTCACATTTGTTTCAGAAAGTGCTTAGTTGCTAAAGTGATTAGCTGAAGATGTAAGGTATTCTTTATGTAGTAAGAGGATTCTTTAGGCTTTGTAATACTGCTGATTTATGCGCAGCTTTTGCTGAGTACCTCTAATGCTACTAAAAGTGTTGAATTAAAGCACTGGAGAAACATCCTGTGCTGAGGGCTGAAGGTTACACACTAGGATGGAAAATTTTGTTGTGAACCATATCTGAAATCATCTGGATTCTTTGGAGATGAGTTTGATTCTTCCTATTCTTGACACAGTTCCTCATTGTCTCAAGTAGTAGAATAAAAGGATTTCAAGTCATCACAGTTTCCTATAAATAGTGTTTGTACTTGTGCCCTTGACTGAGTTCTTCTTGCTCTCTTTTGCAATTAGAGTGTTGCAGTGTTCTGTGCTCTGATTGCCTCATTTTTTCTCCCAATTTGTCCTAGGAGTGATGGTTTCAATAGTAATAGAATAGATGGTTTCAATCTACATGATTATGTATTTGTACCTTTAGAATGCAAGAATACCTTTCATAAAGCAACTTTTGGAGAACTTACTGAGATGGATACTTAAAACTACATTTTTCATGTTTTTAAATATTACTGGTTTATTTTTCTGAGATTCTTGATCATTCTTCTTTTACCTTGTTCATGAAACTGAACTCACAGCTTCATATCTTTGTTTTTTATTTCACGTATTGTCAAAACAAAGTGTGTTTATCATAAAATCTACTTTGTATAGTTGTACAAATGGTGGGGCTGTGCTGAACTTCAGTGCATGGAAATACAAAGGCAATGTAAATATCTTAAGCTGTAAACTACTTTTTGCCACTTTTTTGTTTGTAGGAGAAGTACAAAATGCCAGTGTGTTTTCCCTCAGTTATCTGATCTGCAGCTTTGAAATCAGTGGCTACAAGATCTGGCATCTATGTCAGGTGTTCTAATTTCCCAAAGCTATGTCTGTTTTGAAATAGTAGTTGAGTGCTTGCTGCCTGTTCTGTCAGTGCATTTGGAATAGATCAGCTTTGGCTTTTCACCTAGGCAAAAACACACACAAATCATAAGATGAGCTTCATTTGTCAGCAAGTTTCCATTAAAAGTCAAGAAAAAAGGGGAAGAAAAGTAATTAAAAGCCTCTGTGAGCACCTGCTTTTTCAGTTGTGCCAGGGTGGGGTTTAAACACTGTGCATTCTTCTGTTGGCCCAGTACAAGGTGTGTAAGGCAAACTGGTATAGTTAATTTTAAATAAATACTTTAACCACTTTCTTTATCAGCCTATATTTAATTGAAAGTCCTTTATTACCTGTATTTCATCTACCTGGAGGAAGGAAAAACTAGAAAGTCTGCTTGAGGTGATTTTGCTCTCTGGAAGTGGAACTACAATAAACCTCATAAGTTCTAACCAGGACATTCTTTGCTGTATTGAAACGATTCTTGGGTAAGCAGAGAGACTTGTCTGCATTTTTTAGTGCAAGCAAGGCTCATATCAGTCAAAACTGATAGGATACCTCACAGAGGTGATGATAACTTGCTCAGTTCTCCAGGGGAGTGGCAAGCTCCCTTGTATTTCAGGATACACCTTATGCATTCATGAAAATAATATTTAAAATCAATTTTGTCTGGCAACAGTGTTGTTGCACAGTAAAGAGTAGACTAAAATTTTGTTTTTCAGCTTTTTGCACTTAGTTATCTGTAATAGGAAGAAAAAGCCTTTGTTTATCTCCCTGCCTGCCTCCAAGTTAAGCTGAAATTAGTATTTGCTTTTTTCTGAGTGAGGTATGTGTGTGTTACAACTCACTACTGTTGATAGGAGATTTCTCATTTTTTATTTTATTCTTTGCTGTCACTTTGTCTAAAGTTTTAAGTACTCTGTTTGTAATAAAATTTTAATTGTATTAATGAAAAATTGTAGAGGGGCCACATACACATGAATTAACTGACTTGCGTTAGTTATGTTGATTTTCACCCTCCCACCCCTCCTTGAGGAGTTTAACATTCTAGGCTGAATTGGCTTTGCCTGGAGATTTCCAGGTGCTTTACAAATGTCAGGCTCCTGTCCCAAAATCTGCCTTCCACTTGATATGTTATAGTTGTGCTCAGAGAGTGTTGTAGATCTGTGGAATGTTGCAGAATAAAATTATGCAGCAGTGGGAAGAACCTGTGGAGGAAAGCAGAGTAATTTGGAATTTGCTTTAGGCAGCAAGGTTAAAATCTGCATTCTTAAGCAAGGTGTCAGGAAATGTTTGACTACAAAATTATTAATATTTCCCATGGGAAAGACCATACTTCTGAGAGCTTGGAGCTTCATAACACAACAAATATTGGCTCTTGAGAAACAGAAATCTGCATTGCTACTTCTACAACTTTGTCTCGTGATGGTGTTCTTTAAGATCTCATCATTTAAATAATAAAAGGACTGCAAATCAGGGTGTTCTTTACATGTTTATTCTACTTCTATTAGCTGCATCACATGCAATATTTAAATATTTTCTAAGTTAAGACTTAGACTAAGTTCAAGACTTTCATTGAATATGTTAAGTTTTGCATTATATTAACTGGTTGTTATCTTCATTGCAGTGCTCATATCTCTCCCATAAGTATCTTGCCAGCCTCTGCAGAGTAAGTATAATGAAAATGCAAGATGTTTGAATTGTGCTTATACTAGAACATGCATAGAAGTTATGTATCCTTTCAAGAAAATACATTAGGTTTGATTACAGTTGTGAATGAACATGTTCTAGTGTGAAGTATTTCACTGATGGCATTTAACACTAATGCAGGAAGTACCAAATGCCTGTCAGTGTTGTTGGCTGCAGAGGCATGAGAGCATGGTGTGGTTGAAACTAGAGTCCAAAACACTTTGGTTTTATACGTAGATACGTCATAAGTGTTTTGACTTAAAATTACAATGGCATTCACATTCTATTTTTAGCACCATTTGTAGTTGTTGATATTGAGTAGAGTTCAGTGGAATTGCGTGTACAAATGTGGTGGGAAAATAAAAGCACAGTTTCAGGATTAAAATGGGATTAAATAGTCTGAGGTTTTTACAGGAGGATTTTATAGGCCTCTTGTGTATTTGGGATGAGCTGGTTCAGAAACACTCAGCAGAGTAGTCTGCTTTTAAAGAATGCTCTTCTTTTCTTGAAATTTTGGGTGTATCCTGTTCTTCACCAGGTGCTTGCTGATTGTCTCCGCTATTTGTTGGCTTTTGCCTTTTAAGATTACAGCCCTGTTCGGGGGGGGCTTCAGCCACATGTGCTGAAGTGGAATCTGCTCCAGGGTTGACTCTGACCTGTTACAGACACAGGATTTTACTGTCACATTAATATATCAGTTTTTGTGTATAGTTAAGAAATAGATTAGTTATTGTAATGTGTTGATTACTCTTAAAATACTGTTGATAAACTTCATAGTGCTTTATGTAAATCTTAAGGATTCAAAAATAGTAAGTGTAGTAATTTCCACTGCCTTTTTGGAAAAGTTAGTCTCTTTTTGCCTTGAAGTACTTTGTCATCAAAGATTCCTGTCATGTAAAGTTTATCTCTGCCTTTCTGTGTAGTTGATCAATGCAAAAGTAGAGGTCTTAATAGGACTTTTCTGTCTTTTTTTTTTTTTTTTTTTAGCATTTTAGAAAGAACAATCAGAGCAGCTGTGGAACAGCATCTTTTCGACCTGCAGAGCAGCTTAGATAACGATCTGAAACATATACAGCAACACAGACTGGGCTGTAACAATGAAACAAAAAATCCCAGTGGGGATGAGGAAGGATCTAACAACCAGTAAGATTTTGTTGTGTCTGTAGTGAATTCTGTAGGGTTGTATATCTTAGCTCTTGCAAAAAATCCTACGCAAATCCCGCACTTCAACCCAAAAGTTATCACTTTTGCTATTGCCTTCAATTCATCTATTTTAAAACAAATCAACTTCCATCAGTTGTCACTAATCAACAGCTCTTAAAGCAAATACTTTAAATTGATCGTGTAGCTAAAAATGCTGTGAAGTGTATCTGCTTTAGTGCTGAATTCTGTGCAGGTAGCACAGGAACTTAAATTTACTCAAGTGCTTTCATTCTTATCTCACCGATGTGACTTATGACAAAATTTTACCATATTAAAGCTATTGGAGATTGTGTTTCAATTTCATAACCCTGTCTTTCCATGTCAACATTGCTACTTTACTGCTCTGGCTGCCAGTGTCAAAGAAACAGCCAAAAATGGATAGAATGAGCACTGTGGGTCTATTTGTATAAAGTTCCAACTTTATTTGATCCGATTTTATTTTTCTTGTAATTCAAGCCATTTTCTGAGTGTAGTGATTGCCATGGCAGCATTTGGAAGCTGGTACATTTTGGTACTTTATTAAAAATAAGTAGTCGTGATTAATACTCAGACTCCAAAAATGTGTTGTTGAGATTTCAGTACCTAAATTTCTTTGTTGCTCAGAGCTGGAACTCGTAAACAGAGTCTGAAATGCATGAAGTGTTCAGAGACTCAAATGCTCTTTTCTAAATTGTTCCACCTTTACTGGTTTTAGAAGACAAGAATAAAGTTTGCAGTGGATCATAAAAGTAATAATCATTGCTGGTAGTGAACAATTAAATCTGAGTTTTAGTGCTAGAGATTTAATGTCTTTGAAGTAATTTGTAAGTGGGTAATTGCCTCGAAGCCCTGTAGCAGCTGAATTCCTTCAGTGACAGTGTAAGTGCTGTAAAGGTTGGCTGATCTCACAGAGGGGGAGGCTCCAAGTGCCATCACTGCCGATTTGAAACCAGTATCCTCCTCTGGCACAGGGACTATTGCAAATGCTTCTGATCGTCATTCCAGTGTGGATTAACTGTAAGAGATGATACATGATATCGTTCTTCAAAGGGGTGTCTGGGTTCTTTAAAGCAGCACACTGTGCATAAGGCAAATACGCACTTAAATTAAGAACTGAAAAAACACTGATCCCGTGCCCATTTCTTGGAACTGGTTTAATGGCTAGAATTAAGAAAAAATAGTTAAAATGTTAATTTTCAACCCATCCTGTTTATTATCTCTGTATCTGATAGAGAAGGGGCTTTCTTAATGTGGAATTCTTTCTGAGTGAGGAGAAGGAAAGCAAAGAAGTCAAAGGCTTGTGATGAATGACAGAGTCATGTGGTAACAGGGGTGGTGGCTCATAAAGAATATCCATGAATACAAATATGGTGTCAATTAGTTTTAATCTGGCCCTAATGTTACATGCCTTAAGTTGAAGTCTTGGAAGATTAAATGTTAGAAATAATGGGATTTCTCACTGGAGGGGAACACAGTGACAGTAGCTATAAACTAACTGGCTTCAGTACTGAGAGGAGTGGAGCCACAGCAATGTCATTGAGTCACTATAGTTTCAGGAGGTCGTTGCTTCTGGCTGTTGTGCTTTTATTCCTTAGGTTTGTGTGGTAAGTGTGGGGTGGCTGTATGCCTGGCCCTTCATTCAAGAATTAAATAAATGCACTTTAATATGTCTGTCATGTATGGATGCACAAAACATCACATAAATAATTAAGTTTGCCTACAGGTGATTGGAATTGTAGTTATTACTAGTATCTTTGGTCGGAATAATTCTGTTCCAAGAAAACCCAAACAAAAAGCATCCTAATGTTTGATACTGTTTAAGGAGGGAAAAAATTGTGCTTCTTTTTCTTTTCTTTTTAAGGTGGAACAACAGGTTGCTAAAGTCTTTCTATTTGTATCTTTAGGAATGATGTTATTGAAGATAATGACACTGGTAGCAGTGAAAACACAGGAGACTGCTCTGAAGCATTGGTTTGCACTGATTTAGACAGTGAAGCTATGAAACATGATACTGTAACTGAGGAAGAAGAAAGCATTCGGGTGAGAGGAAGAGTCTCCTGTATATCAAATCATAAGCTGCTGCAACTTTAATGCTTTAGAGATCCAAGTTTTCCAAAGAGTTCTAATGTAGCATTACGTGATGCTGTTGCTCTGTGCAGTTGTCTTCCTTGCTGTGCCATGGGCACTGAGAAATTTTTGTGTATTTTGGTATGGCTTGTTTGGAGCCTGACTGATGTATTTCCATTGTTCTTTCACAGGTACCAGCCCTTCCTTCTGCTGAGGTAAGTCAGTGTGTGAGCCAGCATAGCTCTGGTTAGAGCAGCATCTGGGTTAGTAGAGGCTTCCCAAGGAGCAGAAGCTGTAGAGCTGTGACTGCAGCATAGCCCACAGTTAGTCACCTTGCACTGGATCAGGAAAGGATAGCAGTCACCTTGAGGCTCTGCAGCCTCTTGACTGTGCTTGTGCTAAGAAGGTGTGGTTTCGTAATTAGCTAATTACAGCCTTTTCTCTCTATTTCCAGTTTCTTCTGTGGTAGGCAGAGATGTCCTGTTCTTTTCAGCACATCTCTTCTCTAGTTGATGCAATAAAGGAATTCTGTAGAATATGTGCTGACAAAAATGAAATCAAGGATAACAATAATGTGCAAGAGAAGACAGTATTTTACCACTTGGTGTCAAGTAGCACATATTGCAGCTGTCAGATAAGCCCTTCTAATGAAAAAAATCAGATCTATAGTTCCTTATTTATTTGCTAACACTTCTGTTGTTACAAATCTAAATGGTGATTTCTGTGGGTAGAGAGGTTTGTTACACATGTGTAGAGAACTTTCTGCAATGGTTTTCAGCTTCTTGCCTGTGAGTCCATAAATCTTCCTGAGGTTTCCTGAAAGATAACCAGATAAACAAACCTATTGTTAGTACACTTAAATTAGCTAGAAGAATTTAATGGGTCTTTGAACTTGAAAATATAGGAATGGATGCCATAGCATAGTGAAACTGAGCCGTCTGAAATCTGTGTTTTTATCAGGCAAAATGTTTCTGTAGTGCTTTTCACTACTGTGATTTGCTCTTCTTCAGGGCTTCTGTTTGCTTTTGGGGATCCCAAGTGACTCTCTTGAATCACCTAGCAAGCCAAATTTTTCAGTCGTTCCTACAAACTAGCGTGTTGGTTTAGAATCCCATTCTGTAAATTAAATTTCACAGAATGTATTCGTTGTCCTGGTTCTTTCCTCATGTTTTAGTGCCAAATATTGTTCTAAAAAAAATTAAGATTGTTATCCTATAGCAAAAAATGCACAAAACATGGTCTTGGATATAAAGGGGAACATGATGCTTGGGAGTGCACAGTAGAAGTGCTTTTGTTGTCATACGTGGTGTCATTCCTGACCTTTTTTGCTTTTTGGTAGACTTCTGTCCATTGCTATCAGTGCTAAGGTGACATTTTGGGGTGAAGTTTTGTTTTTTTCACTGCTAGTTTTTACCTTCTTTTTAATACACTGTTTCAAATGTTATTGGAGAGTTGTATCTTTTCGGGAGAGGTTAAAGGGAAATGTGGTAATTTTCCTGTGTGGAAGGAGTTTGAGAGGAGCTTGTAGGGTTGTAGGAGAAGAAACCTCTGCATGTGAGTTCTCCTTTGGGCCTGGAATGGAAATAGAAGCAGCTGTTTCCACACCTCCAGTAAGTGTGACTATGCAAGACTTGCACAGCTCATCTCCAGGGTGGAAATTATCTGCTGGAGTATGACAAATGCACAGTAATTAAAAATTGTTTCCCCAAACTGGAATTTGATTTGAAGACTGAAATCATGTAAAGAGAATAATGGCGTTTTTTCTGATAATACTTGCTGTCAGCAGTGTAGAGGTGGCAACTGTTGGTGTATTTAAACTTTCCTGGTAACTTTATTTTCTATTCAGACACTGTAAAGATAATTTTGTGAGAATTCTTGAAGTCTAAGACTGAATGACATACTTTATATTTCAAATTTCTTGTATTCCCCCAAATAAGACACTTTTCTGAAGAAATCAAGTACTGGGCTTTTTGCATTAATACTTTTAGTGAACAAAATGGTGACATGGATTCATCTGAACTTGTTTTGTGAGCTGGTGTCATAGAACTGACAGCAATTCTTCATCACCTTCCAATTCAGTTGCTGCTTTATTCAGTAACAGGGATTAGTAGCTCCTTTAAAAAGTTTGTCAGACTTGTTTCATTTCATCTATGCTGAGCACAACTCAGCATCCAAGCTGCTTTTGAGAGAAGGATGTACAAATTGCCATGATTTTAGTCACCCCAAACTTCATGCCATGGTTGACAATTTTAGGTACAACCTATATTGACGAAATAATGAGAAATGGTTTAGCTGAAGACGGAAAGTCATTGTGTGACTTTGGGTGATTAAAACGCCTGGTCACTGGCCTTACTTTGGATGTAAAAATGTCACATGGTTAAAAAGTGTGATTGCCATCCCCACACACAAGACACTTTTAGTTACTGAGCGCATTTTGTGGTCCGAGATGATTATGGAAATGTCTTTTCCTTCGAAAGCCATTGTCAAGTCTTTCTAAACATACTTTTTCCCAACAGACTGCAGACATATTATTGAAACCATGTGATGAAGATGAAGATGTTGATGGAGAAAATAATAGCGAAAGGTTTGTGCTTTTCTGTAGTCTTACAAACATATATGATACAGCTTTTTATGTGAACAATCCTGTGTTCTGGGCAAGGGAAATAGAAGAATTAAAAGTTATTTTCTTTAAAATATTTTGGCACATTTTATTGCTCTCAATGATTGAAGAATTAATGTTAGCAACAGTGACTCACCAGGAAGCTTTGTTAATTTGCAGTTTTAGTTCAGCAGTGATTGAAATTTCAGCTTTAGTTCAGTTGAGTTTTAAAATATTTATTCTTAATTTGAGAATAAAGGTCTGAGCCGGTTTTTTCTTTCCGGCTTTGTTCAAGTCTAGTTGTTGTTTACATGCTGCAGCTTGAAATTCAATGTGAAGATCAGACAGTGGAAAAAGAAGTAATCCAACTTTTTTTCCCCCAGAATTTTAATTACTGCTTTAAGTAAATACATTGCCTGTCTGCTATAACTGGATGGGGTTTCTAAGGAAAAAATATAAGGGGAGTGTATAGTGTTTACTGTCCATTAAGAACTTGTGTTTAAAATGATAACAAGGTCTGTGTCTTCTTTTTAGGGAAAATAGTATATTGCTTGATGGCAATGGTAGAATATCTTCAGAAGTGTTTCTGGTAAGAATGATTTCATTTAGATGCAGATACACAGCGTCTTATATGAAATACAAATGTGAAGTAACACAATAAAGCTAGCTTTTGACGTCTTATGGTGGTTGCTTGCCTGCTGCAAGGCTTGGAAAACCTCTGCTAGGGATCTCATCATGTCACTTGATGGAAACTTAGGGCAGCACAGCATGTTTATACTTATGCATCTCATGTAAGAAATGTTTTGTAATGTAAATAATTGACTTCTTTTGGGAGGTGTGTGTGTATTTGTAACTCCTTGAGTTTGGAGAGGATTTTTTTTTTCCCCTTAAAATTTCTAGAAGTGCTGGAACTAATTAGGTACCTGATTTCCAGTTGCTAAATAATAATAAAACTGTTCTGTTATTTAAATTCAGGATTCAAGTAGCAAGACTTGTGATCTTAATGCAAACACTGATTCAGAGGTGTTGGAGGATGACAGCGTTAATGTTCCCGAGGAACCTCCGGGTGTCCAAGTACCACGTCTGGATCTGAAGAATGTATCTGATGGTGACAAATGGGAAGGTAATTTTTGCTCTTTAGCTCACAATATAGTTGGGGAGGAGTGGTAAATGCAACAATTTACAAAATAGAAGCGTCAGACAACAATATGTTCCTGTGCACATGGTAAGATTGACCAAGTCATGACATAGGTTTCATCTTATTTCAGAGCCATCTGCAACTTAATTAAGGATCTTTTAAAAATAAAAGGAAAAAGTAGTCCAAGATAAAATGAAAGAAAGCAAAAAAGTCCAGGTTTCATTCTAGGTGGCTTGTTTTGTTTATTGGTTTTAAAGTTCCATGACCCTGAGTCTCTCATCAAAGTCATTAAAAGCACATTGTCTAATATATAATTTAGTTAAAATTCACATCATGTCTTGTTTGTCTTTGTTTTATTAAATGTAAACTACTGAAGTTCTAATGCTAGCTGAGTTAGCTGAATTTGACTTAAAATCATTAACCTGAAAAACACAGCAGTTTATATTCCAATTTTTCTGAAAAATCTGTTGGTTGGTTGGGTTTCCATGTCATTGGACAACTTGAAGCAGCTCTAAATTTTCACATAAAGGCTAAAGTTGCGGATGGATATTATTTCTGTGCCCTTTCTCCCTCCATGGTTTGCATTTTAGGAAAAGTACTTGTAACAGTTTTCTCTCAGACAGTATTCCTTATGTTTGTGGCCTTATTCTTCACTGCCTTCCAGGCTTAGCAATCCCCTGAGCTTGTGACTTGACTGAACTTTATTGCTCTAATGTCTGGTAATAACTGTTTAGACTTTTGTTTTACTTAAAACAACTGTAAGCCCTTTGTAACCAGAGCAAAACACTCTTGTCAATATCTTCTTTTCAAAATACTTCTTTTTTTATGTCTTCCTTATATCATGTTTCATCTAATATTGATATTTGGAGTCATCACACCTTGAAAAATGCAAGTGATCTAAGCTGCTAAACTACTGTGAGCTGTCACTGACAGTGCAATGGCCACAGGCTGCTCATTTCTGGTTTTGAAAACTTGCAATACAACTTGATCGATGTGGTGCAGGTGAACTGTGCAGGGACAAGGTTTTAACTTTCAACAGGCTGTTGCAGTGACAGCTGAACCTTGAGACGCCTTTAAGTGCCACAAGGAAACGTTAGCAAGACACTGGTAACAGGGAATCACTGCGCTTAACTTCTGATTGCAGTGTTTGAAATAGTAAAATGAGGGAAGTAAACCTGGAATGTGTGTGATGTAACAGTGCAGCTTAGAGCTGTCACATGTCAGCACATGCAGCTTTGTCCTGAAGCTCAAGTGGTGATAACTGTTGATTTGTCTACTGGTGTTGTCTGTCTTGCAGATTAATTGCCTTCATGAGCCCACACTTCCCTCTTAACCCTTTTGCAAATAATGAGGTTTGTAGCTTGTGATTGGTTTCATTAGATTTGTACGGTATTTGCTGGTTGGTGGTCTTGAGCCCTAGCAAACTACACAGAGTATGTCATGGCACAGAAAAGTCAAATTGCAGGCATCCAAACACACTGAGTCCAGATTTTCATTCTTGTTGCCCGAGTTAAAAACAGTCTAAAGCTAAAAAAACCCATAAAAACCTGCTTACATTCTTGATGTTTTATTTACTTTAATTGCTTACTTGCACATTACATTTTGTTGCATCCTCTCTTTGTGTTAAGATGACTTAAGATGTATTCTCAGAAGGTTTGTGACATCCATTTTCATTATTTCCTTAAATCTGCTTATGACATTTTGGTTTTACTTACCCAAATAGCTTTATGACCCTTGTTTTGAGGATAAAGGAGCATATGTGTTTATAAATTTATATTATATCTTCTTGGTATTAAATCATGATCTTTGCAAGAGGTGTTATTTCATTGTGAAGTATTTGAATGTTGACTATTCTTCAGTCCTGTTTAGGATGGTTATTAGGAACTCAGCCTTCCAGGCACTGCAAGTCCTTGTGGCATTTCATTGAAGTAGAGTGACTTTGTTAAAAAGTCTGTACTAGTCCAAATTCTGTTACAAAATTTGGGTTATTAAAGCAAAACTAATGGAAAACTCAAAGGCCTGTATACAGCAGAGTTCTTGAAAATCGACATCAAATGCTTGCTGGTCCAAGGCAGAAATGCAGAATGGTTGATTTCTGTCTCTGGGTATTCTTTCTGCATTTGCCCTGCTTTTTGGAAATCACCACCATCTCTATTATTTGCAAGCTCTGAGCAAAAACATTTGAGCTTGCCTTTTGTTCATGGAAGGATGCATGAATCTCTTATTAAACTGCAAGAAGTCTTTACTATTCCTGTATCAGTTCTTTGTAAACCTTTCCAGTAAAAAGTTCAAATTGGCTGAGGACTGAGCATCCTTACCTGCCCTGGGGTTTGCTTGGAAGCTGAGAGTGCTCAGGGCCTGGTCCAAAAGATGGGATGTTTTTCCCTGGTACTGTATCTTCCTGCTTTACATGTTATGTATAGTTTGTTCTGACTGTGCTGTGTGTTCACTTTAGTATTTTTGCCATTCTTTTTCATTTTATTAGCGCCATGCCCTATCACTTTCCCCCTCATTGATTTCAAAACAATGCATCTGCAGAGAGAAGGGGAGGGTAAGTATGGTTCGCCATACATTCAGTTATCTGCCTTTTGATAGTTGATGGTTTGCTTTCTAACTAACCCTTCACCTGCTGTCCCTTATATCTTGGGAATATTCTGATCTGCAGTTTTTTTGTTGATTCAAAAAGGTCCCCTTCTTGTATCTTGTACTGTGCAAACAGGCAAGATCACAGCTGAAAAACAACAAAAAAATTCCCAGTAATACTTAGTAAATGTGCAATGGAAAGCAGGTACAAGGGTTATTTTTTTTTTAAAGATTACTTTGTGGGTTTTATTGTTGTTCTGCACACTTTGAACCCAGTTTTCAAATTTCTGATTTGAACTAGGAAAAAAAACCAGGCATCTCTGAAAGGAAAAGGGGGGTGGGATTTTAAATTAAAGTACTTGGAAGGCTATGCCAGCTTTTTGTTAGACAGCGGGAAAATCACGTGAAAGAATTATAAGGGATGTTAGCAAGGAGCTTTTCATAGGGATTTGAGAGAATTGATTGTTTTGGAATCTCCTTCCTAAAAAATCACCTTCCACAAATTAAGAAATCTCTTTTTCTCAGTGGTGTCAAGATAGATTTTTATCATAAAACCCAAAAACACTCCTTGAAAAAGACTTAAGCAAATGGGCATTGTACCTAAAGAGGTACTGTCAGATTTACCTTCTTCAAAACCAAGAGGACAACCTTTCAAAGTATATGTGTACAGTATGAAAACTAATTTCCACAGCAAAATAGTGCAATGGACAATAAACGTATTCTTCTTATTTTGTATTTCTGATACATAAATAAGACTCTTTTGCACTATTGAACTGCTCAGAAATGCATACTCCCAAGATACACTTTGAAAAAGGGATCCTAGTGTGCATACTTCATTTCAGTACCTTTTTCTTTCAGTTATATGACAGAATTGTAGCTTTCTGATGTATTTCACTGTTTTTATTCACTTTGTGTATGACACCACATCCTCTAGAGCATACAAGACTAAGCATTGGGTATGCATTTTTGTTTCCTTTTCACTCTTGTTTATAGTTCTGTTAACAGAAAAGTACCATTTTGTCCTTTTTTATCTTCTAGATCCATTTCCTGCTTTCAAATCTTGGCAGGAAGACAGTGAATCTGGAGAAGCTCAGCTTTCCCCACAGGCTGGGAGGATGACTAATCATCCATTGGAAGAAGATTGTCATCCCATATTGTCACATCGGAGTTTGGATTTTGGGCAAAGCCAGCGTTTCTTACATGATCCAGAAACGTTAGATTCTTCATCCAAAGCACTTTCTTTTGTTAGGTGTGTATTTTAATGCAGTCTGGTGGGTTTGGGGACAGGAAATGTTGCTGCCAGGATGAAAATACAACTGTTTAAGATCCCTGCGGGTTTTCATGATCTGAATGAATTGAAGACCAAGGTCAAACACAGCATTATGTGGCCATTTGGCTGCTCTGCCTGCCCAGGAATGGCTGTAGTGAGTCAGAGCAGAGGTTCAGCTGGGCTGGTGCCGTGTCTTTCCAAGTGGCCACTGACAGATGCTGAGGGAAAGAGGATAAAAATAGGACAAGCTTGCAGAGCTTTCCCTGGCATTTGGTCAGGGCTTCAGCCAACCTGCTGCAATGGCACTTCCTGGGCTGAAGGTAGTATTTATAGCCTTTGTTTACCAGGCTTTACTGGACTCTGCTCTGTGATTTTATGTAAGCTCTGGCTTTATTTTCTTCTTTTTTTTTAACCAAGTTTCTTAAAGTAGAGTTGTCACTAAGCAAGCTGCAGGTTATTTGTATGAACTAAGGAGTGTGGCCCTCCAAAACTGTAAATAACCCATTATCTATACTGTCTGCTACTGTTACTGGAAAAGGGAAGTTGAGAAGAATTTTCATGCTTGTTAGGGAAGAAATAATCTCATAAAAATGAGAAAACCTGAAACAGGAGCTCAGAACAAGTTTAGAGTTTCTAGTTGTCTGTCTGGGAGATTTATTGATACAAAAAGATACTTGTGCAAGTTTTCTCCAATTAGCCACAGAAGATGTTTAACAAGTACTGTTAAAATGATGTAGAAGACTGACGTGCAGAAAAGTGTTGACGATAAGAGCTATTCTCCTCATTCTGAAACTAATAAGAATCTACTCCAGTAGATTATTAGATTAGTATTGCTAATGTCTTGAACTACATAGATGTCACTGGCTGTGTTGAGGGCTGTTTCAGGCACCTTGTATAATAAGTGTTCTGGAAAATTCTCATGTCAGTCTTGAAATAAAAATGCTTTGCAAAAGCAGCAAATGTCAAGGAGCTGTGTGAAAGATGATATAAAAGCAGAACCACATATTCTAAAAGTCTGTTAGTAAAATTTAAGAAATTTATTAGTAAGACTAACAAATGATGTGGATATTTTTTAGGTAAGTATCTAATAACTTGCCTGAGACAGTTAAATGAAGCTATTTAATTACCAAGGATTGTTCAGTGATATTTTCTAACCTGGGCTTTATTCTGTGCCCAGTACTTGAAGAATTACTGAGTATACAATAATCTAGGTAAATACCCCAGGCACCGGAAAGTCAGCAATTAGTGGTACATTACACTGGGATTTCAAATAATGTTTTTCTATTATGGGTTTTACTGACATTAGGGAGGAAGAAATAATATCACATCTTGAAGGCAGCAGCTCAAAGCAGTTTGACTAAATAGCTCTGAAAACTTGAAAAGAATGGATTACTGGAGAAAAAAATGAAATTATTCATCTGTTACTTAAATATACAAATTGTTTGCACTCATTTAATTATCTAAATGACTTTTTAAAATGTTTTTATGCAGAACACGAAGAGCATCCTTTAGCTCAAAAGATGACAAAAGGGAAGACAAGACACCTTATCAGCTTGTCAAGAAATTACAGAAAAAAATAAAGCAATTTGAGGAACAGTTTGAAAAAGAGAAAAACAGTAAGGTAGGTTAGCGTTTCTGTCTTTACTCAGGATAAAGGACTGTATGGGAGGGCTAAGTGACTCTTGTAGTTCATCACTGAATAACTGTGTTCACAAATGAGAAGAATTTTGTTACATGCCGCTGTCTGCAAAAGTGAGCTGAGAAGCAGCAGTATTAGAAAGTGTTGCAGAATGCCAGAGCCAAAAGAAGACAGAGTGACAGTTCTGCAGAGAGTGAGGGCATTTCAGATGAGACCTGTGGAAAAGCAGAAGTGTCTTACCGCTCTCCCGTTCAGCTGCTGGAGTTGTTTCTGTTTTATTTTCAAGAGTGTTGTCCTTATGTTGGCGCTGAGATCTGATACTGAGTGGCATCCATGTAACTGTTCACATTCACTGTCACAAATATTACCAAATCTTGAAAGAAGTAATTATAAACAAGATTTAGTGTGTTTGTTTTAATATGTAGTTTATTTGTACTTTTTTCAGCCTTCCTATAGTGATATTGCAGCCAATCCAAAAGTTTTAAAATGGATGACTGAACTTACCAAATTGAGAAAGCAAATAAAAGGTAAGAGATTGCTACAGTTTCTGGTTTTCTACAAACACAAATTATTTACATGACTGAAATGGCTAAGTCATTTAGTAAAATTCCACAGGACACTAAAAATGTTTCATTTCTACATTCTGCACTGTTCGAAAATCAAATTATTCTTATGGCTTTTGTTCTTTAGGAGACAAACTTTGCCTATGCAAATTGCTATGTTCCTGTATTTGCAATTAAGCAAACCAAGAGTGTTTTTTTCTTTTAAATCTTTGGATTGAGCAACTTTCTCATTTCAGATGCAAAGCAGAGGAGCTCAGATGGAGAATTCATACCTCAAACACGTCCACGGAGTAACACTCTTCCAAAAAGCTTTGGTTCCTCTCTTGACCAAGAGGATGAAGAAAATGAAGATGAGATGCGGGTTGCGCAGAAAGAGAAGAAGCCCACCAAGGAGGCTACACTTGAGCTCATTTTGAAAAGATTAAAGGAAAAGCGAGTTGAGAGATGTTTACCAGAAGATATAAAGGTAAGCATAAGGTTATGGACAGGCTCTAAGAGAAAAAGTGGGGGAGATAGAGCACTGTCAGACACTTGGGATACCACTTTATCAACACAATGATGCCTCTGGCAGCTCTTTGCCAGGCCATCATATTTCAGACTCTGTGGGGAAATTATCAAGATGAACCACATTTTATTTGCTCTTTATTAAAATATTTACAAGTATGTGCTGACAATATTGAACAGCTTTCAATGGAGGAAGGTGAGTTGTATGATATTAACTAAGATAAGTTTGGCTTAGGCATCTGTACAGCTGGTAAAAGTGACTTGTGTTTGATTAAATGCTAATTATTCTTGGTAGAAAATGACAAAGGACCATTTGGTAGAAGAGAAAACATCTCTCCAGAAGAGCCTCCTGTATTATGAAAGCCAACATGGACGGCCGGTAATGCTTGGCTTTATTTCAAACTGTGTCATTGTGTGCATAGACAGCAGTAACTCTCGTGCAATATTAAGAGCAGAATTTAATGTTGGTTTGGGGGGGTTCTTCTTTTTCCTTCTCCGAAACACAAAGGTATCTATTGGCCTCCATGTTGTCATCAGAGGAACTTGCTGCATTGACTTCTAAAAAAAGAAAAAAGTATGTATTAATAGGCCCCCTTTTCAGAAATCAGCAGGTTATTGGACTGTGCAAAGTGATTGGTATCATTTGGTGCCTTATATGTGTGTGAGGCCAAAGAAACATCTTGAAAATAAACAAGATTATTGAATTTCCTGGGAAAAGACCGCAAATGTTATTCTGGATTTCACAGAAACAGAAATGAAAAGACAGTTCCTGCCCCCCTCTCTACGATTTCATCTTTTTCTTTTTTCCCTGTCATTTTCGTAGAACCATCGTCATTGCCAGGCACACATCTTTTCCCCCAGTTCTTGGTCCCTTTTTTGCATCTTTTCCATGGATGTTTTAAGACAGAGGGTTTGCCTCTGTTGAAGCTCCCCTAATTTTTGGGAAGTGTTTAAATCTTTTTCCTGAAAAATACAGGGTGTTAAAGTGAGACAAAATGAAAAAGCATCCACTTACTCCCTTTTATCTACACAAACCCTATTTCATACACACAATTTAAGCTAGTTTTATATTCTGAGTTGGAATGTTCGTGGCCTGGCAGGAGAAGCACACGGCTTTGTGTTTGCTTGTCTGTGATTGAGTGACCGGTATAATTAATTCTGTGGTTTCTCTGCCTTTAGGTTACTAGAGAAGAAAGACATATTGTGAAGCCACTTTATGACAGATACAGACTTGTAAAACAAATGTTAACTAGAGCAAGCATTACTCCTATTCTTGTGAGTAAAACAAATGCTATTTCTATTTATTTTCCCACTTTTGAACTGCTAGGCTACCTTTAGAAGAGCTAGTAACACTGTTCCATAAAACATCTTTCTTGTGGAAGATATAAGATGATGTTGTCGTGGTACTTGAGGCATTTGATTGATTTACTGCTGAGAACAGAGCAGTTCCAAGCTCTCTGTGACCTTGATGGCTCTTGGGAATTAAATGGTTCTCTGTGGAAGTAAGTGAGCTGTGCTAACTTGCTGTGGCTGAGATGTTCCCAAGTGCCTGTGCTAGGTATGGATCCACAGGACACACTGTACTTTAGTCCTCCCCAGAATAGTAACACCAGTTGCAGTGCAGGTTACTGTCAGCAGAGGCTTGAGTGACAGGATTGCCATCAGAACCATTTCATTCCTTCATGCTTCCCAGAGAGAGACATGCTACCAGCACCAGCAACATCCGTACAACATCTGTGCTTTTTCATTGTGTTTTCCCTTCATTTCCTTCTGAATTTTCTGTCCTCTCTCTGTGGTCTTGTAAGAGATGAGGAAGAAAAATTTTCATACTGTGCAAGGAAATTGCTGTAACCTTGTTTATAGTACCTGTGAAACAGCTGGGGAATGACAGCCAGCTGGTTTTGTTCTGCACGATCTATAATCCAAACCTTGCATACTGACCCAGACTTGCAAAATACCTGTTTTGATGTTGGCTGCTGACCCTTTCAGAAAGAAGGGACTGCATAGCTGACGTGAGATAATCTCTGTGCATACAGACAGTTTTTAGCAGACGTAGGTAGCTGGGCTTACTCAGCAGGAACTTAATCTGCTGTTTACATTGTCACTCGCAGTTCTTACCTCTCCTCTCTAAGCTGGAGTACATTGAGATAAAGGGACCAGGTCAGGATTCTGCCTTTCTTGCACATACATGTTTTTTGATGGCTACTTTTAAAGAAAAACGTGATTTGCATCGCAGTCAAGTTTATGGGCTTTTATATCAGAATGCATTTTTGAACTCCATAAATACAGGTTGCTCTTAGACACCAGTGTATTTCTCTATGACTGGTGAGTGATAGCTTTGTGGTATTGCTCTTGACTGGTTGAGGTTTATCTCATTTCTCTCCTCAAAAATCTGACTCTTCAGCTGAGGTGGGTTTTACCTTCTGGGTAGCCTTATGACTATAGCACAGTCATTCTATTCTTTTGGCTGTGAAATAAAGGGATGGGTGATGGCCCACCAGAAGGATTTTAAATTCAGAAGAGGTCTCAGTAACATGATTCCTGATCTGTGCTGTAGGCAACACCTGTAAAATGTTTTTCATAGGACTTTGCTTCTGAAACCTGTAAGAGATATGAGGAGCTCTTATTGCTAAGGGTTGTTCAGTGGTAGCTTCTAGGTAGGCTATATTCAGTGCCAGCTATTTTAAGAATGGACTTTTTGGTTTATATAACAAATGATTTCTATGAGATATCTCTTACTGTATCCTGGTACACTAATGGTATGCACTGAAGCCTGTATGGAAACGTCCAAAGAAGCAGGAAACTATTTACCTTTCACAGGTCATTGTCTGTGTGGCTTTTGTGTTTCACCTTTCTCCTGTCCAGAGACCATCTGTTGGAATTGCTTCTGCTGTGTGGGGATAAGGGATGAGCAGGACATGATGGCATGTGTGAAACAGGCACCTGGACAGCACAGGGACACCTGCTTTAGGCTGCAGCTCAAAGGATTTTGACTCTGAGGTGCCGATAGCTCTGATTTCACACTTCCAACTGCAGGGCTTCAGAGTGGTCTGGAAAAAGAATCTGGCATGATTATTCCCAATGGGTGTTTGGCAGGAGATAATCAGCTCTGGCCTCTGTAACTGTGGTTTGGTTTGGGAGAAACGAGTAAATATGAAATTCAGAGCTATCATTGCGCTTTAGGAATCTTCTACAAACTGCGGGGAGAGCAAATGTTTTTTTATTTCAAGTCTGAAAAAGAGTATTTTAAAATAAATTATAAGCTACAACATTTACTTCTATGTCAAGGATACCTTGGGCATCTGAGCTTTTTGGGTTATATGGTTATTTTATTTGTGCTCTGGAAGTATGTTTGCTGTCTTTATTCATCTGAAAGAGGAAATACTGGGTGACTTCAGAATTCTGACTTCAAACACTTGATGTTTTACAGTATATTTTAAAACAAACTTCCATTTTTGCAGGGATCACCATCAACCAAGAGGCGGGGGCAGATGTTACAGCCCATTATTGAAGGTGAAACTGCCCATTTTTTTGAAGAAATTAAGGTATGTACAGTGCATTTTAAAAAAATACTTCCCAACACTTGTAATGGGGAACTGAAATACTTCATATTTATTTCGAATTTCTGTTTTCACTTAAAGGAAGAAGAGGAAGAAAGTGATGGTTTGTCTACAGATCTGAACGAGATCTTAAAAACTGCTGCCCAAACACAGCCCGTTCTAAGCCCAGTTGAAAACTCCGAGTCTGATATTGAAGATGGTCAAGAGAAACTCACCCGGGACCTGAGGCTCTCCAGCACCCGAGCTGCTTCTATGTATGGACAATTAAGTGGATAATTTAATGATAGTAGTTGTAATTATTGTACTTAGAGTGATGATACAAAATCTTTGATGTTGGGTGGGAGTGACATATTCAGCACTTCTCAGGAAATGCTTGGAGTGAGTGTTCTTTGCTCTGACATGTCTGACTAAGATCTTTTTGTACTCAGTGAATTATTTAGTATCTTCTAAACCTTCTTCAGCCTTACTTGAGCTGAGTAGACAGCAGAAAATTTATACCCCTTTATTAACTGCTAGTTTGTTCTCAATATTTCACTTTCAAGCAGACAGCATGTTCCTTACGAGCCAGACAAATAAATTATTAGTGCAGCTAGCTTAGTTGTTTCTGAGAAATTTGAATTCTACTGTATGGCCAACAGTATTTTTCTTTCACTTGAAATTTTTAGGCCTGAATTATTGGAGCAACTGTGGAAAGCCAGAGCTGAGAAAAGGAAGCTACGCAAGACATTACGAGAATTTGAAGAGGAGTTTTATCAGCAGAATGGAAGGTTTGTTTAGCAAAAACCAGATGCTGGGCTGCAGCCTCATTATGTAGCCAAGTATATTTTTTAACTTTGAATGTCATCTGGAATTTGATCTGTTTTGATCTGCTGTGAGTAATCTCCGGAGGGAGATAACATTGGGTATTTTTAATAGTTCCTTTAAAAACAAAAAAGTATTTAAAAGTACTTACTAAAAAGTATGATTTTTTTAAAAAAAAAAACCCCTGTGTTCTGTAACATAGGGAAGGGAAATGTGCCCATTGGCTGCTTGTTCCAATAGGTCAGTTCTGACAGTGGATATTTGCTTTACCGGTAAAGGGTTTTATAATTTTTATTCTTTTCTCTATTGCTTAGTTCTTTTCGGCTTCTTATTTGAAATTGTATTGTTATGAATTGAATTGAATTCCTGCCCATTGTATTTTCGAGGTATCTCACCTCATGAACAGAACTGACAACACTCGTAAGAGATCAGTCACTTTCTTGACTGGCAAATGCTCTCACTTGATTGTGCTTTCTCCTGTATTTCGCCTGAGCTACACACTCCTGGACCACTGGTCACACAAATTCCAGTAATGTGGCTTCATCGTGCATTTGCTGAATTTGGGACAAAACTCCTTTTGACTTCAATGGCAAATAATTGGGTTAATCATATTAATAGATTAATTTATTACAGTCCAGTAAGAATAATGCTCTGTTGCCAGTTTGTGAGTCAATCTAAATACAGTAAAAAACATAGATTGACATAAATTTGTGTCTTTTTCTGTAATGTGTTCACAGGATCTGAAATGAAACTCTTCATATCCTGTTAGTAAAATTCCCAGGAGAACTTAGAGCAATGATTACTACACAATGCTGCAGCAGTTGTGCTGAATAAATGCTGTTGGGTTTTCAATTCAGGTTTCTAGGTGATGGCAATTTAAACTACAATGAACTAAAATATAATGTTGTGTCTGTTATTGGTGAACAAACTGCCAATAATGTTTTCATCTGCGCTAAAATAACTGCCTGTAGCTGCTTTTGTGTTTGGCTTGCTGCAGGATGCAGGATTTAATTGAAATTTTCATGTTTCTCTTTTTACAGGAACGTACAGAAAGAAGATCGGGTCCCAATGCTGGATGAGTACAGGGAGTACAAGAAAATCAAAGCCAAACTGAGGCTGTTAGAAGTCCTTATCAGCAAACAAGATTCTTCAAAATCAATTTAAATTATATTCCTCCAACCTGTTGAGTAACATGCTGTTTCCATATACTACCCCTGTACTTATTGGGTGCTTGTGTTCATGCACTGTTGAAAGAATCCAGTTTGTGCACTTTACTGTGGTGCCACTAGGACATGTTTGAAGGGTAAGTAGGTCCTGTCTAGAGAGCAAATAAGGTTTCTGAGTTTGAGACTGCTCTATCCAACTTTAGCAAACACAGTTTCCATCACAATTTTGTATTCCAGATGCATCCATCCTGTCCCAAAACAACCATAGCTTTTTTTTTCTTTAGCACTCAAGAACCTTGAGACTTTTGTTATTACCAAACTGTTGCATTGTTGAAGAAATTATTAATACCATAATGCTGCACCGAACTACTCCTCTTGCCTATTTTTTTATTATGGGGGAAAAAAAAAATCAGCAAATTAAGGGTACAGCTCTTAATTCCTGGAACACTTAAACAGACTGTAATTCCTTTCCAAGGACTGCTGTGGAAAAACTTTGATTTTTGGTATTCTAAATTGCGCCTATACACAGTAATAATTAACGTCTATGGAGTTTGCTCATTAATGGTCACGTTTCCTCCTTGATAAAGATGACAGTGGACAAACCAGAAAGTGACCTTTTCTTAGTGGCTTTTAAACCTTGGAAAACTGAAAAGTTCAATCACATGCTGCCTACAGGACTCATGTCATTGTTGTTCATTTGATCACTTTTTCGGTTGCTGTTTATCAGCCAGTGGTGACGTAGTGTGTGGGCTGAATTGGATACGGCATCTCCGCATTCGGAAGATTTGAGGAGCACAGTGAACACTTTGGTGTTTGGGAAATCTGATGGCACTCAGACTTGCATAGCTCCACAGAAAGGAGCTGGCTTAGGACAGTTAAAATCCCACTGTACCTGAAACGAGTATGGTGTCAAGGGCTAAAATCAGTGTAGTTAACATGCACCACAGGGAGAACCATCGGTTTCGAGTGGAAAGATTACTGCTGTTTATCACGGTTTTCTTTTACAGTTGGAGAATAAAAATACATTATCTAACCCTTACAATGTAAGCAAAACAGTTTATGGGCCTTGCATGATTTAGCTTCAGAGTTGAAACTAAATAATGTTTTGAGTATCACATCTGCTGTGCTGAATGATGATTTAGGGACTAGCTTTGCTCTGCAGCAGCCATCCGCAGCTGTTTCTGATCTGGCAAAATCAAAATGTTAATTTCAGCTGGTGCTTTCTCAGTTGGTTTTTTTTTTTTTATTTCAGTGTATCAGTTTGATTGTGGCCATGTTTTGCATGCACCTAGTCTCACTGCATGTTTTTATGACTGGCTAATGTCAACATAGCAATGATTCAGTCTGCTTTATGAAAGACCAAAAATGAACTTTCTCACAATGTAAGAAATGGCTTGCACGTAACCTCAGAGACTTGCTGTTCTGTCATGAAGCGTATGAAATAGGTTGCAAGTAGGATTTTAGTGCTCAGATTTCATTTGTGTACTGTAGAATACTTCCTGGTTTGTTTTACCCTGCTTGTAGGCATGTAATTTTGGAATTCAGAAAAAAAAAAAAAAGCACTAAAACTATTGAGCACTGGTGGTATGCCTTTTTTCTTTCTTTTTTCTTTTTTTTTTTAAATTTAAACTGCAAAGTGATCTGGGACCTTAGAGAATTATGAGGTTAAACTAGTCTTGAGACCATTTACCAATTTTATTCAGTTCCATTGTGCAATGTACACTTCAGCTCCTTTTCTATCAGTCTGCAGACACGGGTGTATCCAAACATTGAAACTAATGTGTACTGTATAGTGTTGTACATGAATGTTTGTGTTTTATATACCACATGCAAAATGTCAATATGCACTATTTAAATGTTTTAAATAATATATTCCTCCTTTATAATGCTTAAATCTATATGATTCCAATATTTTTATAAGTGAGTGAGTGATCAGACTGGTTCCAATTCAGAATTAACAGCTGCTTTGTGTTTGTTATGCAGTGTTTGGCTGTTTATTCAGTATAGTAGATAAGCATGGCAACAGTTATGCTGAGTGTGTTTTGTGCCATCCTTGTTGAGCAATAAATAAATGGTAGAACTAGGCATTTTGTGATATAACAGTTTTACTTTGGTAAAAGCAAAACCTATATATCTATATGGATATATAGATATGGAATATATATAACTAAACCAGATATAATTGCATTGCTATGTCTGGTGCTCATTGTATAGACTTTTATAATAAAAGTACCTTAACCTTTATTGTCTTATATCTTTGTTTCTCATCATGCTTTGTCCTCCACTGCCATCTCTTAAAAACAAGTACTGAGAGTCCTTTGCTGCTGCTGTTTGTAGCTCCAGGGTGTTGGTGAGGTGGGTCCAAGTTCCACAGTCTGTCCTGGTTGGTGGTGGCTCAGGTGAAACTGCATCCCCTGGAGGACAGCTTGGATTGTGGTGCTGGCTGGGCCTCAGTTCCTGCTGGGAGTGATGCAGGAGCAGATTGGGAGCCTGGCTCCTTCCTCCCCCAGCAGCAGGTTGGGAGTAGGTGGGGCAGGGAGCTGATTGAGCCATCCTGGAATAATTAATTCACTGTCAGTGAGTGCACCCTCAGCTGAGCACATGGATTGTCTCTATAGCCATGAGGATCTCTCATCCCTGCCATCAGTGTCACAGCACTTACTGCTCTTTGTGGCCAGGAAACACTGCTCCTGCACACACAGCTGTACTCACCAGAGGATGCTTTTCCTCTGAACCAAACAGACTTTATTTCATAGTGTGTTATTGTGAGTTCACAGAAAAAGTCATCAAGGTCTTTCAAGCTGACTCTTGTGTTGTATTCTGTGAATATCCACATTTCTTCAGCCTTAGGCATGTCAGGGGATGAAGAACTCCTGAAGGTGAGGACTCTGCTTGTGGATGTGTGGCAGTTAAGGTAAATAGGAACAAGAAATCAGACACTGAGGGAGCAAGTGAGGGGGAGGAGATGGAAGGCAGCCTTGGGCATGTTCTTTGGGTTGGGACAGGATACCTGATCACATGGCCTTTCTCTGAAAATGGGGGGAAAGAAATTCTTAGGACATTGGCTTGAAGAATGAACAAGGTTCTTACAGATCTGTTCTACAATCCCCCATTTTTCCTTAATTACATTATTTATTCAATGATGCTTGCTGTGATCAGGATGCTAATGAGAAAACAATATTCCCTCAAAGAATGGTTCGGTGGAACTGCTGCAAATCCATGTGCATTGAATGAAGATTTTAATGAGGAAAATAACTGTGCTGAACGCTGTTAGTGAAAATGGAGAAGAAATGTGTTTTTAAGAGTGCAAAAAGCTCAGTGATCCTGGGGAAATCTACTGAAGAACCAGTTCTGAGGCAATGCAAATCAAAAGTATTCCAAGTTTTACCTCTCTTTTTTTTTTTGCCTGAGCCATTGGGTCACTGCAGGGCACAGAGCTTGCAGGGAAAAGGCAGGCAGGGTGTGGAGAGGATGTCCTGTGCCCCAGAGGAATGGGGTGAGGTTGAGGAGTGCCTGAAAGCTCCTTTGGGAAGTCATGAAGAGTAACTGTGTCTAAAGGCTTTGAGGCTCTGTAGGAGAGGGCTGCCACAGGAGGAGGAAAGGTTGGAGATGCCAAAGGTGCCACACACCTGCTTTCCTGCTGTCAGGCCATTGGGTAGTCAGGATAAACAGTGACCTGTGTGTTCGGGGACAAGTGTCCTGGGTACTGCCTGGCAACAAGATCCCTTCGGAGGGGAAGGGAAGAGGGGTTTCGTTTTAAACTGGTCCCTTTAGAAGAGGGCGTGTGGCATGGCTTGGCCAGGAGACCAAAGTACAGAATCAGTGACCCCTGGCAGGGCTGCTGTGTACCCTGTGTTCCCTGGCTGTGTTGCTGGGCTGGGAATCTCCTCCTGGGACCCGCTGAATGCCTCTGCTCCCTCCACACTGGGATCTGACTCAGGGAGAATGGAGCCCGCGTAGTAGCGTGACAGTGGACGCAGGCTCTAAAATACAACCCCTTGTAGGATTTATCTAAGATTCAGGGGCTTTGGGGGCTGTGTGCCGTGCAGGAGCCGAGATGTACCCGGGACAGGGACTGTGTTCAGCGGGTGCCGGGCCCGGCTTTTCCCGTGCAGTGTCCGGGGGGCGGCTGGACAGGTTTTATTTCCTCCTGCAGCTGAGTCCTAGAGGTGGACAAACAGCAGGGACTGCCCAGGAGTGCACAGCTCCTAGTGTGCACATAACTTGTCTCTAGGGCTGCGGATAGGAAGGGATTAGGAATAAAAAGCATTTTCCCGAATTCCGGCTGGTGAAGGGCGAAGCGAGGCGCCCTCTGCTGCCGCCAGCTGGGAGCGCCTGAGCCGAGGAACAGAGATTCGGGCTTTTTCTTCCGGAAAGCTTCACTTTATTCTTTTTTTTCTCTGAAGGTAACAGATGCCTGGGATAGGATTTGCTGAGAGATAAACATTCATTTCGGCAGCTGATGGACGAAGGGAGCACGAAGGGAAGGGAGGGCGGTGTGCGGGAGCAGCTCCAGGATGCTGCCCGCACTCGGGATCTGCTCCCTTGCTCGCAGCCGAGTCTCTCCGCAGCCCGAAACAAGGCACGGCAACTGATGGCATTCCGGCATTGTAGAGGTGTCTGCCCAGAGCTCCAGCAGGGCAGGCCAATTCTCAGAACAGAATTCTCAGAAATTTTCAGAGAAAAGACTCAGAGGTAGCAGTCGTTTATCCCTTTATTGACAGTCCTGCTGCTCGTGTCCAGAAATAGAACAAAAAAGGGGGCGAGGGCTTTGGTTTTAATTAAACTGTGTGAACGGTCTGTTACCAG
This sequence comes from Origma solitaria, assembly GCA_013397895.1. Lineage (NCBI taxonomy): Eukaryota > Metazoa > Chordata > Aves > Passeriformes > Acanthizidae > Origma > Origma solitaria. The sequence goes on along the minus strand of VZRL01000238.1, from coordinate 473,712 downwards.
CTGAGCTCACACATTTACTGTGCCCCCTTCCCTGAAGCTCTGCTAAATTCTTCCCTCCCTAAGGGCAGCTGTTGTCAGCCAGTATAAAAACACTTAAAATATCTGAAAATCACTGCCTTTGTGCAGTTCTTCTGTCTCTCGGGTTGTCGCTTGGTGAGGTTTCGGCAAGGACTGCAGCTGCCTGGGGATGGGAACAACATCTGCAGGAGCAAACTCCCACACCCTGCTGGAATGCAGCTCTGGAGAGGGAGCTCTGAGCTGGGGCTGAGTCTCTGTCCTCAGTGGATGGATACCCTGACAAAGTTCTTTCCATTTCTGTAGCTTTGATAACTCCAAATTCAACACCAGAGGGTTTAAAAAAAAAAAAAAAAAGTCACAAACAAAGTCAGCATGGCTGACTGGGATACCAATAACGCAATCACTCCTACAGGAAAAGATATAAGCAACTTTGTGCGAAAAAATGTTCCGCATCTGGTTGAAAGTAGACTTTCCTTCTGGTCCTTCCAAAAGGACAGGCTATAGAAATACAGATTTCTTTCAGAGTGGAGAAAGATGGCAGAAATTGTTGTGCAGTAATGTTTACAGCCAGCCTGGTGGGGGCTTTTTCCTTTCCTCTTGCAGAAGTGATTTTTTTTTAAAAAAAAAGTGTCATAGAAGTACTTGCACAGACTTAGCCCAGCTATGGATCTGGAACAAAGACTGCTGGAAACCTTTTAGCAAAGCAAAGGGAAGTTGCAGTAACATTTCTTCTTGCTGTAGATGCAGCCTGTGACCCAACAGATTGCTGTGCAACTTGTTTGTTTTCCATACATCTGTTTCTGTTTAACATTTGGGCAAATGCTCAGCTCAGAACTTTATACAATTGCTAAAAATCACTGATCTTGCCCTGCTGCCAACTCTGCTGTTGCAGTGTGTGACCTGGCCTGAACAAGCTTTCATTTGACTTTATAGGCCTAATTAGTGATTCTGCTTTATTTATAAGTCAAGCTTTTGCTATTCCTGTGATGTTCAAAATAATATCCTGTGGAGAAATAGCTTTTGTAAGTCACAGTGGGGGCAACTGTGACTCCTTTTGTATTCTTCAACTTCCAAAATGCAACTAGCATTTTCTAAGAATATAGGAAAGGATAAAGCCTGGTTTTCCCTTAGCGCTGTCTCCATTGGTTTGGCCCCAGAGCACCTGGTTAGGAATAAAGGTAGCCCCTAATTTTGGAGAAGTTTGCACTCTCTGTCCAGAGATCAGCAGATATATTTTCAAATAAAAATGCTATTAAATTAGGTGTCCCATCATGAAGACAGTCCTGAATCAAGTTCAGACACATTTTGCCTTCCTCTACAGTTAAAAAGTAGCTCCTTTTCTCATAGCTTTTGGCTACAGAACTATGACAGCCTTCCTCTCTTACAGCCAGACTGTCTGTACAGATCATACCTGGCCAACACTGGGTCTTGGAAAAGGCTGAGTTTAGGGAGGCTCTTTGCCCATGGTGATTTCCCAGCTGCTCCAATGGAGACAGCTGCCCACATGCAAAAGTTTTTTTAGATGAGCTTGGAATTTGCGTGACCCATGTTTGTGAGTGGGATGTAATTTTAAACTCCTCTGGAATCTTATAAACAGAATTCTCCCTTTTAGCTCCACCTTTGTAATTCACCCATGAAAAGGTAAAAGTGAACATTTATGCTGTGCTTAGAAACACTGTGAGTACAAGAAAGGGAATACAAGCTGATACTTTTATCCAAGGAAAGAAGATGTTGACAGCGTGTTTACAACATGTTGTGAAGGACTTACCGGGATGCAAGGAAATAGAAATCTGGATAGGCATTGGCATCAGCAGCAGCTCTTCCTTTAGCAGGGACACTTCTACAGTGCCGTAGATGTTGGAGGCAAGGGCAAGGATGGATCCTGAATGAAAGCAGAAGGCAGCGAAACTCCAGTCCAGCTCCCTGCCCTCCCTTCAGGACGGATTGACTCCAAAAGGCCCTTGGTTATATTTGAAGAACCTGAGCTTTTTAGATGTACTGTCATAAGCTGCATATATGAGATTTTACTGGCCAAACCTTTCCTGATGGAGCTGTGGCAATCCTGGGCTTGTGCTGTGCCCCATGCCGCACACATTCTGATTTTACTGTGTTAGCTCTGCCGTGCTGCAGTGCTGCCCTGCTCTGCCAGGATTAAGGCTAGAACAAACAGCGTGGACAAGGAGCAGGGAGGACACAGAGCCACAGCAAGGCCAGGCAGAGGTTTGTGTGCTGGACCCTGGTGGGCTGTGCAGCCTTTTTGGGGGAGGACAGGTTGGACTGGATCTTACCAGGCACAGCCTGGGGCTCTGTTGGCTCATGTGCTCTTTATCCAGCGCTGGCCTGGGCTGGCAGGCACAGAGGTGAAGCTCAAGGGGTAACTCACCCCCACAGCAGCAAATGGAGCCAGTTCTGGGCACTTCTGAAACACTTCTGACTCAGTTTTACTGTCTTTACAGCTTCCTGGATTATGGTGCAATGACAAAGAGGCAACACTTGGCTCTTGGCTTGGTAAGGACACAGGAATTAATCACAATCTGTGACTGATCTGATGGACTTCACGTAGGAGGTGTGTGAGGAGCTGAGAGCACCCTCGGTGTCAGGAGAAAAATTGGGGGCTGGTGTTAAATACAAACCCTTTGAATCATCTCAGACTTTAATTTGCTAATATTGCTAATAACAAGGATTTATAATCCAATGTCTGACCTTGCAAAAGGCTAAGAAATCTATTCCAACAGCCAGTAGCAACCAGTGTACAAACCAGACACCAACTATTGCCAAGAAATGGAAAGGGCAGATCTGGGTCTGCCCCCTGAATTAACTGGATTTCTGCATTTTTAGTGAATTACTGTCTTGTCAGCTGCTGCCTGAGGAAAAGTGGCTGCATATGCCTGGGGTGACCAGCCTTTTCTTGTGTCTTCATGGGAGCATCATGCCTCAGTAAATTGGATTTCACACACAGTGAAGGTAAGAGGTCACCTGATTATCCAGAAGAGGTTCACATTAGCATTATATCTTGAGAAATACATACACACTTATGTCTATGAAATACAAATACAGGTATGATTAATGCGGCTCTGGTTCCTCCAGAGAGCCAGCTGTTCTGCCTGGGCAACACCAACTTCTGCACACTCTCCTGCTCTGATTTAGGTGAAGATATATCCTCCACTACTGTGCCAGCCCGTGGATCCCAGGTCCATGGGGATTATGAAGTGGCTGAGGTGTATTTCTGTCTCTCAGAAATGGGAAAACAAAGCAGCTCAGCTTATGGCACCTGAAGTGAAGTAAGCCTAAACTTTCATTTTATACAATCTTTGTTAGTTCTTGTGTTCTTCTGATTTGTAACTGACCGCTTGAGCCAGACCTTGAAATAATAACCCTCCTCTTTACATGAAGCGCTCACAAGACACACAGCCTCCAGGTATTCCCAGTCCCTTTATTCAGCTGCTCAGTACCTTCGCAAAACAGCAATTGCTTATGAATCTGGATTTCACCCAACATGGGCCAGACAGTTTATTACTTTTAAGCCTTCTTTCATTATCTTAAATGAAATATCTCTGGTTTACATAGCTCATTGTTACTGAGGCATGTTCACGTGGTCTCTCATTGTGTTAAATCAGTGCTAAATGAAGTGTGTGAAGCAGAGCTTTTCCAGAGTATTTTAGCCTGATTCCAATTTATAAACACGTGATTTGAGTTCAGGCCTCCTATAATTGATTTCTCCAGAGATGATAGAGGAGACAGGAACACTAACATGTGCTCTGCTCATCTGGGCTCGCTGTTTCCAGTTCTTCCTGTCTCTCTGCTAGAGATTTCCCATGCCAAATACCCATCTTTAATGTTGGCACAAAAACAAATCCATGGTTTATCTCAATGTAAACAAGAGAAAAGCTCAGCTAATTGCACTCATGGCTGTTGCTGACTGTGAAATTGTGGCATTGTCAGAAGCATTTTTGTGCCCAGGCAGGATGACTTACTCAGATTCATTCCTCAGACTGAGCGCAGAGCTGTCTCACCACCCTGAACATCACTGGAGAGAAGGGGCAAGGAGGGGATGCTCACAGGCTGAAATTAGAGGGTGACAACCGCTTCTAGCCTTGCTCTGCCATTTCCAGCTGTCACTAAGCCTTGCTGCTGGGAATTGAGAGCGACGTGCACTGCAGGGACGCTTTTGGGGATGATGTACGGAGTGAGGAGTGAGCAGTGGATGAGGTGCAGCTGACACAGAGACTGCTGGAAGGAGTGGGAGTCGCCTCAGTTATTCCATGACCTGTGTGTAGAGACGTCTGTCAGGGAAACAATGCAGACTTTCCAACCTGCCAATGGATCCTGTGGGCTCACTGGGTGCTGGTTTGCCTCTGATCAGCTCCATCCTCAAGTGTGCAACAGGGGAGTCATGTCTGTGTTTCGTCACTTGGGCAGCCCAGAGGAGAAGTGCGGTGGTAGAGGTGCAGGATTTTTTGGAAGTTTGATAGCCAGTTCAGATTTGGGGGTTATTCTACGGTACAGCAGTGCAGGGTGAAGCTGAGGACTCATTTTTTCTGCTCTGGAAGATGCTGGAGAGGTTTGCTGACTGTGCACCTCGATGAGGAGTTCAGGCTCGATCAACCCCCACAAATTTTCTTAGAGTAAGTACAGTTGAAAAGTCTCCAGATTTGGTTTGTTGGAGTTTGGCAAAATCATATTTCATGGTGTTTAGTACTGTTTTGAGCAAGGTGTCTGTGACTATCAGCACACAAACCACTTGGGTGACTCAAATCAACAGCTTGTTGAGAGTCAACAGCCAGACGAGCTGCAACCACTCCTTGGTTAAAGGAGGGAAAACATGATAGCCCAAATGATTCATATTGTAGAGGGCAGCTTTTGGGTCAAGTGTGTAAGGAGAAGAAATATTGATGTTGCCTCACTGGCATGGTTTAGTGTTAATAGGGTGTCGGCATTTAGTTTATGCTAAATATCTTATAGATGTCAGATGACAAATGGCAGTGGGAGCAGACAGGGGAGGGGAGCAGGGGAAGGCTTAGGAGGGTAAGAATCCATCTTTCCCAGGCTGCAGCTGATGCCAGACATTCAAAAACTGCTTTTAACAGATCAAGAAGAGTCACAGCTGAAGCTGGTTATTTAAAATTTTATTTGCCTCTAATTTATTCTCATAAAAACACTCTAGTCTATTTGGTTTTAGTATTCAGACAGTACAGACTTCTGATATTATCATGAGTGATATTAGAGAAGCAGTACAAACCGAGCTACCTTAGCCTATAACCGACCAAGCACAGGCGGAACTAAGCCCATCCATGCTTGTAAAAACTAATTAACCTGCTCTCTCAGGCTCTCTAGTTAAAATGCAATCCTCAGTTAATGGTTATAGTCACCAAACCATATAAATAAAATCTAACATGGTAAAACGGGAACAGCTGAATGTGCAAGAGTCAAAGTAAAAATTTGTAAATAGGTATTTTGCTAATTAGAGCAATCACCAGTCAACTGCATCTATGTTGTAACTGTCTCTTATAGGTATGAGGTTTTCCTCTTCGTTTCCAGTTAAAGTTCATCACTTTCATACAGTCCAGACTGCTCAGCCAAACGCTGAAATTCCCCTTCTGGTGAGAAAGCTTGTTTCACATCCAGTCCTCTTCCATTAAGTGCCAGGTACTTGCTAAAAGTTGGTCGAACCCGTAACTGCTTTGGGGCTGGAAGTGGCTTATTTACATGTGCTGGAAGAGAGAGAAAAAACCTCTTTCAGTGCCTTCCCGGGGTGTAGAAAGGCCCATGGTAGAGCAACCCCATTGCTTTTTATCCTCAATATAAACCAGCAAATCCTTGGGAAGAATTTAGCAGACAAACCCATCTCTCAGACACCAGAGATTTATATTCACCCTCCTTCTTGGTGTCAATGAAATTGTAGTCTTTAAACAGTGCGAAAGACATCCCACAGTGCCCTGTACTAAACAAAAGAGCTTTCCCCAGGATAGTTACTTTTTGTCTAGGAAATAAATCCTCCCAGCTGTCTGAACTTCATGAGGTTGATTTTGAGGGCCAATTCTGAACACAAGTGCACTTTCTGTGGCACTGGGACCTGATACTTACTGGCAACCTCTAGCCTGGCGTGGCACGTGGCCACCCCTGCCCCGTTGACAGCAGACACGGTGTACCAGCCAGCATCCTTCTTGTTTGCGTTATGGATCAGGAGGCAAATCCTGCCCGTGTTGTCATGGAGCAAGCTGAAAAATGAAGGTGGTTTATGTCTAAGTGCTTTGAGGGGGAAGGAAAGAAATCAGTTTACATGCTCAGGAGCTGAGGAAGCCCCAGGACAATTCTTACAGGGCACTGCAAAATGTTCAGACATAAACACTGCATTTGTGTGAGAGCTGCCATTGTGGCATTCACAGGTGGCACCAAGGCCGTTCTGTAGCCCCTCAAAATGCACATTTCAGTCCTAAAACTGTGCTTCTCCATGGGCCCTCCACTGCTGCTGGCATTCCGAGCATCTGGGCGCAGCTCTGCCCTCAAAACAAGGCTGCCAGCATCGTGCCCTGCCAGCACATGGGGCTGTGCCCCTGTGTCACACTCGAGGGGCAGATCCAACTTTCCAACCTGCTGCTTTTAGAAACCAGCCCATTTAAACCTGATTTAACAAATACTGGTTGCTGTTTTCTAACACACCAATGGCCAACTCGTCAGTAGGATACCTTATTCGGTCTGTATTATATTGTACCATTTCGTTGTTTCTTTTCCAGTAAATCCGAGGTGTTGGGATGGCAGAGATCTGGCATTCGAGCCTGGCTGTGTCTCCTTCGAAAACCTTTTTGCTTTGTGGCTTGAAGATGAAAGTTGGAGGCATGTGATGTTCTTTTGCTAAATTAAAGAGGAGAGATAAGCAGGAGTTACTGGAAGTGTGGAATGCTCATATCATGCTTGTTTTTTAAGATTTCAGGATGCCAAATTCAGGAGGACACGTGTTTCTCCTTAGCCCGCAGGCAATTCCCATGAGCATAAGGGTGTAGTAAACACAGTCCACTTTCGAAAGAGAGTTAATTAACATATGTTATCAATCCTGGGAGATTAATAACATTAATTAAAATAAATTCTGGACATCCCACTGTATCTAAATAGTCAGCTAGAAATACTTTGAAGAAATATGGCATCCTAGATGTAGTTATTAAAATACACTCGGAGAAGGTAAGTTTTTTTTTTTGTCTGAGCCTAAATATCTGGAGTGCTACTTCTGCTTCTTATTTGCTTAATGTCTCAAACACAGGGGAGGAAAACATTAGATTGCTGAGACTTTCCTTGTGTGGCCAAAGAATTATCAGTGCTCCCGGTCTTACCAATTACTTCCACTTTTACTGTGAAAGATGCTTCTCCTGCACGGTTGACAGCCACGCATTCATATGTCCCTGCATCAGCTGATTTGACTGCTTCAAAAATAAACGAGTGGAATCCCTTTTCTGACACTATCATTTTATGGAACTGATCCTGATGAACCATCCTTCCATTCTGGTACCACATCACATCTGGGGTTGGGAGCCCACTAACCTGTGAGCGAGAGGAGAGTTAAACACCTTTAAGATAATAAAATCCCTGCAGTACTGCACGGAGTTTGATGTTGATAGCTGATCAAACCATGATTCTACTGCCAAATTGTATACTGTTGCTTAGTTTTGACTATTAATGTGATGTTTCACAGAAAGGCTCTTGGAGTGCTGGGAAAAGATGAGCTTTAGCTACAAGGCAGTAAAGGCTCTTCTTGCACACCCTGTTGTTCCCACCTTGTAAGGTGGCTTTGATCAGGGCAGAGATGCTCATTGTGGGTTCAGCCGTTCAGTCCCACAGCTGTCACAGCAGCAGTGCTTACACCCTGAACTGATCCTGGCTGTCCACAAGCCACAGATTTCAATATGCTCCAGGCTGGCCGTGGCATTCAGAAGTTCAGGCAACTTGCAGCAGATGGCTAAAGGTCGTCTGCAAGTCTGGCCAGAGTTTACTGAGGTAAGGAGATTGGAAGCCATGAGGGAAATGCAAGCCAAACCACAGCCAGCAAACAGCCTTTGCAGAGAAGCTGCACGTGAAGCGGAGCAGAGTCCCTTCTTACCCCGGGGCTGGTACAGCTGCCATGCAGCTTCAGGCCATTCTTGAGTTTTGTTTGTATTTAGGGCATTTCTCTGCTTGTCTGCTCCAGCAAGGGCACAGCTAACTCAGGGAAGACTCTTTAAAGGGAACTGAGTTCTGAGCAGACCTCGCTGGACGTGTGACCACTGAGGGAGTGGACTCTGTGCAAAGCACAAGATTCTCTGCCAAAATGTCTTTTTCCAGCAAGGTATTAATATTCATTCTTCCCAAGGAGGTCTAGAGACATTCTATAGTGGTCTATATTTACCACTATTTAGCTCTAACCATATTTTTATGCAGCTAATTCCATTTTCATTTTCCAAGGGAAAATGCTGAAATATTTAGCCGTCTCCTATTTCTTGGTTTCCATAGCCTGGGGAGACCCTGCACCATCTGCTTTTGGTGCTCTGGCTTATTAAAGTGCAAAGGCACTGCAGAGACCTCTCTCCATGCCCCACACCCCAAGAGGGAATGGAATTGGAAGGGAGAGGTTGGCAATAGAATTGGAAGGGAGAGGTTGGCAATGGAATTGGAAGGGAGAGGTTGGCATTACTTTGAAGTCGAGCCTGCAGAATCGCCCCTCCTCGATCACTACATCTTCAGGCACTTGTGTGAAACGTGGCTGAAAAAACTTTTCCTGGATTGAGTCATGTCCACGATCGTCACCTCTTGAGGACGGTCTGCTCCTAAAAAGAGGACAGGAAGAGTTAATTGGGTAGAAGCTACCGTAGCACTAATGACATAGGAGCTCTGATTGCAGCTGGAATCCCTCAACACGTTTAGGAATCCCACACTACATTTCTGGTTGATTTCTCAGCTGTAAGTCATAATTTTTGATTAACCACTTCTCTTGCTCAAGCTGTTCAATTCAACATAGAAGCATCACCTTCATTATGGCCTAATATCCAAAAGAACTGACAAGAGAAATGCAGGCTGTATTTCACTTTCATAATTTATATTAATTTCAATATTTCTATTGCTTTGACTAGAAATTAATCTTCTAGAATACAAAGAATATTTTCCCAAGGTGCATGGAGTTTTTAAACCTCTAATGCTATGCTTAGAATTCACTGGGTTAAGATCCCAGGCATCATCACCCATCCACAAATGGTAGCATTTTAGTTGAAAGGGAGTGAATTTAGTAATTACTACATTAGAAGAAGTGGTAGGTAGTGAGATTAAACCAACATTGTCTAGAAATGGTTGAAACAATGTCTTGAAGAATTGCACAGCACAAGCTGATGCTTTACCTTACATGTGTTGTAGGAACCTGCAGCCTGATGTTTTCTGCATTCTGGTGCTTGGGAAGAGAAAAAGGAGAGGTGAGTTCCATTAGCAAGATTTATCTGTAGACTGAATGAGAAGTCATTTTATGTTCATATCCTGACTGCTGCTTAAAAACAAACTGAATCTACTTCAGAAGTCATTGGGACAAGAGGTAGAGGAACTTGCATGAGGACCTGAATAGTCTGTGCTCACCACAGGCTTTGCCATGGCAGAACTCCTCACTGCTGCCCTGGTGATGGGTGCAGCAGCTCTGTCTGGCACACAAAGCTTGCTGCCAGCCCATAACCTTCATTAGAGCGGAGCAGGACTACTGCAAATATCTAAACTGAAAGCTAAGTACAGAGTGTCCTTCCCTACAGCAGGAATAGAAGTGGAATCGCTGGCAAGAGCCTTGTATTGTGCCCACTTAAATATGGTACCAACAGCCATGGACACATGCTGAGCTGGAAAATACTTTTCTTTCTAGATCACAGCACCAACTAAGCTCGCTGACAACTCTGCAATCACATGACTAAATCTGCTAAAGTACCCAGGATTGATTCCTGTTAGGAGCTTGGATGTTTGGAAAATGCTACAGAGTTTGGTGCCAGTGACTCGTTTTAGCAGTGGAGTCAGAGAGAGCAAACGCTGCATGGAAATTTCTGGAGTGTTTGCACTGAGCCACTCCAGGGTTTGGTTCTGTGCTCTGCAGCCCAGCCCTGGGGAACATTTAAGCCTGGGTTTAAACTTGAAGCATGGAGGCAGTTTTAAGTTCAGGGGAAATATTACATGCATGAGGGTTTGGCTGGACTGAGCTCAGTGTTGAGTCCAAGGGCAATTGTCTGTATCTGCTCATTTACACCAACTCTGTACAGTTATTGCTTGTCCTGTGAAATGATGCTGTAGTGATGAAGTTGCTGATGATTCTTATGACCTCTTACATGGACCGACTGAGTTAGGCTCTGAGGAATCAGGAGGCTGAATGATCAGTGACTACAACATTTAAAAATAAGACTGAACAATGGGAGCAAGATGTCCCAAACATCAGCCAATCTCTGCTTCCAATGTTCTTTTTTTAAAGCAGCATTTCACACACGCTGAAAAGTTGTCAGTCATCCTGTTTTGACTGAATATTTCCTTGTTCTCTGCAAAAGATGAGGCTTCCCTTGCTCTCTGACATCCATAATTTTCCCTTCTTCCCTGCTCTTTCCAGGTGATTATTGGGGAGAAATAGCTCAAACTGTGTATTCCTCCCTTTCTGTGATCTCGAGTGTCTGTTCCATGGAGGAGTTTTGCTGAGTGCACTTTGGCAGGTTTGCTCCTGGCTCTGCTTCTTGCAGCAGGAGAGACATTTTCTTTCCTGCATATGGTACCAGTGCCATACCATGGACATTTCCACTAGCCTTGAGCACAGCAGTGCCAAAGAGAGCTTCTAACTGGCCTGAATAACCAACGAATGATGCAAGCCTCCAACTAAAACACTTTGGAAAATGCCAGTAGTAACAGATTCTTGTCTGTCAGCGCGTGGGCTGCTGAAATAACTGCTTTGCATTCTCCTAATGGCTGCAACTCCCTGGAAGGGCTAAAACCCAACTCACTGATCCCAGCCCAAGGCCACGACCTCTTGAAGCCAATGTCACTGATTCCGAGCAGTGACAGGTGTAAATCCTGTTGTCCTGGCCAAGCCTGCACTCAGGCTGTTGGGAGTACCTGGATCCCTCCTGGTGCTGCTCCCACCTGTGCAGCAGCTGCTCTAATTCCTCCTTGGAGAGGTCATTCCTACAGATCAGGCCCAGCAAGGGAACAGTGCTTAAATTTTCCCTGTCTGCCATCACCTTGCAAAACCCCAAACGCTGCCCCACAGAGCTCTGCCACTGAGAGCTGTCCCCTCACCTGCTCCAGTCCCAAATCAACCTCATCTCTGCCCCGCTCAGAGACAAGCAGGTCCCAGCACAATCACAGGAAATCCTTGCTCTAGAGACAGTCCCCAGTTACCTGAGCATTCTGCATGTTGTCTTCCCCTTGTGTGTCCAGCACAGAGGCAGCATTTACTGGTCCGAGCAGCCTGCGAGCCATTCGTTCTTCATAAGTCAATCGCTGAAAGCAGAGTGGAGAGGAGCTCTAGTCAGAAGTCCATTCACTCTTTCAGATCAGCTTGTTAAGAGCACATTAATATGCCACAAATTCGGGATGCTGCCAATGGAAGCAGGAGCTGACCAAAGCCCCACGTCTGGCCCAGAGGGTTTGCAGTCTGTGATGCCAACTGAAGTCAGCCTCAATATATACAGCACTGAAATGCATAAAAGATTAAAATGCCTGTTCATCAAAGCCTCCCTAATGCCATCTGTGGCCTTCCACTCCTCCTCTTTCTCTGCTGGGATTATTTATGGGTAGCTGATGGCATCATCCTCAGAAGCCAGAGTAAGTCCCAGGGTACCTTTCTGCTGGGGCTGGGAAAACTTCCCAAGTCACTCAGCTGTGGAGCTTGAGGCATGATGGATGCTCCCAAAAAAGCAAGAGCCACACCAGAAGCAGACACAGCCAGAGGGGAGCACCACTGAAAGCACTGGGGAGGTTCATGCCAGCACATCTGCAGGGTGAAATGCTGTGAGCCGTCTGGAGAGGAGGCAAGGACTCATTTCAGGCATGACACAGTAAATTCCTGCAATATGGATGTGGCACACAGGGGCAAAAAGGGGCAGAGTTAAATTCAAGCTCTGTCAGTTGAGTTACTTTAGAAAGATTCGTTAGTGCCCTGAGCACCAGGACACCTGACACTTTACAAAGTTTAACTCAGGTTTGGATTTTGTGACACAAGGACAAGCCCTGACTGAATTTCCCCTGCTTACAGACAGTGTCTACTGCTGGGTGGGTAAAGGTTTGGGAGCCTCGTGAGACTTTTCTTTAGAAGAGAGCACGAGACCTTTAGCAAAACCTGGGAGAGCTGAAAATCCCCGAGGTCCTTCCGTGTGTATCAAGTGTGGCTGAGATTGGCCACTTGGCTCAGACGCTGGTGGAGGACAAGGGGAGGAGGACACGGTGGTGATTGCATAAGCCTTATTTTTAGCCTGGCTTCCTATGGGAAGGAAAGCTGACTTGCTATGACAAGCTTTCTTACAGAATAGGACATTCCTGTTAGGGGCATATTAAGTCAGATTTGACCTATTTCTTTGCCTGCTCCGTATTGAAAATTACAGATATGACACAAACCTGCTCTCACTGATGATACTGAAAACAGGGGGAAAGAAGATGGAAACTTTAAACACTGGGCTTTTGCCAGTCTGCCTCCAGCCAGCAGAAAGGTTCCCACATTAGAAACCTGCCTGCTCTGGCCTGCTGCAATGGGCTTCCCTACTGGTAAGAAAATTTTTCTCCCAGATTTGGATTTCTTGGCAAAGGGGATTCCATTGCATCCCTCTGTAGAATAAAAAAATCAGTACTGAGTCTAAGAGGCCTTCTTATAGGAGACAGACTTTATGATAAAAGCTGATATAATTTCATTTTTTGTTCTTCATTTAAAAAAAAAGAAATTACCCCATTTGGTGGTGGTCCCTAGAATGAACTTTCAAATATCCCAGTATTTCCTCAAGTTCTAATGATTTTGAGGGGTTTATTAATGCCAGTGTTGAAAACCAGATTTTAGTAATGTCTAGAAAACTGAGGCATTTTTCTTGGATTTCTAATTGTCTGTGGACGTGATGTTCAACAGGATTCCCAGCAGAGAGCTCAAATTCGTGCCACAGCTCTAAACATTTTCCTTTTTATTTTACATTGGAAGAATATTCTGATCCCACTCTCATGGGATCTGCTGAGGTTCTGAGTAAAGGAGTTTGGGCAGTGCTGGTCGTGCATTTCCTTCTGCTCTTAGCTCCGTTTGGAGGCTCTAGGCCCTGGGGTACCAGAGGCACTCTCTGCATCGCTGTCTGCACTGCTGGGAGTTTTTAGTCCCTTACCTGGTTGCCGTTCTGGAGAAGGCTGTCTTTGCATCGGAGTTTCTTTTCCAAATCCTGAATGAGGGCCTCTTTTGTTCCTCGAATTTCTTGGTCTGAGGTCTTCTGCATAGAGTTGATGCTGGCTTGTTTGTTGTACATTGGCTGTGAGTAACTACTGGTGCAGGAAGAGAAAACAAAGTTATTCCCATAGGCCTGCAGGATTGTTTGCTACAGCTTCACAGAATGCACACGAAAATGTGAACCTGCCTCCTAAAAACTGTGGCTCAAATGAACCCACAAAGCATCTGGGAGATGAACAGGCCAAGTGGGGTGATTGAGTATCAAAACCTCAAGGGGAAGAAGCATTGTGGTCCAGCCAAGTCACTGATGTCCTCCCACAGCACTCGTTGAGCATCCTACAGCCTGACCCTGTAATCCACAGCCAAGGACACAGTCCCCTGGAGCTGGATTGTACATTTGATTCTGAAGGATGCTAGGAAAAGAGGAGCATCCATCAGAACAGGTTGCGAAGCTCTGCTGGAGGTCACAGCACTCTGTGCTGACAGGACCTAACCCGGTTTGTGACCTGCAGAGGTGCCTTTGTGCTGCACTTGTGTTCAGAAATTATTTCTATTCCAAATGCTCTTCCTCCTGTCTCTTGGGAATTTGTTCTGCTGTCTAGAGTAGAGTAGAAGGGTTAGAATTCTGGAATACTCCCAGCACTGCTTGGACTCAATAACTTCATGCAAGTTATAACTTTAAAACTTTATTAATTTGCTCAGCAAATGAATACATCTCATGTCCCCATCTGCCCATTAATAGAGTGATTGGGAAAAGAATTCCTCAGCTCACCGGGTGCTGCATTTAAGAGTAGCTTACATGAAAAACATAGTGAGGCACCCAAGCTCTTTGCTACGCAAACAAACAACCCCAGAGCACAAACACAAACCCCAGCAGCCGCTCCAGGTGTGTCCCAACACACTCGTGCAGCCCTTGAGGAAACGCTCCCCAGGTAACCCACGGCATCTTACCTTTCCCCTGCCCTCAGTGCTGCGATTCAGAAACCAGACAGAAATATTCTGATTTCCTGCATGCAAACAGACACTTAAACCTGGATTTATATCCAAGCCAGCAGGACCCCTTGCACCTATCAACTTTCCAATATCTCAGTTTCTGCATATTCTGCCCTGACTTTCCCCAGGACCTCCAGCTGATATTGGCAGGAATACAAGTTGGTGAGAAGGCAAGGCCCAGCTCCCTTTGAGACCTCATTGACCTTGGGAGATATTTGGATTGCAGCCCAAAGGCAAAATGATATAATACATATTCAGGAAAGAATTTAGTCTTTGGTCTAAACAGCTAAAATTTTCAAGGGGCTGCCTTTCTGTTCACATGTATGATTAATGAGAAGGGCATTGTAGGTGAGTTTTAATCCACATCATGGTGTGGAACCTGAAAATATTGCTGAGACTTACTAGGAAACGAAGCTGTTTATATGTGGGGAATACTACTGCCTTCCCCCCATCTCCCAGTTCATAAGCCATGTTTTTTGAAAGAAATTAATTTGAGATGGGTGCCTGTCTTCTGCTCTGAATAACCTTAATTAAGAGATTTCTATGAAATCAAAGTGAAGAACTCCAACCAACTCCAGAAACCATCCCTGGCAGCCACTGTGCACGTTTAATTCTTGCTGGAATCAAACACGACCACTGTGCAATTTAATTCCTGCTGGACACCCCTGTCTCCCACACAAGGGCCAGCACTCAGCCTCTGAACCCGACCCACGCAGAGTTCAGCGTGCACACCACGGGTCAGAGGGAGCTGTGCCGTGGACTTTGGGATGGTCAGTGCTGGGGTCTGCCAGGCCAGAGGGATGCAGGGCAGGTTAGAAGGCTGAGTGTACTTACTGAGCTTCCATGGGAGAAGGAGCTGGGCTGTTATAGTCGGGCTGCGAGGGGAGCACTGAGCACAGGAACGCTGCAGGGGATTGGTTAGGCATGGGCAGAAGCCTCTGCCCAGAGGATGAGCTAGCAGGAGACTGTGCAGATGCAGGCGTGATGGGGTATGTGGATTCCTTGGGGGCACTACAGGAAGGCGAGGAGAGCGTGATTGAAGAGCTCAGCGATGACGAGGAGGAGAATTTCTGCCCGCTGGGGTTACGAGGCTGGATGAGGATGGAGGACTGTTTGATTTCTCTGCTCAACTCTGTGGAGGCTGCAGGTCCTGGAGGCTGCTGTTGCCCTTGGCACACATTCTTAGACTGGATAAAGTGTTTTGGACGCTCGTAGTTAAACATGGTTGGTTGGCACATAGAGGAAACGGATGGGAGGTTAGGGACACTCATAGGAGAGGTTTCACAGCTGTCCTGGGTTTTTGTTGGTGATAATTGGCTTTGGATATGTGGCTGGTAAAAGCTAGGTGGTAGGCCACGAAAGTTTTCTTGGCTGGGCTCCTGGATAGAATGGAACCCTTGCCTTGCAGAATAGAGGCTTTCTTGGTGTGGATTTTCCCTTTAGGAAGACAATACAGATAAAATAAATTGTATGTCACAAGCTGAATCACAAAAATACTGTGCTGTGAGCAGTCGTTAGCAATCCAAAGAGTATGAAGTAAAAATTCAACTAAATTATAGCTTGAACTTAAAATAAAGCTATTTAGGATTTTTTAGCACTATTCCAGAACCGTGTGAACGTTTTGGGTTACAATACCAAGCCACGCAGTCTGTCTGACTCAGGTGTAGGGCTCACTGTGGTTGTCTTATATGCCAGAGTCCAGAAAATTCTAAAGGAAATAACAATTGGTTTACCACCTGCCTAAGTCTCCAGATAACTACAGATACTATTGTTAAGCAAGGTAATTTCCCATGTATCATCTTCACTAAAAATCCCTGGATCCTGCTGTTTCATGCACTGTCAAAATATTAAATGTACTATTCCCCAGAAGTAGCTATTTGTGCCAAGAAATTCCTCGTACCACAAAGAAGCATGAAGTGGGTTTCACTTTCTTCTAAGTCTGAAACTAAACTTTTGAATCCAAGTCTCCTGATTTCTTCTCTAATGGGCTTTGAATTCAGAGCTTTTTATATCCAACTGAGATTTGGGATTAGCACGCCAAGGACTGTGCTTCTCTTTTT
Source organism: Origma solitaria (assembly GCA_013397895.1). NCBI lineage: Eukaryota > Metazoa > Chordata > Aves > Passeriformes > Acanthizidae > Origma > Origma solitaria. The sequence continues at coordinate 457,257 of VZRL01000238.1, read as the reverse complement.
GAGGTATTTTCCTGAGATTTGCTATCAAGGCTGCTAATTGCCAGAATGACGTTGGCTGCAAGATAGGGTAAGGCAAGCCGAGCTGCTCAGAGTCCTGCATTTATTTTTCAGGTGCTTGATATCTAAACCTGGACTTTCCATCAACTCAAAACCCAGGAAAGTTTCAGTGAGCAACGTTGTTGAAATGGACAAATGACTTCAGCACCAGGATAAACAAATAATCCCCCAAAATAAACATAAAGCCACTAATAAAGAATAGTAATAAAAAAAAGAGATAATATAAATCCACATAGTTACATGTGCTGGAAAAAATTGTAATCTTGCCCCACTGAGATCAGCTGTTTGGCTGCTATATATACCCAGTATATTGTATTCCTCTCATTGGAGAGCCCGGAGAAGGGCTCCACGAGGTCAAAAATTCCCATGGGGGGAGATAACTGGAGACGTTGCTCTTATTATAAAGATTCAAGGCTTTCAATTCCTAAAGATAATTGTAAATATTCGTTGTGAATTAGCTGTATGTAAACAGAGGCGTTATAGTAAAAATTCCCTAACTTTCCCCTTGTCATACTCTTGGAATTTGGAGCTGGCTCAAATTTTTGGAGCATGTCCACACTACGTTCTCATTCACCGGTGCAGAAAGCTCGTTGAATCTTGTCTTTATCCCGTTTTAATATCCCTACCTGTGTACAGGTTTGTACATTCACTGTACCCACAGGCTGTGCACAGAAATCAGCGTTTACTTTGTTTTCTAGAGCGCTGCCCTTCACCAAGCCCCGGTGCACAGTGTCGCTTGTCATAAGCCATGTTTTCCTCAAATCATTCCACCTTGATTTGGGAGGGGAAAAAAACAAATCCAAAGAGACTTTTGACCTTTCAAGATGAAAACAGTAAGTAACAACAGGGACACCTTGCTCGTTTAGAAACAAACCCATTTCTTTTTCCTGTTGCCGCCCACGTTACCTTTGGCACCGCCGCACCCTAAAGGTTGGTTTTCACCTCGGCATTCCCAGCGCGCCGCTGTCCCTCACGCCACCTCCCTAACCTGCTCCGAGTGACGCGGAAAAGCCCCGAGCAAGCCTTACCTAGCGCCTAGGAGCTGTCACCTGGGCTGGGGACGGTATTTTGGGAAGGGACGGTCATTCACTGGCCCGGGCTGTCATAGCCGCCCTCTGCGCGGCGGTACGGGACCGGAGGCTTTAATGTGCTGCCAGCGGTGACACCGCGGGCCCTGCGTGTCCCCGGCCCCCGCCGCTGTCACAATAAGAGTCTCGGCAGCCCGGCCTGCCCGGACTCTCGGTCAGAGCCGGAGCGGAGACTTGGGCAGGTGCCCGCGGGCAGCCGAGCCCCGCGGGGCAGCGCTCGGAGCGCTCGGAGAGGGCTGCTGCTTCGGGCGCTGTCCCTACCCTGTCCCTGCTCTGTCCCTGTCCTGTCCCGGCTCTGTCCCTGCCCTGTCCCGGCTCTGTCCCTGTCCTGTCCCTGCCCTGTCCCTGCCCTGTCCCGGCTCTGTCCCTGCCCTGTCCCTGCCCTGTCCCTGCCCTGTCCCGGCTCTGTCCCTGCTCTGTCCCTGCCCTGTCCCTGCTCTGTCCCTGCCCTGTCCCGGCCCCGGAGCGCTGGGGTGGCGGTGGGCTCAGCGCGGTCCCTGCTGTCCCTGTCCCCCCCGAGGGGAAGCGCCCGGGGCTCGGCGCTGCCGCTCCCGGAGCGTCCCTGGGACAAGGGGAGCGCTGGAGGAGCCGCCAGCTTTCCGACAGAACAGCACATGTTCTGCCCACAGCACCGGCAGGAAGCAGCGGGGAAGGACCGCTGCAATGTGCCTGAACGGCTCTAAATCCTGCTTTGTTATCCCAGGGAAATTCTTGCCCAGAAAAGTGCGGCTGCCCCATCCCTGGAAGTGTTCGAGGTTGGATGGGGCCCTGAGCACCCTTGTCTAGTGGAAGGTGCTCCTGCCCATGGCAGAAAAAAGGTCATCTTTCAGGTCCTTTCCAGCCCAAGCCACTCTGTTGTTCTAAATTTCTTGTTTAATTAATTTACTAATTGTTTGTAGCTAATTGCCTCTGCAGTGACAATGTTCTGGCACTGCTTTTAAAGCTGTGCACTTAGAGGCAGCAGGCACTCGAGAGCCAGGTTTAAATATGATTTCAGTGTCCCCAGCCGCAGGTCCGAGTGAGCCTTCCCTCTGTGCCCGGAGCCACCTCCCCAGCCCCGGGGGGACACACACCCTGCTCCTGTACCGAGCTCGGTCAGGAGCAGCAGAACTGCCCATGGATGTGTCTGAACAGTCACAAACTGAGTAATAAAACTACCTTTGTGGAAAGAATGTGGTAAAAATATGGTGAAGTTAATGTTTTGCTGTTTGTGTTTATTATCGCAGCTGTTTACATGGATGAAAAAATGCAGCTGTGGTGTTTTCACCAGAACAGCAGCAGATCCTGCTGGCAGCTTGGGTGATTTGTATGCCTTTAATACCAGCTTCAATGCCTAATTACACCTTAAATTAACATCATAGTGTTTAAAATATCTTAATTAATCCTTGGCAACACTTGCCTATTGTTTAAAAACACCCCAAGCCCGAAAGCAGCGCCTCCTCTCTCCCTTCTCTGGGCCCGTGAGTCTGTCAGCACAGCGATCTGCAAGAGATTAATCCACCTTTGGTGTCTGTATTTAAACCTCGGTTTGTGAACTAAAACTACACAGCAGGTGTTAATTGAGCGCTAATTTATTTAAATTCCTCGCCATGAAAGTGATTAAGGGAGGGAATGTGTCCCTAGTTGTCGGGGAGGTTATTTGCTTTTTAAGTTAAAAAAAAAAAAAGAAAAATAAAAAAAAGGAAAAAGCAGTAGTTTGCACAGATAGAGGCGAGTACTTAGAAAAAAAGGTATCTGTAGCAAAATCATTGCCCTGCAGGAAGCTGCGAGCACGGTAAAGGTCAGGCTCTGTGCTCAGACAGGCTCCCTGGCTCCCCACCAACTACAACTTATCTCAGCACTAAAGTTGGCTGCAAGGCATCGATTTAAGGACAGATTTATACACTTAAAAGACTGGATGCAACAGGGACGACTTGTGTGAAAGAGAAGGAACAGAAAAACGTGACATCCAGAAGGTAGGAAAAAAGGTGAAAGAACTGGAAGCTGAACTGATGATGGCAGAGGAATAAATCTCATCTCCTGTGCCAAGTAACTCAATAGTGCTGTGGCCAGCACTGCGAGGTGTTAGAAATCAGCTTTTCTGTCCTGCTTCAGCTGACTTTCTAAGAATGGTGCCTTGCTGTTTCTGATCGGGTTCTCCTCATTGCTTGAGTCATAGAGCAAAAAATGCCTAGAAAAAGAGTTAAGGATCTTTTGCTTATTTATTAAAAATGCTTAATAGCTACCTGAAGGATCTGTCAGTATGGTTAGTGCCTGAAGCCTTTTCTTTCGCTAGGATTGAGTTCCTCTAATGAAGTTAATAATAAAAAATGGTTTTGTTCTGCTTCTTCAAGGCTGTTGAGGATACTGTAAACTGCAGGTGTAAAGGGCTCAGAAAGGAGTAGCTGGTAGGGGCAGTCTTCTTGAGTTGCATTTTCTAGCTATTGTGGAGTGCCTGTTGCTAGGCAATAATTGGGAGAATTATGAGTACAAGGATTTCATTCATTTTATAGCCATTCCCAGTAATAGCTTTGTTCTGTCATCACTGCCTTTGTTGGTATTTGCCTTTGGTAATGCAGTCGCAACCACATGCACTGCATGAGGGAATTATATGCTAAATCTGACTAACAAGACAGTTATTTTACAGCCAGCCATTAGCCATGATTGCTGAGTTTGTGGTAACAACAACATTTACAATGCTGAGTCACATTCATAATGACGTTTCAAAGCACCTGTCAGTATGTCTGTTGGCTTTAAAGGTATTTAAATGCTCATGGATGGGTATGTCTAGAAATTTTAATAGTTTCTCTCTGTATCTTGAGATGTGCTCAAATTCTTGTACTAGTTAATTTTTTTCACGTATTTTTTTTATATATGTATACACACATGTGTAACCTACATTTTAAAAAGCTATTGCATAGCTGATTTTGGTGGTATGGTAAATCCCTTTATGCATTAGAGTCTGCTTAGGGTCCTAGCTGATTTCCCTGGAGCAAGCCTGGATTTCATGGAAGGGCTTGAAGCCAAACTGAGATCTTCCTCTTAATAATCTGCATGCAGGTTATTGAGGCAAAACCATTTTTACTCAGTGATTTAGCAAAAAAACACCTCCCATGCATGGAGACATCTGTATTGAAATATGATCTCTCCCGTGGTAAAATTTGGAGGAGGGTGTTCAGAACTGTTAAAATAACTGTTTTAGTTAAAATGGCTGAGTACATCCAAAAATAATCTCTAACCCGGGGAATGCTCTCTGCCAGGGACAGCCATCTACACTCTCTGTAACAGGATCCCAGCAGCTCCCCGCTGGCACTCAGCTGCGAGGGGAGGCACACGCCTGCCTCCCACATAGCTCTCCCTGTCACTAACAGGACTGGGGGAACTCCTCTGCTGGGCTTGGATGGCTGAGCTGTCACCATTCGAGGTCATTGTCATGCCTACAAACCCCTGAGAAACCCTCCAGAAATGGGGATGGCATCGCCAGCCGATGCATTCTAACTTGTTTTGTTTCTCTGGAGCAATCAAACCAGATAACTGATAATACAATAAGTGTACAGCGACTCGAGAGCTGCATTTGGGATGGAAATTGGACCAAGTCTTGTTATAAAATAGAATAATTTATTACTGGGGGAGAATCTCCATCTCCTGAGTGGGGAGTGTCCCTGCCATGGCATGGGACAGTTTTCATTCTATCCTGTTCCTCCCCAAGTGCTCTGCAGGTCCTGTCTGCACCATGCTCACAGGATCTCAGGTTTTATTGCTATCTTTCAGAATAGAAACATGAGGTGATGCCACTTGGCCAAGGCCACTGAGGAAGCTGCTGGCAGCAGAATTGTACCTTGAGATTCCCCAGGTACTCTGGCCTTTGCCTCATGCTCTGCTGTGGAACCAAAGATCTCCTGCAGGATAATTATTTGGGGTGATGTTTTTAAGTTGCTCGCAGAGAGACAATTCTGCAAATGGCATCAGGCACTTACCTGAGGCTTTAGGTAGTGGCACAATTTGTCTGATGGAGCCTGTGCTGCACTTTGCCATTGTCACCCAGGCAAACAGCTCAGGTGACGGCATGTGCCTCTTCCCTGTCAGGTTAAGGGCCACTGGAAAATGCAGCTGGGTTCACTGGACAGTTCATGCCTCAAGTGCTGTAAAAAACTGGCCCAGGGATGTGATTTTGTCTTACCCCAGAGGTGAAGCCCGAGGTGAGTTTTCATAAGCTCCATGGAATTCCTCAGCTTGGCTCGTGGAGCTCATCTGAGCAAAGCTCGTGGCTGCTGCTCGAGGGCCCAGCCCGGGGCTCTCTGGGCTGTAGGAGGGCAGAGCAGCTGCCCCACGGTCCTTGGCTGCTGCCTGGCTGTTCCTGGGGAACATGGGTTTCTTCACGGTGACCTGCACAGCTGGCCTGCGGGCAGCCCCTCCAAAGCTCTCCAGCTCTTTAGCTCCTGGAAGCAGAATTGTCCCCACGTCAGGTAGGAAGCACTGGTGGCTCACAGTACAGCACATGCAGCACCAGTGCATGGCAAACTGGAGTGTCTGAGAGGGTGGATGAGGCTCATCCTGCCTGGGCTCTGCACAGACTGAGACCTGCAGAGCTGCATGAGCCAAACCTGACTTCTTGCCAGGGCTGGGGGCTCTGGGTACCTGCCAGGTGTTCTTCTGGTTGCAGATGGCTTCCAGCAGAAACCAAACAGGGCAGTGGTACCATAAACAAGGTATAGACACAGCCAGTGTGTTGGGCCAGGCTGGAATCCCTGCAAGGATGAAGCTCAGGGACAAGACTCCTCTGCCAGAGGGATCATCATCCCCACCTTGTCATCCCTGACCCAGGAGGAAAAGGGACCAAAAGCAGAAACACAAAACAATTTGCATCCAGCTTTGAGAGCAGACTGCATTTTTGGGACAGTTCTCTTTTCTTGAACCTACAAAATCGTTTGGGTCTGGCTTCTGCTTGGCAAATATCTGTGATTCTGCCTGATGCTGGGCAGCAGCAAATTCTTTTGTGCTTAGCTGCTCAATTCAGAAATCCATGGGCTTACCTGGGGAAACAGAGAGATGTGCACTGGATGCTGCAGATCCAAATTCATTTTCTGCAACACATTTAAATATTCCAGAGTCTTCTGGGAAAGCTTCTGTAATAACCAGGGTGCAGACTTCCTCTGAAATAACAGATTTAGGCACGCTGTTGTACCACAAGAGCCAAATGTTAACCCGTGGGATTTGCTCTTTACAGGACTGTTACTTAGTGATGGGGATTGGCATTAATAAGGTACAAAAAAGTGATGTACAGGGCCTAGGCAGTCAAGGGGTTTAGAAGGAGCAAGATGAAGGAAGACTCTTCCTGTGATATTATTGAAAAGGGGCACTTCTTTTTTGTTGATTTTTTGGTTGGTTGGTTGGTTTTTTCGTTTGGTTGTTTTTTGGTGTTTGTTTTTTGGTTTGGTTTTGGTTTTTTTGTTTTTTTTTTTGCTAAATCCTGTTTTTTCTTGCACAAGTTTAAACTCCATAAAAGATTACAGGTCAGAATGGCTGATATGTTTTCTCTTAGCACAGGGTACTCCTCATTATTTGAATGTAAAAAGATTGATACCTTTTTCTAAGTGTTGTGGAAAAAATCAGTGCCTTTCGGGTGCTTGCATCAAAATTAAGAATTGAAAGCTCTTGGCCTGACTGAATAGTGTCTTCTTGTTCCCCTTTGGATATTTTATCTTGGATGAAGTGGGAAATACTGAGTGTGGGGTGATCAACTGGTGAGGAGCCTAAAAAAAAAAATGCACAGTGTACTTACCAGGAACTGCTGATGAACAAGCCTCTGCCCAAGATAAGAGAGAAAGAATTTAAATCATTATAATGTCAGAATGGGGGAAAAAACCCTTTCAGCCCCCACTCCCTTTCTCAGCTCAGCTCTCACCCTGGTTACAAGAGAACCATGTCCCTTTCTGCCCAACACAAGGAACAGCATCTGGATAGGGAAAGCTCAGGTCTGGCTGGGGAGCCTGGTGCTACAAACACCTCTCCACTGAGCTGGAACAGAAACAACTCCACCGGCTTTGGAATTAGTTGCCGTTGGTTTGGCCCTCTGGAGCTCTGACCTCATGCCCGGGAGCATCAGGAATCGTTTAAAATGAGGTTCTGTGGTCTTTTTCCCGAGTTCAGCTGTAGTTCAGTGCATGGTGACGATGCCTCCACGGCTCAGCCGGGTTGTCATTAATAACTAACAGCACGGAATCTGCCCTGCCGTGCCTGACCCACCCGAGCACTGCCAGGGGAAATGCAGACTGTGCAGCAGCCTGTGACTCCGAGCCATCTGACACTGCTAAACTTAACTCTGCTCCTACGAACCATCTCCAGATTCTTATATCAGTTCTCATCCCTGTCTTATCCCAGCCCCAATCAAATATTTGTACACCAGACAGATGCAGCAGCACCTACTTTTCCGCAGGATTCGGAAATCGGCAGAATCCACGATCTGATCGTATTCTCTGTACCAGTGCACCTGCAGGGTGGGTGTGGAGTGAATGCGACACTCAAACACCACCAGCTGACCCTTGGTGGCTCTTATGTTTTGCAGACCCTGGAGGAGAAAATATTTGTGTTAAATGTCTGACCTAAGTATTTCCCCACTGAAGCATTTCTTAGGAAATGATACACTCTTCAGTGAGGAAGATGGTCTCATGCCTGTATTTTTGTTTTGTTTACAATAGTTGTCTGAATTCTAAATGCATTTGCAGTGGGTTGTGAGTGGAAGTTTTTTCTCCAGAAGACCAGTGCTCATTAAAGCTTTGCTTGGCATTTAAATAAAGATACAAACTCAGGAGAAACATCTATTCCACTGGATGCAACATAGTAAGGGTGGTTACTATGTGAGGTTTCCACTTCAGCCTCCTTTGCAGGAAATAAATGAGATGAATTCCTATAAGTGGTTCTGTCTGTCTGGATCGTTTACCAATTAAGATGTTAGTTTGATAGCATCCCTAATGAAGTATGCTGGCTTTTTTTGAATTGTAAATGAACCAGTGTTCCATCCTTCTGATGGAACAAGAAAATGCAAAATCTAGTGCAGGTAGTTGCAGGACAAGCTGTGTTGTTCAGACAACTTGTGCCTTTTTACCTTTGTAAACACAGGAGTGGTTCCATAGGCAGACCCAGCCAGGCTCAGCGAGGGACTCTGCATCTACATGGCAAAGAAAAGAGATTTTTATAGCTTGAATTTTTCATATGCAGAAACCTGGCTGTGTTTCTGGCATTTTACTTCGAAGATTTAGAGCATTTTATCTGTTGTTCTTATTCCACGTGTCTTGAATATAAATGTGCAACTGAAGTGCTTGGGTTTGTTTTGCTGTAACACTCGCCTTTAGTAATAATATTTTCTTTGAAATAACTCAAGTTTTCAGCTCTTTCCCTCCCAGCCTGAGTTGAATCTGTCTCTAGGTGTTTTGACTTCCCCAGCTCTTGGCCACATATGTGCTCTGAGCCAACCTTCTCTTCTGAAGTGAATCTTTGAAGTACAACTGTGGCAGTCCCTCGAGCATTTCCAGCCCTGTCACCTGCTCCATCAATTCTTGGCAATTCTGGTTAGGAAATATTCCAAGCCAGAAAGCTCTTTTCCAGAGCTTAGGATCCAGACCTTGATATTCATGCTGACCCTTGCCTCTTAGACACTTGCTGAAGATGAGCCTGAGCTGGTCCTTGCAAAATATTTCTAGAAGGCTTTAAATAATAATTTAAAACACGTGCCACCTGCTCTGGGAGGGTCAATAGACAAGGCTGAATTAAAGTGGTGTAACTCTGGTGAACTGAATGGTTGTGAGAGACTGGCCTGGCTGAGGAACCAATGCACAGAAAAACACTCATGGCTCTCTGATTTTCCCTTGTGTGTGTGGAAAAATAAACAGGGCAGGATGGAGACAGAGGCTTTAGGAGGCTGAGTATACTTGATCCAATAACATTTACACTTACTGTGACATTCCTCTGGCCCCGACAGGAGGCTGAGACTTGCAAGGAGGCTTAGCCTTTGGATTTACCCTACGAACCTGGAGAGACAAACATAAAGCAGTGTGAGTTTAGAACTACTTCCGTTTCCTTACAGCACAGCGATGACTCTGTTTTGTGAACTGAGCATAGACTGTTTGGAGTCACACAGATGTGCCTGAGAAAATAGAATCATCCTGAGTATTTGAGAGTAGGCTCAGGTCATCTCCAGGACATGGAGACTCTTAAGATTATTGACACAGACCTCTGTAAAAGACCCAAATTACAAGTGAAACCTGGCTTCATGCTGGAGTTAGGGTTTTCCTGCATTTGAGTGCATCTTTCTTTGGCCTTTGGGTCTTACCCTTGCTGATCTCACGTGGCAGAGTTTGGCACTTACAGCATTTGTTACACATTATGTGGAGTGATGTCGATCTACTGCAAATTTGGGATCTTTTAGCTGACTGTCACCCTGTCCTGGAGTCATATGGGTGGAGTTACAGATGCATACCTGGTGTAGAGGTACTGAGATTCCTCAGCAGAGTGGGATTTAGTTACCTTGAAGAGGTCAGTAGGCTACAAATTACCCATCCTACAAAAAAAATCAATGTATATGTCTGAATTCCTCAGAGGCTTTGCATAGCTCTGGTGCAAATAATTTATTTGAGATCTGTTCTTTCTCTCTTCTGCTTCCTGGCACTCTCCAAAACAGTCATGCCTGATTGCAGTGATGGATATCTTGCAGTGCAGTTGGATTTGCCTGGTTAAAATAAGAACATATCCCCGTGTGTCTCATTGACACCTGCAGTGTGTCACCGAGCCCTGAGGGCCCCAGGCACAGCTACCCATGGGCTCAGACCACCCATGGCCTTCGTGTTTCTGGCTGCTGCACCTGATTTATGAGTGTCTCTCGAGCAGCTCAAGGATGGCTCCTGCCCAAGGTTATGTCATGAGGCCATCAGCAGCGCTGTGCTGTGATGCAAGGGCTGCTGGATAACCCCAAACCCTTGGACGAGGGAGCAGGGCCTGGGAAGCCAATGTTGTTGAGTTGCCCTGGGCTCCCACTGCGAACCAGTCCTGGCTGGGCTCCACCACAGATTCCTGCGGTGCTGGTTGCAGTACTGCCTCCCAGTCTATCCGGTAACAGTTGCTAGAGTCAGTTTTCAGGACCTGGGATATTGGATGATTTGGGTTTTTTCTATTTTGCCTCCAAAGAAAAAGGGTGGTGAAAAATCAGACATGTGCAGGTTTTAGCTGACTGTCACCCTGTCTTGGAGTCGTATGGGTGGAGTTACAGACGGGTACCTGGTGTAGAGATACGGAGATACCTCAGCAGAGTGGGATTTAGTTACCTTGAAGAGGTCAGTAGGCTACAAATTACCCATCCTACAAAAAAAATCAATGTATATGTCTGAATTCCTCAGAGGCTTTGCATAGCTCTGGTGCAAATAATTTATTTGAGATCTGTTCTTTCTCTCTTCTGCTTCCTGGCACTCCTTACATATAAGGAGTTCCTGGGCTGACATATCTGCTTTAAAGGGTGTCCCATGCGTCTGAGACAGCAGTACAAAACTGCACTGGAGGATCATTGCCTTCTTTTTTTGCACAACAATGCATTATCCTTCGAACTGCCACCACTCCTCATGTTCCACTCTGTTCCCAAGTCCACAATCAGTCTGGAACCGGGTGAGAGGTGCACAGAAGCAGAGGGCACAGAGTTCCCCCGTGCAGTGGTCAGAGGGGACCGTGGCCATCTGTGGTTTCGGAGCACAGCACGGTGAGGTGCTGCAGGAAGCCTGGGGCACACTGCGACTGCGGTGAGGAGCAAGACCTTGGACAGAGGTTGCTCTACTGAACTGAATAAGAACAGCTCCTGACAAGTTTCCAGAATGATGAAAGAGACACTGAACTTTAGCACTAAGCAGGAATAGCACCAGCTTATGAATTTGTGCTCAAGACAGTTACTCAGTTGCATGGCATCAGTTCCTCGGTGCGATGATTGCTGCTAAGACCTCCTGACGTGGCAGAGGCCATGGCCAGGGATGGTGGGCTGTCAGGGCTGTCAGGGCTGCAAGTGTGCCTGGCCTGGTGCCCTGTGACACACCAGGCAGTCGGTGTTCCTACAGTAAACGCAGGCAGCTCTGTGTGGGCTGCTGCGGCTGCCAGTGCTTGAGAAAAGCTGGGTTATAACCTCTCATTAGAGCAGAGCCTGTGAGTTCAGCTGAGTGACGACCCCAGCACTGGGAATTCTGTTTGTTCTCGGCTGCTGTAGGTGTCCAGTGTTTAAAGCAGAAGCCATCCTTGAAATCCACGTTGCTGGCAGCACTTCTGTTTGTGGACAAACTCATCCTTCACACACATGGTTCTCGTTAGATGCTCTGTTCTCACCTCCTCTTGTGTGGCCCTCTTTCAGTTTGCTTCTCACGAGTGTGTTGGATGCTCTCACTGTTAAAATTGGATTTGGGTGAAGGAGAGTTCATGGGAACAGATCAAAGGATTGCGAGTTTCAGTGCTGGGACAGTCACTGTTTTAGGTTGAATTTCCTGGTTTTCATTCCTGGTTTTCCTAATTTAGGGCTTAGGGTACTTAGTAAACCAGGGGACTTGGAAGCCTGCTGAATATGATGGCTGGTGCTGCTTTAAAGGGTGGAGTGTATTTGGGAGAGGAAATGTCCTGAGAGCATTTGGGCACTGGCTGCAAGGCTGACCTGCCCTGCTACTGCTAATTGGTTTCACGTGGTTGAAGTAATGGGCTTCTGTAAGAGGGCAAAGCTGCCCTGTGTATGTGGCTGTCCAACTCAGCACTAGAGGTGAGAGGAGCCCATTCAGCTTCCAAGAAAACACTGGAAGGTCACTCTGAGGTGTCTGGTTTCTCCCTGACACATCTCCTTTTCTTTGTGAGTGATGCTCCAGGCTTCTGTAACTATCGGTTCTCATACTCCTGAGATCCTGATCCCACATCCTGCAGAGCTCTGTGTGTGACCTGCCCTTCTGTCTGTGTTGGTCTTGCTAAGCAAAGAGGTTTTCTCCTGCAGGTTAGCAGACCTTGCTCCCTGTGAGGGTGGGGAGGCCCTGGCACAGATTTCCCAGAGAAGCTGTGGCTGCTCCATCCCTGGAAGTGTCCAGGGCCAGGCTGGATGGGGCTTGGAGCACCCTGGTCTGGTGGAAGGTGTCCCTGCCCATGGCAGAGGGGTTGGAACAAGATAGTCTTTAAAATCCCTTCCAACCCAAACCATTCTGCGATTTTACGAGATTGTGAAAAGTCATCACTGTAAAATTTACGCCCTTGAAAGAATATCTAGCCAAGGTTTTACCTTGGTGAGTCACTCTAGCAGTCCCAGGGTCTCATGTAAATGTCAACCTTTACTTAGTGTAACTCTAGATCTTTGTGAAGTGGACAGAATTAGACTCAGCCAAATGAAGAGTCCAAGGACCTTTGCAACCCAACACCAGAATGATTATAAGGTACATACAGATCACGCTGTTGACACAAACCATAGTGACGACATTCTGGCATTACCTGAATAGCTGACATGGCTGCAGAATTATGCTATATGCAACACCAGGACAAATTTAACACGGGGCTAGGAAAGTATTAAATCTGCACGGGGCCCTTTTGCCAGGTGTTTAGCTCATGGAAAACACATTAAATCTGTTTTAGGAACAAGACGAGCATCTGCTGGATCTGAAATACATTGCATTGCAAAGATTGTGTGTAGAGGGGAGGAGCACATTTAAAAATTTGCACTTAGAAGTGAGGCAGAGCTAGGCTGCAACATCCCATTGAGGTACCAGCTTGCCTTTTATTTAAAAAACAGGCTTGAGTAGATACGCAGGATAACAACTTTCAGTCACTTCGAAAATGATGCATTTTGCAAGCCATCTGCATATACCTGATGGTGCTACTCATTTTCACGGAGGTGTTCAAGCTTTGGGAGTGTGTGCTAGACACTTGTGTATCTTGTGGCACTACTCCGTGGGGTTTAGCAGAGACATGAGCACAGGTCTGCAAAGAACGAGGCTCTCCCAATGGCAGTGGGCTGCAGAAAGCTCTGCCTGGAGCTGTATTTCTACTGTGCCATATGGCTAAACAGGGAGGTTGTCACCACTTCTGTGGTGAGCTTCCTAGTTGTGAGCTCCTCAGCGGCGTGAATGCGTGATTAGAAAGTGGCTTCTCTGTTGCTCCTGGGGTGTGAATAATGAGACTTCTGTAGGAAGTGAGAAAAGAATGATTTTCTTTGCTTCTCTCCCTACACTCCAAGGATCCTGAGAAGATCAGTTGGATTGGAGAGAAATTTGTGATTTGTGGAACGATTTCTTAAAATGACTGCCCTTCAGGTGGGGAATGGGGCAGGTTTGCGTCAGCTGGGATATTCTGAAAATAATCAAATCGCTGCAAGAGGTTATTGTAGCCATTGATAATGTATTCACAGAAACTGCAGAGTCCTGCTTGGATGTGAAGCTTGCTGAGAGTCTTTCTAAATTGTAGAAATGCAGCTGAGTGTGTTTCAAAGACCTTTTTTATTTTTGGTATATTTTCAGAACAGGTAGCACCAAAGAGCACAATTTCAAGGGCTCGTTTTCTGTGAATTCAGCTTTTGATGCCTCCCATGAAGCAGGTTGGAGATTTGCATCTCAAAAGTTGTGTCTGGCACTCCTGTGGGCATTTCCATAGGCGTTTGGGAAGGGCAGGAAGGTGTGCTGGCTTTCAAGGACAGGCTCCCTCTGGAATCAGCAAGGACTGCCAAGCATAGGGACCAGCATGGCTGCTGAAATGAGCGTGCTGTGTTTCATGCTTCAAAGTCTTTGCTAAGTTTGAGTTTGTCCATTTTACAGAGCAAGTGATGCAAAGAAAAGAGCATCAGCACTCAGATTGTGATGGCATTCGAGCAACAGCAGCCTTAGTATAGGGCAGAGCACAGTAGGAAGCTAATTTTGGAACTAATTAAGGCACATCCCTGATGAGCTGGTAAGCAAACACGCCCCATGTGTGGCTCACGTGGCCATGCAGCCTGTGGGGTGCTGGTGTGGGGTGCACATGCCCAGGGTGTTCTGCTCACGAGCACATGTACCATTCCAAGTGCTCTGTAGAGAGATGGGGCCTCACTACCTGTCCCTTAAATCCCCTTTTGGTGGCCTGGAAGGTCCCAGGGGGGAGAGCAGAGTCCCTGGCGGGGCTCGGGGGCCGCCTAGCGAGAGCTGCCCCGTGGCCCTTGTGGGACAGGCTGGGAGGGACAGCCCTTCATCCAGCTGGGATGGGCTGGAGGGGAATTAATCCTACCCCTCATCCTGCATGCCGCTTAGGAGCACAGCTGTTTCTCAGGGCTGGAAAATCCTGGCTTTCCCTCCCCTTATTTGGATAACAGCTGAACTGCCGACAGATACTGGACACTTGAGTCAAACTGGAGTTCCTAGAACCAAGTGACTAAATCCCCTTTTAAGCACCGACATTAAAAGACGCCTAGAGCTTATTTTAAGAGATGCTAAGCTTCCACTTGATATCATGAGTCTCCGTACTTGTTAAAGTATATTCACGTCAAACAGAAATCCTGGTAATTTGCTTCCTTTCTTCCCTAAAAAGAACTCCCAACCCTGCCCCACTTCTTCGCATGCCGGAGCATTAGAGAGATGCAGAAGGATTTTGAGCCCAGACTGCCTGACGTGTGAAGCCTGCAGGCTCTGGTGCATGGCTGTGACCTGCAGAGTGCGTGCAGGTGTGAGGAAAGGGAAGAGCTCTGGGGGATCCCTGGGCATCCTGTGGCACCTCTGCTGCTCTGGGCTGTGCCTTTGGTGTTCACCTGGCACAGGCACATCCCAGAGGCTGTGCTTGGTGGAGGCTGAGGGTTATGTGGATCCTGAGGGCCGTTCAGTGCTGTGTAAAAAATGTTGTTTCAAGAACCTGGAAATGCTTTTCTGCAGTTAAGATGCTGTAGCCCAGCTAGACCAAATTCTTTCCTGCAAGCTGTGAGGGAACACCCGCAGGGTCACAGTCTCCAGGATTCCTACTTCCTAAGAGCTCTGTGTTGTGCTGAGCTGGTGCACTGGAGCAGGGCTGGGCTGCTCAGCTCCATCTTGGAGCCATCCGAGCCCCTGTCCCCTCCTGCAGCCACTCCGAGCGGGGACCAGTGGCTCCTGCCTGGGGAGGGCATGGATCCATCCCAGCCTTGCCTTCCACTGCAGCCTGCTGCAGGCTGTTATTCCCATTCCCACATGGATGCCTGCAGGGAATAATGAAGCAGAGCTCCAGCTTGTTTTCGTTAAAGTGGAAAAGTTGGCAGTGCCCTGTTCAGCTGTGAGCGAGGTGACCTCCCCACCATGGCCCAGAGCTGACTCCGCTGCACTCACGGGCAGGATTGAGTTAACAGGGGCAAGAGCAGGGCGAGCAGCCTGTCCAGCCCCATGCTCCATGTGGGGCACACCTTCCAAGGAGGTGGCTCTCATTCCAGCAGGCTTAGGAGATGGGAATTGTGCCTGTAGCTGTGTGTGACTCACGGCTTTGCTATCCCGAGCCCCAAGGATGACTCTGCTGCTGTGGCTGAGCCCTTACATTGGCATTTTCCACAGAACGCAGTGAGTTCTGATCCCCACTGGCCCCAGAGGTTACGTGTATCCCTCCTTTGGGATGAAGGATTTTTGTTAACAGCACTTCAGGAACTGCAACTGCTACAGCATCCAGAATAGCACGGGCTGTCTTTGCTATCCTAGCAATTGCCAAAATGGAGAAAGAGCCTTTTCTGCCCCCAGACCTCATGATTTTACCTAGCTGATTTCATTTGCATAGGAATAAAAGGAAAGTATATCCTCAGGTGGGAACACATTCAAATGGGATGTCTCCAGATTGACAGCAGCAGCTACGTTTCACCCAGAAGCAAACAGGAATCTGGGGTAGCTTCTGCAGAGCCTGCACAGCATTTTTCTCCAAAGTGCTATGCAAAGCAACGTGTGCCTGCTGGAGCTTCTGTCACCTCCTGTCACACAGGTGTGCCTCAAGTGGTTACTGACTGCTCGTGTCTGATGCTTCTGCCATCTGAGCCTGCAATCATCAAAGCTGGCAGAGCAGAGATGAAGCACAGCTCCCGAGCCTGCTGGAATGTCAGCTCTTGTCCCTGAGCTGCCCTGAGCTGCTCTGCTCGGTGCAGGAGGCTGCAGGGAAGGGGCAGGTGAGTGACACTCCAGGGGAACAGCAGCACAGAATTCCTCCATCACCCCACATCTGTGGCCTCAGTGAATTCTGACCCAAGGATCTTGTCCTGGCTCAGCCCCAGCAGCAGCGCTGACCACCTGAGACAGGCGGTGCCAGCATCTCCACGAGAGGAGCGCGGTCAGTGTGTGAGATCTGAACGTGGACAGTCTAACAGGAGCCCAGGATCCCCTGGAGCCTGCTTGCCGTGGGGAGTGCTATTCAGAGCTCTCTTGTCTCTGGTTTCCCCAACATGCCAGGAGATGTTTTTAGCTCGCTGGGCAGAGCAGAGTCTGTCTGGGCTGCTCAGAGGGCTGTGCCCGTGTCCCCATGGTGGTGCCGCAAGGCTCTGGCCAGAGATGCCTTCCCCGAGGCTCACACCAGTGCTGGGGTTCCCCCAGGAGCTGGGGGGGTTTGTGGTGAGCTTGTGAAGCACAGGAGCAGCTGCTGGGCATCAGAGAGATGTAAATCTGTCTCCCTCTGTGCCCCTGTGTGGTGCCATAGTGGGGCAGCCTTGGATGGGGAGGAGAGCACCCCAAGGATGGGGTCTCTGGCCAGCTCCTGCCCACGCTGGGGCAAAGCTCTTCTACAAAGACTGGAGCATAAATCATGCATTTAAAAAGTGCAAATAATCAGAATATTGCTCAGCACTGTAGTTTGGAGGCCTGTGTGTAGAACTAAGGTGTAGCAGTTAAAGGTGCCAATTCCCCAAACCATCATTGCTCAAATTGCCTAAATTAACCTGTCACTGTACAGTCAAAGGAAGCTTTTCATAGGGAAATAATTTTACAAACCCCAAGACATTTTACAGAAAATTGAGCTGGCAGAAAGCATTGCATAAAATTAAGTAAGTTGCACAGATGTTTCTTGAATGAAAAATAAGTTTTAATGGTTATTGTCTGTGCCCAGCAAGCATCAAGACTGTGCCATCCAAGCTCTCCCAAATGCCTCCTGTGACAATGCCATGTGCCATACCCCGTGTCCAAGGAGGAGAAGGGGTTGATTCCAATGAATGCCGTGGCATTTGGGCTCCCAAAAACCCCCCAGACGCCAGGATCAAGCTAATTTTAACTCCATGGACAGCATTTGATATGGAAGCAGCTGGTGTCATACAAAACTCTGGGCCTGCTGAGCAACCCGAGTGCATTGCTAGAGCAAATATGTTCATTTCCACCCAAAGGCCATTAGGAAGCCAGGCCTGATTTTAGCTTGCACTTGACTCATTATAAATCAGAGTTGTAGCTTTGTAACCGTAGATGTGCAGTGCCCAAACTCTTAGATTTTAATGCAATTTCCTTAGAAAAGTGAGGCATGACTTATCTATTTCTCTCTCCCTGTAACCCATTACATTGCCAGTATGTACCTGTTTCTGTTTGCAGCTGGTGAAAAGGTTTTCTGATCACACATTCTTTGTTCCCCACTTGTGAAAAGGTTTTCCACAGTGAAAAGTTGATTTATTAGACAGCATGCTAATTGCCAAGAGCACATCTAGGCAGTGATCTCAGTGGGTGCTTGGATTACTTTCTTTTTGGTAGCTAAGACAAACTTCTTGGGTAGAAAACCTCTAGAAATACTGCAGGACTTTAATTTTCTGCCTACTAGAGAGTGGCAGAGGTAGCAAACTTCAGCTCAAGTGTCCTACAAGCAACTGGTATTGCTTAATTTTTGGAAAGACTCTAAAACCCCAAAATGCCTGATTTAGTGTGTGCCCAGCTGCACTGGAAAGTTGTCCCAAGCATGGCTGTGCTGGGGTGGCTTTGAGCTCCAGCCTGTGCTGCAGCCAGAGCCCACAGCAGCCCTGGCACCCAGCAAGGGCTGTGCCCTGCCCTCTGCAGCCTTTGGAAATTAGGAAATGGCAGTAGGAAGGCGTGTGTGCAGTGCAAGTCACAGGAGAGCCAGGGCTTTGTGTCTACCTGCCCTCCCTGCCAAAAATAAAAAGTTTGCTTCTGCTTAGGGACTGGTCAGTAAATGCATTTGCAATGTCACAGGTTAAATCAGCAGCAGAGGCAGAGGTGAGTTACAGTTCTTGTTAACAGTATTTGTGGTAAATGGGCAAAATTCCTCTCTCAGGCAGTGAGGACACACCACTGAATTTTCTTTCACAACTACAGCGAGGAATTTCTCCAGGGGATAACAGTGTTATGGACAAGGCTCTTACTCCACATCTGCTAATTAATGCAACTGAAAGGCAAAGCATGAAAAAGAAGATACTGAGGCAACAAAGGGAATAAAGTTCCTTTCAAGAGGCAGGTCCTGCCCTCAGGTTTGCCTCACTCCCTGGTGTGCTGAGGAAACACTCGATCCTCTGCTGTTTTGTCGTTTGGAGCCTCCACACTCCCATCCACACTTGGCCCTTTTCACAGCCCTCTGGATTAAGCCTACCGATGATGGGCCAGGCGTTCATTGTGCCTTAGGGCCCTGGCTGTGGGTCCTGCCCTCTGGGGTGGGACAGGAGGGCAGTGCCCAGCTCTGCCCATCGCCTGAGCTCAGCCCCTGCTGCTGCCCTGCTGCAGAGGCTCACACAGGCTGTCCTTCCTCCTTGGCTGCTGCACAGGAACGAGCCAGGTGCTGTGTGCTGGTAGCACGGTGCTGGACAGTGAATTTCTGGGGCTGTGAATGATGTGCTGTTAGGGAATCAGAGCAGCCTGTGCTGCTGCAAGGTGGAGAGCAGGGTGAAGGACTGAACCCAAACCCCACTGCTGTGGTTCTGGTTACCTCCAATTCCTACAGTTCTCAGTGCTGAGACTCACTGAGAAGTTGTATTACATTTTCTGGCCCCTTTCTTCCCTGTAGCACCTCTCTCTCTCTTTTCTCTTTTGCCTGCCCATGAGCGTTGTTCAGGAGGAAGCTGTGGAGCCCAGGGATGCTCTGCTGCACAACCCAGCCCCACATCCCAGCTCAGTGTCCTGGGGACTGTTCCATCTTCTCTCAGCCCAAGCCACTCAATGGTGGATTGGCAAATGCTGGCAAAGTGCCTCATGAATGAGGTGAGACATTCGGGGGGCAGAGCTCACCATGACTTCACCCCTGTACCTGTGCTGGTGCCCTGATTGGCAGTGGAGTGCTCTCCTGCTTTGGGAAACGCAATCTTCCTTGGCTTCCTGGCTGTGAGGGTAAGAGAGGTTCATGCAGACAGCAGGACTGAGCCAAGGATGCTGCAGGTTCAGAGCTCCTGCTTTGCCAGGATGCTCAGATGACCACCTTGATGAGCCCAAAGGTAAGAGCAGAGCTCAGTGTGCCAGCAAAGGGAATGCTGCTCTCTAGAAAGGAAAATCATAACCCTATGTCTTCTCCCCACCTCTGAAAAGCCTTCAAACATCCTCAGAACATGATTAGTGTGATAGAAATTAAAGTGCTACTCACCTCTGTAAGCCATCAGCTTGGTTTGAGGCTCTTGCTGGCAGCAGTTTGTGTCAGTGTTGAGTCTTGAAGCGGAAAGTCTCCTCTCCAGCAGCTCCCCTCTGAGGTCTGGAGGCTGTCTGGGGTGGTGGGTTACATTTCTAATGGTCAGATCCCTGCCTGTGAGTGATGGCATGGCGGGAATGTCAGCTGTATGGGAATAAACTGCAGCAATTTATTCCCTCCAGCCTGTTTGAAAGTCAACAGAGTGGCACCATTAACTGGAACAAAACAGGTCCAGTGTTGTGAGATACAACACTGGCCAGATCCGTAATTGCTTATAATTTGAAATGCTAATAGCCCTGAGTGCTGGAAAGATGCCAGCTCAGGTCGATTGTGGCTCTCTACATTGAAAGAGAACTGTAGGAAACCTTCATTAGAAGCAGGACTCTCTTATACAGATCTGGAATGTAAAGAATTTCCTATTCAACTGGGGTATAAAGAAAACCTGAACTTCTCCCCAGATGCTGAGGAATGCAGGGAGATAGCTTGGGTTTGGTGGAGCTAGTGTCTGTCTAGCTGGCTTGAACAGCCTCATGCTAACACCCTCCAGACGCGGCAGAAGAGCTGTGGAAAGTTTGTGGGAGCTGAAGTGGTGCAGTGCCATTATCCTGCTAAATGTGCAGATGCACTGTTCAGTGAGGTGTCGTGGGGGCTTTCTGGGGTGGAGGGCTGTGTCCGTGCCAGTGTCACTGCAACAGGCACAGAGGGGATTCCTGTGCTCCCAAACCCGGGCAGAAATTGCTTTGGAAAGGGCAGGATCCCCAAAGAGAGCTGCCCATTGCTCTGGAAGTGGCTGAACACAAATTGGTTCTGGTCAGACTGTCCAGGCTTGGCTTGGGCAGCCTTCAGCAGTTTTGTGGCCATGGGAATGACCCAGCTGCTTTGCAGAACCCTGCCCGGCAGTGTGAGGTGCACTGAATTGGTTACCTTCTGTGGGTTCTGCAGGTCTTCCCCAGATTCCCAGTTTGAAAATATGACTTGCAGTTTTGCTTTTCCTGCAAGCACAAGCTCTTACGTTTCTCCAGCTGCCTTCCTGCCTCATTCATACTGAGTCTCAGAAGCTCTGCGAAAAGGTATAAATTACTTTTGGCTAAAGCATTTCTCCTGGCACTGTTAATAATGGCTGTTGCTCTGTTTTTATGTCACTGCAAATTGTATCAAGACCATTTGGGCTCAAGGATGGGATGGATCTTGTCCTGTGGTGTAGGGATGCTCTCCCCCACCTCTGAACAAGAAATTCTGCCACAAACCAATGGGATTTACTTGGATCCCTTCACTAGACAATCCAGCCCCAGGAATTTAAATTATTATTCACCTCTTGGTGGCATAATTCTCAGATGAACTTTTGATGCTTTTTGGAGGCAGGGGTGGTGGGAAGAGACTGGCTATTCCAGTCATTTTAAACCCTTCCCAAAATGGAAAAGCAGCTGGCGCAAAGGCCACAAATGCTGGGGCCCTTCTTCCTGAAGTGCTTTGTCAAGGGCCCCTGAAGTGACATTTCAATTTATACAGCATCTAATTCTGAGGCAGATGAATAGGGATTTTTAAATTTTTTTTTTTCCAGAGAGATTTCTGAGTGAGGAGTGCAGCTAACAGATAGTCTTGTTGTGAAGGTAAATGCATGCGCCCTGTGAAGCAATTGGGTATCTTCACTGGCAAGTTTGTGTCTAGGGTAGTAGTTTTGACAGTAAAAATTGAATTAATTCTGACAGTTGCATTCAGAGTTCAGGCAGAAACTGTTCACTTCCTGAGGAAATCCAGCACGTCTTTCTGCTCTTGCATGATGAAGCTGGGCATAAGCTGGGCATAGGAGAGGCTGGGATAGGGAGGGAACTTGGCAGTGCTATGGATTTCGGGAGAGAGGAGCTCCAGGTCGGCTGGCAGGCCCCAGCAGGTGTTCCCAAGGAGCTCCTGTGGCAGTCACAGGCTGGTTGGGGCTGGCTGCTGGGAGGGAGGATGCTGAGCAGGGTGTGCCAGCACAGCTCCTGCCCTGCCCTGCCTGCGGGGCGTGCGAGGGTGGGGTGCCCATGGCTGGGGACAGCCACGGCTCTCCCTTCGGGGCAGCCTCAGACGGGGGCAGAGAGCACAGCGCAAGTCAAACCTCACCTGTGTGGGCAGAGGAGAGGCTCTGGAGGGCTCAGTCACACAGAGGGGACATTGCCAGAGGTGTCACAGCATGCCTGACATCCCAAGGTGGCAGAGGGGCTGTGAGTGGGTCCTGGGAGCCTCCCCAAGCCTGCCCTCCTGCCTTCCCACCCGGGGACTCCACGTGGGTGGCAAACTCTGGCAGACTCTGCCAGGTTTGGCTGGTTGCCCTCGGCCAAACCAGTCTGAAACTGGACTCACCAGTAGGCTCCACCATGTCTGACTGATTAAACTGAACCAAGAGTGAGACCAGCAGTGGCTGGGCTGCCTCCATCCTTGACAATACACCACTCCAACCCCAAATTTGCCTTGGTACCGTTCCTCTGGTTTCAGAGGAGCAATGCAGGTTTATGTGAGTGCTGTGTTTGGACAACAGGGATGTATTTGACCTTCCTCCTGACATTGTTATTCCATTTAAGATCTGACGTTCTCAGTGAGCCAAACAGATCAGTAGTTTTAGCCTAGGTGCTTATCATGGGCATCCTGCAAATTCAGATTATCTCTGACCACATTAGCCAAATACTCTTCTAAATTATGCTGGTGCATATTTGTAGACTTCAAGGGGATTGAGCAAGTGTGGTGGAAAAGGACTGTGGATGAGCATGACAATTTGGGACTTTGCTACTGCATAACAGGAGTGGCATTGCTGGCAGATATCCTCAGTCATCTCAGTATTAACTTCTGAAAGCAACCAAGCAGAGGTGCCTGCTTGCTCTCCACACGCTGAATCCCAGGAACAATATTTTAGTGGGGAGACTGGCTGGGCTCAAATTAAAGTTCTCTCGGAGTGTTGCAATAGCGACATTACTGGATGCTGCCTCGAGGCACCCCTTTATTGGGTGCTCTTACAGCTCTCCTAGCGCTGCTTTCTGGCAGCATTCCCTGGGGTTTAATTTCAGGTATTTTGATGTATCTGATGTATTTTCCACTGTAATTTAAGCCTGTGCCAGTCTGGGCTATACAGACTTGTCTACAGGCAATTTGAGGAGTGGTGAACATTGCTGGGTGCTTGCCAGCCCTGGGCAGGACACTTGCCCTGATATCTATGGGGGCTGTACTGATGTGCCCCCAGCTGGGGCTCTGCCGGCTGCATCAACGTAAAGCTCTGCAAAACATGTCAGAATTTTATGTGGGTTTCCCTCTTGGATGTGGGTCTAGGTTTCGTGGATGAGATATTTCCAGAGAGGAGCCTTTTATCCTGGCCTTTCCCTAAGCGTCCCACTCTCTGAAGCAGATCGCCCTCATCACCATCTCTCATTCCATTTCCCATCACGACTGTGGCTCCTACAGCTGCATTTTCCCCTTGGTGCTTAGGAGATGGAGCTAAATTATTGAGGCAGAGAAAATGGATCCAAGCAGAGCCTTTTCCCCTTGGGCAGGGATGGCGAGGACACGTGCAGAGCGTGGATCGCGGGCCCTTCGCCCGCGCTCGCTGTTTTTAGCTCTGGCAGGAGCTCCCTCCGCATGCTCAGGATGCCATCCCAACAGCTGCAGCTCTCTTGACCGACACACAAACACCTCTGGCCCCCAAGTTTGTAGGTTTTCGTGACCATAAACAAGGACATTTAAAAGTTATATTGCCTATGCTCTGGCAGAAATGTTCCTCCTGCTTTCCGTGTATGGCGCAGTACCTTTTATCAATATTTAGGGACTGGTAGGTGTCGGAAGAGGCATGGAAGTTGGTGGGAAGCCCATTTTCTGGCTAGACAGGAGGCTTAAGTGCTTAAGGCAGAGCCCAATTGTCAGTATAAATAGCTCTCTGGAAAGACAGTGTAAATGATTCTCATACAGAGCAGCTGAATTGGGACCAGCAAAATAATATCCTCCCTCGTGAAACTCACAGCAATGTCTTGAGACCTTCTGCCTGTGTCAGGTCTGAGTGCAAACCAGGAGTTTGGAAAGGCAGTTTTCAAATGAGGGCTGTGAGCCTCTGCAAGTGCCTTCAGTGGAGGAATTGGGTGACAGCAGCCTGGGTTTCTCTCTGGTTTTATATATGGACCTGGTTTTGTTTGCCCTAAATAGGAGATAAGTTTTTAGGAAAGGAACTTGGTGCTCTTCTCCTTGGGACTGCTGGAATTTTGATCTACAGGAGTTAGACTCCTGGCTGAGGAGCTAAAAGTAACTAACTAAGCTAAAGCTAAAAGTAACTCCACCCTAAAAGTGTCTATCTCTATTTCTATCCCATTCTTCGCTTCTAGAAGGGCATTGTGTCTAATTTCATGCAGCATCAAGGACTGTGTCAGCAAGGATTTGCTTGTGATATTCCCCATGTAAATAAATTTTGCCTAAAACCTCGTTTACCCCTAAAGTGCCACAGGGTACCCTCAGGCATTTGAAGGATTTTCATTAATGCCAGACATGAATTAGTCAAGTGTTCATGTTTCGTGCTGCTGTTCCTGATGTGCCTGAGGCTGCCAGAACGGCAGATGGCACCAGCGCCCTGTGCTGCTCACACAGCTCGGGCTGTGACCGAGCCCGTGAAGTCATACAGCGAATTCTGGCTCTAAAATCCAGGTCAGAGCAGAGCCTGGACATGAAATTCAGCATTCAGCAGGTACAGCAAGGGAAAGGAGTGGAAAACAAAGTCAGGAGGAAAGGACAGAAGAGAGTGCATTCATTAATTGTGGTGATGCTGAATCTCTCCGCTTGCCTTGTGGTTACAGGAGAGGGGCAAAGCTCTGAGCACAGCTCTGGTTTGTTGTCTAACAAACATATCTGTACATGTGCTTTACCTGGGGCAAGCCTCTGGGACTATTAGCGAAAGCTTTTAAGTTGTCAGGTCAAATCTGCCCAGGCAGAGCTGCTGAGGCAGCGTGGCCTGATTTTGTGGCTGGTCCTTGCCTCTCCCTGAGTGTCTTTTCCAAAGCCAGGGACACTGTCTGGGTTTGTCCTTGGTGTCTTCCTGGGCATCTCTCATTCTGAGCTCATCGGTGACCTTCCCAAGGCTTTGCTCCTGATCTGTGGAAGCTCCTGAGATGCAGATGCTGTGGGCTGGTGCCTTTTGGGGATGCAGGGCTTGGTCCTCCCATGGGCTGTGGGCTCTGTCCTGGATCCAAGAGGAGCAGCTCTTGGGGGAAGGAGAGTGTTTGCAGCAGCACATGGGAAAGAAGATTGATTTTCTGAGGGATTTGAATACCCAAGTCCATCAGAGTTCCTTGGGAAATAACTCAGATTCATGCTGGCATACCTTGGAAATAATTTAAAATTAAGTACCAAAACCCAATGCATTGCAAGACTCCCAGCATGTAATTCTGAACCCATTAGGAGATTTGTGCTAATTTTGAAAATAATCTTCTTATTTTAAATATTGCTTTGAATGTATTTGAACTTGAATATTTGGCAGAAGGGGAGCAATTCAATCAAAGGAAAGATTATATTGTGTTACTTTAATTGTGATGGATTGAGTCATTTGCTGAAGGAAAATATCTACAAAGCATGTCTAAGTGCAGAAGCAAAACTGAAACCTTGTCTTGGATGTTCTCTTCCCTGTGATGAATATATATTTATGTAATGCATTCCTTCTCATATCTTGATAACACCATGGGCCCACAGTGCACGAATTAACTCCACTGAGAGTTGCAGAGATTGTCTCTGAGCCTGTGTAAGCACGAGGTATCAACATTTAGGTCCTGTATGCATTCATTTATACTTTATGGTTTTAAAGCCACAATAAGGGAGGGGAGAAGCATCCCTGACTGGGTGCATTGCGCCAATGTCTGCTGTCATCTGGGGTCCAGAAGATTGTCCCACGGCTGTCATCAGTGCTTGCTTCTGCTGTCAGTGCCATGGGCTGGGGAGTGAGGGCTGGGGCACGTGGGATTTTGTGACAGCCCAGCATTAGGCAGTGGGTTTCTCTTCAGGAGAAACTGGTGAGCCCTGCCTGACTTCCACCTTCAGAAAATTAGGCAACGAGTGGTAGACAAGTGATGATTTTATTAGATCCTTTTTGGAGCTTTAAATTAAATCTAGTTATTAATCCATAGAGCAGGTTCTCTGACTGTAGTTTTTGTGGCTTGTGCTTCCCTGGAGGTGCATTTGGTGAGTGCTGGCACTCGGTGCTCCCAGCCCCAGCACAGTCAGCTGTGAGTGCTGGACCCCTCGAGGTGCCAGCTGGGATGGGAAGGAGCACAGTGAACTCAGAGGCTGTGTCGTGTGTCTGAGCTCATTGTCAGCTCCCTTCAGGGTGTATCATCTGTCCCTAAGCCATTCCCGTTCCTATTTCAGCTCACAGGCTGCTGGCAGCTGCTGTCATTAGAGCTTCTAACTCCAGCAGAAGGGTCATGGTGCTAAATGCTGCTGGAGACAGGGAATGGCTTGGGTGAAGCTGGGATGAGTTTCATCCAGCAAGTGATGTCTTGTGGTGGAAGAATCATATGTGCAAAGGTACAGCAACAGCTTTTGCTTCTAATTAAGCTGCACCTGTGGAGCTCCTGGGATTATAGGAACAGAGCTGTGATACAGTTTTTAAATCTGTGTGCTGTGGTAATAAAGCCATTAGTATTTGAGGCTGGTGTCAGCTGTTAACTGTCCCCCTCTGATCCTTCTTTGATTAATGAAAATAGCTGTTGGATAAAAATGCAAAGATTTTGAGTTGTGAAAATGTGTGTTTGCACCACTAATCACTTGAAAAATCAATCTCCAGACCTTCATTTGTTGAGAGCAGCTGATTAGCTGCTCTCTATGCTCTTTCCCTTTTAATAAGACCCCTGAGTTGAACAACAGAAGGGCTATAATTAAGGAGCCCTTTTTCCCTATCTGTGTGACATTCTGTCAAACGTTACCCAGCGTGGAGCTGGCACACACAGGACAGAAATGCCTTCGCCCTGGTGCTGCAAGCCCAGGCTTCACCTGTGAGAGAGAGGCTTTGCTCCTCTCTGCACAGGCACTGCCAAATGTGGGACTGGACTGTGCTTGTGCTGGGTTTGACAGCTCTCTGTCCCTTGCTCAGATGTCCTGGTGGGTTTGCTCTTTCTTGGCCAGGAAACTGTGCCTTGGAGGTGACAAAAGGAGCTACAGCAGCCCCAGGCTCTTGGTTCCCATGAGCTTCCCTCGCAAGGGCCCCGGGTTAGATGACGATGATGATGACACAAAGGTATTTTGACACAGTGAAAAATAACTCTAAGGTTAATATTCTGTGCTTCCTGTATTTTACCCTGGAAAGCGATGGCTTTGAGAAGGAATAATTCTGAAGTCTAGAGAGATTCACTGAAATTGTAAAGATTTGGGCTTCTCTTAAATGGCTTCCCTGTTTGATGGTATAGAATACAATCTGTCTAAAGGGGCTCAGTGAACAAAGCTGAGGACTTTGTCTGTTTTCTGACTGGTACCTTCTGGTTTCTAAACGGCCACATATCAGCCATCTGGCAACAAGAAGGTTTTCAGTATGAAAAATTAATTAGATACTAATCTAAGCATAGCTCTGCCTTGATTTTCTGCAGCGCAAAAATAGTTTGTACCCATAAAAAACCAGCAGGAAATAAGGTGATAAAATAACCACTCTTAAATTTTTGTTGATTTGCTTATTTTTCAGAAAAAATGAACAATTCAAGACATGCCTTGTGCAGGTACTTGCTGTGTTGTCTAAGCTGCCCAACCCAGGCTGTACTACAGGTGTGACCACCACAGCTGCTGCCTTGGCCAAACAAGGATGGCAGATAATGACAATAATGACAATATATGCCCATAATGACAGATTGTGCCATAATGGGTTTATGATGTGGACAAGTAATTATTATGGACTGAAGCAATTCCATCAAGCCTTGTGACTGAGGCTCCAGAGATAGCAAGACAAAGTGTCAATACAATAAAAGAGTGAGATGGGGAGAGACTTTTGGTTAATTTTATTCCTTCTTTTCAAAATGGAGCCAAGAAAAAATCTCATCGTTCCATAAATTCAGGCTCTTCATACTTACATGGAGGTCACCAGGAGAAAAATACGTGGAAATTTCAGATTTGCTCACATAATAGTGAGCATGATGTGGAACTCAGCAGACAGCTCAGGCAGCTCAGGCACAAAGCTGGTCTGGATTCTCTTAGGGTTTTGTCTAAATGCAGCTGTATAAATTCATTGATAATACAGTGTCTGGACACTGTCTATAGGAGCTTTAGTGTAAGATGTGGTAATTTGGCAAAAGTTCCAAAGTTTGTTGGTATTTTGCTGTGGGTTGTTTGTTTTGTTTTATTTTGTTTTGTTGGTTGGATTTTTGTTTGCTTTTTCTTCCCCCCCCAAATCAAACCTTCGATTTTCACTGTCCTGACTGGTAAACCTGAATTACAGGTTGTTAAATCCTGGTGCTGGGTCCTTGCATCATGTAGATGTTCTTGCTAAATTCTGTGAGAAATGTTATCTCTGCTCTTTCCCAGCAAGTAAGGGAGTGGTAGAGAGAAGGAAGGAAACTGAAAATCCAGGTAGAGCAAGCTGAGCACTGCAGGATTCTGAAAATGGGTGAGAAGATTTGGACAGAAGTAATCCATTTCCTGTACATATTTTGGAAACTCAGCCTGGGTGAAACCTTCTTCTCTCTGTAACCATCCCAGATAATAACACATTCCTACTTCTGGCACCAAAGTGGTTCATTTTTGATGTACTCAGTGCACTGAAGTCAGTACTATGTGAGCCAGATTTCTGTCTTGGCTGCAGCTGTGGCATTTAAGAAGGTTCATTGCTGTGTGAAGGAGAAATCCATTGTACCTCTGTCACCCCCTGGGAATTCTGGAGCTTTTCAAGGCTTTTTGATTAGGACTGCAAACTGTTCATTTTTGTAGGATGACTGCTGCGATGTTCATACTAGACAGGAGATTAACCTAAACGCTGAACAGTAGAGTAAAGAGAATAGGTTTTATACAGCCCTAATCATTTGCTTTGAAAGGAATGTTTGGTCTACCAAAAATTTATCTAGCAATTAAGGCTTTTAGATGAACTGTTACTATATTTTTAGTGTTAGCTAGAGCTGACACTGGGCTGGGGACAGCTTTTGATAAGAAAGTGTTGTCAGTACCTGGTTTTGCACCTGATTTTGTGAGGAAGATGTGCCCAGAGGGCTGGGCATGGGGTGCTGGGCACAGGGCTGGCAGGACTGTCTGTGCTGCACGAGTGGCACCTTGTGCTGAGGGTGGGTGTTGGGAAAGCAGGAGAATGAGGTTTTCAAGGAGTGAAGGACTCATTGAATTGCCTAGGGTATAAGTTTGCTTTCTTTCCATCTGGTTAAACAATGTCAGAGCCAAAGCACATCCCAATCCCGGCACACAGGTTTGCAAGAAGAGGAGATAAAGCACAATGGGTGAAAGCAGCTCTGAGGAATTGGGTAAAGCAAGAGCAAGGGGTCTGAACCTGTACTGAGATGGCTGCACAGCACAGTGCTGGTACCTGCAAAAAAGCTTTATGGTGTGCTCAACAGACATCTTGGCAGGATCAAAGCCTTATTTATAAATCTTTCCATCACAATTCCAGTGCTGGAAGCTAGAAAGAGCACAGGTGTAGCAGGAGCACCATATGGTGAGCCTGGGCCTCTCCAAGGCAGGGCTGGAGCTGGGGCCAGGCTGTGCTGTGCTCAGGAGACCTCATTTCAATGCTGAGCACTGAGGCTTCAGCTTTCAGAGCAAACACAGAGATAATCTGATTGTTAGAGGTGGCATGTGAGTAATACCTGCCTGGGGACCAGCTCGATTGCTCTCAAGGTAAAGCAAATGAAGTCAGAATAAAAGGTTGACACATATTCATGAAGATCAACTTTGACAAGCATCCCCTAGATATATTTAATATAAAATGTAGATGGCAGTAATTTGCAGGATTCTGGTCATCTGAGGCAATTCTGCTGGTGTCTTTTTCTCTATCTGTACCATGTACTGAAATATTAACTTCCAAAGCCATCAGTATCCCACAGATGAAGTGGGCAGGAAACAAATTTCTATTGATTTCAGACCTGGTTTGGTCTGTTGCATAAAAAAAACAAAAAAAAAAATCTTTTTTGCTTGCACATCTACCTGGCTCATGCATATCAGGCTCATGCCTGCTCTATCAGCAGCTCCACACCACGTCTGCTCACTGCTGCCTTTGTGCTGGCAGCTGAAGGGCTGTCCACTGGGAGATTTGGGGTTTTATGAGACTTCAGCTCCCACATTGTCAGCAACAGGCACTGGGAGAGAGAAAAATCAAATCCTTCAGAGTGGGGAGATCCTGAACTGGAGCAGCACCAAACTTTCCAGTGAGGTCAGTGGTGGTTCAGCGACATCCATCCAAGAGCAGCCTTCTGGTAAAGTTTTAATTAGGTAAATTTATGGTTATACTCTAGAAAAAGCTTTTTATCTGACTGAGCATGGGGGATTAGACTAGATGACACCAAGAGGCCCCTTCACATCCCCAACAGTTCAGTCATTCTGTATGTTTTTAAATTCTACTGTTAAACTAGCAGCTGCCTTTTTTGAGCTTTTCCAAGAAAACAAGAAGCAGCTATTATTTCTTAGCAGCAGATGTACAGTACCCCTTGATTAAATTAATTTGACTGTTCATAATTTTTCTTTGTTCATAATTTGTTTTTGCTCATAACTTGCTGTTGCTATTCTCAGACGCTTTTTGTAAAGCTGCTGCAGATTCCCTCCATGCAGAAACACACTGAAGGTATTTTAATGCTCACCTCAGCTTTTTAACATGATTTGAGTACTCCTAAAATCTTAATCCACTGTATATTTTTCTTTAGAAAGAGGCAAGGGCTCAAAGCAAAAGCTAATCAACTCTATAAATTGACAAGTCAGTAAAGTAAAAAAAAAAACCCACTTTTCCCTTGAAATATCTGATTTTTTGTGTATGTCACAATAATAAATAAAGATGGGAGGTTTAACGGGGTACTTGAACTTCCATGATTGCTGGGTTTTTCTTGCATAATACCCTCAGTATCTCTGTGTCTGGTCTGTCTGCATGATCGGGATGGGAAGAAAGAAAGTTTTTGTTATCATTCATCAAAGGCTTTTTAAAAAAATTTAGTGTCAGAGCTTGGGTTTCCTGGAACATCAAGCAGTAATTATCTCCCTGTGTTCATTGACCTTTCAGTCAACTCAGATTTTGCTTTTGGATTCAATGTTAATTCTGTGGCCAATTTTTAGAGGAGTCTCAAATTCATCTTTAATTAGAAGGCAGGAATCTTGTTCCCAGTCAGTCACGGGACTTCCCTTCCTTAAGCTGACCACTCAGGGCAGTATGTCAATGGTTTTGTTTGAATGCCTAAATACAGGGAAAGCTTTAGCTGGTTTTAGTTTATCAAGAGCACTACGAGAGGTGGTTATGCCCTCGTGTGCCTTAGGTTTTGGGGTTTCTGTCTGGCGCTGCTGAGTTGGCCGGAGGTTCTGCAGTGCTCAGAGGTGGATCCCCTGGAGAATGTTCTCTCTTGGGGTCAGGTTTAGGGTCACTAACATGGATGGTGGCTTTCCAAACCACTGGAGTGTGATATTTGTCATAGCTCCCCCCTGCTCCCACCGCCACAAAGAGCTGCAGACAGACGGCACCAGCAGCAAGAGCCGGGGATCCAATTCCAGGAGAAACCCAGGCTGCCCTGGACATCCATTTGATGTTGGTTGGCATGGATGACACCAGTCCCGAGGAGGAGATCTCTGATTTCCATCCAGGGCAGGAGTGCACGGTGCATTTGGTGTAAGCGAGAACTTGACTTGCTCGCGCGGTCAGAACCGCTGGGAATAAAGAGCTGGGAGCAATAAGAGACTTAAAGGATCTGAAATGCACAAATGTAAATGAGTGCTGGATAGGGTATCATGTCCTGCTGACAGCCTTGCCAGGCTGACTGACAAAGACATTCTTTACAAATAATGAAATAGTGGCCTGGATATCTCAAAAGAGATTATTTGCTGACCAATTTGCCTCCCAGAGGTTTACTCTGTGGGTGTGGTGAGTTCCCTCCGACCTTTACTTTGGAGCTCCTCGAAGGACAATAAACCCAGAGCCACCCAGTGAGGGTGTGAAGTGCCCGTGGTGCAGCACAGCTGGAGCCATCCTGCCCTGGGCTCTGCCTGCTGTGTGCTGAAAGAGCTGCCAAGCCTTGCAGGAGCTCCTGGCTCACACCTCAGGTGCCTGATGGCTTTGTGCTCCTGCAAGGACTACCTGGCTCTCAAAGTTCTCTGGGCATGGCTGCAGATTGTTATGTGGATTTTCCACCTGTGCAAGCTAAATGTGAAGTGATTCCTGTGTCATTTTGTCTTTGTAAAAAATGTCCTGTGAAGATGTGATGCTCAAATACAATTTTTTCTCTGGCAGCCCAGATAGCTGCCAGTGTGTTGACTTAAATATATATATTTACACACTGTTACAAGCTACTCTGAGGCTTGCAGACTGTATCTCCATTTTCTTGCAGAATCTTCCTGAGTCTTTTCCAGGGTCTGAGCTCCACTGAGATCTTGTCTCAGCTCTGTTCTGCTCTGTCAAGTTCAGCTCCTCCCCTGTCATTTCAGAGTCAAGCCCCTTGCCCAAAATTTAGGCAGTTTGGCATTCATTCCTGCAGCTGAAGAGAGTTCCTTCAGCAGTGGAATCTGCCCAAGAGGCACTGGGAATGGGTAAGGACTGTGAGGCTATCGCTGCTGTTAGGTTCCTGTGGTTATGTAAAAGGAGAGGGCAGCTAGATAGTTCTGTTGAGGAAATTCCAGAAGAAAGGGACAGGTGGCTCTGGAGAAACTGTTCTGGGATCTCCTTTCTTTTTTTTGGTCCACATAAAGATTCTCAACTTTTATTCTTGCCTAGGTTTACTTCTCATGTGTAAGGAAAGACTGGCTGCATTTATTTGAAAAGCAAACAAAACCCAAACACCACCCCCACCCCCAAACCAAATAATGTGATGTGGATTGAACAGCTTCCATTGGCCAGCTACTTCAGAAAATGTGGAAATACGATCAGACCACAGCCATGGGTTGGTTTGTGGCAGTCGTAATGATAGCAAATCCTGAGATGCCTTCAAGGTAGAAATTAAAGCATGGAATCATCTGCCACAACCATAACATCCAAATTATTGTAGTCCCAAAAGTAGTGATTTTGTAACTTGTTAAAAGACAAGTCTGTTGGCTTGTGTTGTGGCCAGGAGAGATGTGAGTGTGCTGGGAGTGCAATGATGCCCTGGGAGCCTGTGGAGGGGGAGGCTGTGCAGCTCTCACTGCTCCTGTGCCTGGGAAATCTGGAAATCACCTCTGGCACTGTGGGTCTGATTCCATGGAAGGGAGCACTGCAGAAGTCTCCAACATAAAATAGAGCTGGCAAGGGGGTTAAGAGATTCTCTTTAGAGGGAACCCGAACTTTCAGGGCTTCTTGTGACTCTAGTAGCTGTTCCTGGCTGGAAGAACTAATTCATGGAGCTGTTACAACCCTGACATCTACATGAATTAACAGGTTTTCCTCACTAGGTATGAGGTTGAAGTGAATTCTGCAGAGAATAGCTCCA
The DNA here is from genome assembly GCA_013397895.1 of Origma solitaria. NCBI lineage: Eukaryota > Metazoa > Chordata > Aves > Passeriformes > Acanthizidae > Origma > Origma solitaria. Next base: position 424,010 of record VZRL01000238.1, on the reverse strand, counting down.
CACAGGTGCCAATTCCATCACATTATGTAAATAGTCTGTGACTAATGGAGAAATCTATGAAATGAAATGGAAATGAAATGAAATAAAAGGCATCAGTCAGTGCATTTGCATGGAAACCAAAGGAACCTTGTTTAAAAATGAGTGATAGCAGACAAGATAATTCTACAGTTGCCACTGTGGAATATTTCTAAGTGTCTTATTAGCATAGAATTGAAAGGACAATGTTGTTTATGAAGTCTATGAGGTTCCACTAAGTTCTGCAGCCTGTCTGACCCTTCATTGTGAGGTTTCTCAAAGCTTTGCTAGATTTGCTTTCTCATTTTTGAATTGCTTTTCTATGCTACTTTTATCTATTTTTCTGTCCCTGTTTCCATTCTTTTTTGTCTTCTGCCTTGTGCCCCTTAGCTTTTAAAATTTTTCTTTCTGTCTCCTATTATTAAGCTGGCTATTCCTATTTTTTTAATTTTCCAGGTCTGTCACATACCCTGTTGCTTTTTAATTTTTCTTTGTGTCTTTTTTCCCTCTCTCTTCTCTAAGCTCATCCTGATGCTTTAGAGGGTCACCTTGGCACACTGTTATTTCTGGAGTATAATTTGTACCCCTCTGGGTTTGTCAAGACATCTCTGCAGTCACCCCATCCCCTCAGAGCAGTCTTTGTGTTCTCTCCTCCTTTTTGTTTGCCTCCCCTGGGTCAGCAGCTCCCCCACACATCTGAAGTATGGTCAGGTCCCTTCCCGAGTGCCTTTGTGCCCTTGAGCCGTGCTCTCTTTGCTCCATGGCCAGCCCTTTGAGCTGCAGCAGGCTGTGGATCTTTCCCTGGACCTTTTGGTGATTCTTGGTGTTCCCATGCCCCGTTTGAATGAGAAGTGTCCTATCCCAGTTTCGGACAGTACAATTGACCAGCTGGGCAGGGTGGTGGTTTTACACAGAGTAATATTTATTTGTCAGTCAATGGGAGAAATCAGTCTTTAAATCACACACAGCACTGGCACTGCCTCTGTCCACAGACAGGATTACAGTCAATAATCAATTGAACTCTTCACGCAGCAGATTCATTTCCATGGTGGATGACAGTTCCCAAGAATCTAACCCTACTTATATGTGCTTAAAGTTAACTCAGTCAACCATAAAATACACAGATATGTAAGGACATTGTTCATTTACAAGGATGTTTACAAATATATTGGTCTGGTCTGGTATATTTGGCATGACCAAACCACTCAAACAAAGATCTGATGCAGGTTTTTAATTTTTAAAAATGAAGACACTGTACACTGAAGTAGCATTTGGGAGTTCAGGCTCCCCCTCTAGCTTTCCATAGTTCATTCCATGCTGCTGCTCCCCGGAGGAAGCTCACAGTCCTCCGGCTGATTGCACCAGGTAACAACTTTCTGGTGAGAAAGGCTGTTAAGCATTTTGTCTATTTGCCATACCAATAAACCAAGGGAATATAAAGTCATCAGCATTACCCAAGACAGGGCAATATTTGCCAGTTTAGCTTGAGCAATCTCTAAGTATTACATATTGCAGTTACATTTATCACTGCCACACACCACGTTGGAGTCCATAACACTTATGCTTTAAAAACAAGCGACTACTCTTTGTTCCTATTCCTGTCACAGTCAATTGACTCCACTGACTTGCTTGGAAGGTCAGTGTCAGCATGCACAGGGAGCCAGTGGATGTAGTGAGAACGTGCAGCGCTGAGGGCTTCCAGACAGTGAGGATCCTCTGTTCCCTTAGCAATGATTGCTACAAGAGTAGCATCAAGGAGAGACACTTGATAACTGAATGCTCAGAGCAGAGATGGAGCACCATCAGCACTTGAGTCAAATGAAAGTGTGAGGAAGAAATGAGAAGGAGAAATCAAGGCACAAGTATTATTGTTCACTTTTGATTTTGAAGCAGTGTCATTGCTCAGAGAGCTCCCATCTGCTAATGAAGAACCCTCTTATACCAAGATTCAGACTGCAAGGGAAAATTGAGTGCTTAACTCTGATCAGGATGTCAGGAGTAGATGACTGGGGTTACAAAAAGTGATGGCAATCTTCCTTTTTTTGATTGTCTAATGCATACTGCCCAAGCACTTTTAGGGATAGAAAGTAAAGAGACTATCCACCACCATCACATCATTTGAACCAGAATTCATTTCGTGGCTGTTTTTAAACCACTTGGGACATGACATTAAAACCACCCTTGCTGTAAAAGAAGCACATTTGGGCTTGCCTATGGGTGGGAGCACTGGCATGGGAGCCACTTAGGCCAAGTGGGAATCTCAGCTGGGCCTGATTCAAACATTAAATACTGTCTGACACATTTGCCAATGAGAGTAATCTGAACTGTTGTGCTAGTATTGATAAATTAAATTGTGAATGTCGTGTGCTTGTAAAACACTGTAAGCATGGGCCCTGGAGCTGTAAGCAGTGTACTTGAATATGAGGAAGATGGTGATAGATGGTTTGTGTTCCAAACCCAGGGAAATCCAGCCTCTAGCAGATGTGCCACCAGCATTTGTTAAAGTGATCTGTTCGGTGAGTGATCTTCTGACAGGAGTGGATGGCTTGCTGTACAGGTACTGGAATCTCTGACTGCAGGTTACTGCTTTTAACTTGGTTAAATGCCTGTCGTGCTGATCAAACAGATGATGTGCATCAGCAGCAAAGGCAGCCCAGTGACCCAGGGCCGGAGTTCATGGAAATAGTTCATACTGAGATACTCCTCAACAGTCTAATCATTGGCCTTTATTGGGTATTTATCTGTTTCCTGGTTTCTTTTCTATTATGCGCAAGGCATGTATTTAAGTTAAGGTTTGTGTAATCTATTCCAAAGGTATGATATTTGATTTAATTAGAAAGAAACCCTAAATTATGCCAAAGCCGATCCATACCATTTACTCAGACAGTTGATTACCGTGTCGCTAACTCTGCCATTCTTGCTCTTGTCATGGGGCTGCCCTTATGGCTTCTGTGGGCTCAGACACGAAGAGATTTCAGCTGAGGTCTTTAATCTCAGTGTGAATCAGGGGGCTCTGAACAAACCTGAGCTGGTGAGGCTCTTCTGACAGAGCTCTTCTGAGGAGCAGAGTGGTGCAGACAGTCTGAACTAATGCTGTAACAAGAGAGCTGTGATCTGAGGGAATCCTTTAGGAAGTGGATGGCTATGGAAAGTGATGGTCCCTCTCCAAGAGGACTTTATAGCCTTAAGGTGAGTTTCATCACAGCTGAATCAGCAAGGAGCTCATTGTAATTTGAATGTTAATTCTTTTTGCTTAAGTGAGGCATTGATAAATTGCCAAAGTTAGAGAGTACTTTACAAGGAATCTTATGTGTAAGTTTTAAAACAGGGGTTTTTGAATCCCAGAAGAATAAAAAAGAAGACGTTTTAGCAGTACAAGTAACAAATGAATTTGAACAAGAGGAAGCATGGTGAGTTGTTGGACTAAAGTGTTCTAAGTATTGTATTTAAAAGCTCAATATTAACTGATTATTTATATTGTCACTATATCATGGATGAAGAATAAGTTTGGTTATTTTTTTATGGCCACACTGGAAAGTGGTTTTTAAAATGTTTTAGTTTAAGAAAAGTTGTGCTCAGTGTTATACCTTTAGGCTTCTTTGCACTGTGTTACAGCAGAAACTATTTTCAAACACAGAAACTGTGTTTCTGTGGACAGAAATGGCCACATCTGCTCGAGTGTGCCGTCTTGCTAGTGCAGAAATGTGAGGAAAGTTATTGCCGAAAGAAAAATGCAAACCTAATTTTCTAATCAAAGAGAAACTGAGCAAGTAGCTGAAATAAAATTTACTCTGAATTCATAGTGTGGTTTTTTTTTGATAATGGAGATTTTAAAAGGTCTGTTGTAAGGACCAGTGATGATGGTAAGAGAGAAAGCAATGATCTTTACTGGTGGTTTGAAGAATGCAATGCTTTTAGGAGAAATGCTAAATATGTATTTCATCTTGAACAACATCATTCTGAGTGGAACTTGCAGTACATCAAAAGGGTCCTATTTTAGTGCTCATTAAAAAAATAAAGTTCCAACTATGGCCTTTTCCCATGTTAAAATACAATTTCTAGGCTGAACTGGTACTAAACCAAAGTTAACTGTATGAGGGGACTGAAAGGAAGGTGCTGAAGTCTTAGGATAATTTCAAGGACCTTTCTTAGAGTGTGAACAGCCTGTAAACTGCAGATTTACCAGGGAGGGTATTGATGTAGGGTTGGAAAATAAAAATGCCAGAAAACAGTGTGTGAAAGGCTGCTGAAGTTAGGAATACCACAGTGTTCAGGGTCCACCTGGGGAAGCCAGGTGTTTAGGAAGGACATCCCCATCAATGGCTGGAATGGAAACATTTTTGTTGAAGCTAAGGAAGTATGCCAGTGTGTTGGAAATTGTGGATTAAATAAGTAAGATGTTAATACTGTTTATAATTCATTATTATCGATCTTTAGGACTCTTGGAAGTGGTTTCTTAGCATTAATACTATCATCAAATACCTCTGAAGAGTATGCCCATGGGAGCATAATCCTAGTTTTGCTGAACTAAATGGCAAAGACTTCCTTTAAACTTGGTGGTAACATGTCCAAGACCTGCAGAAAGAGGCCATCTGAAACAAAACGCAAAATTCTGGAAACTGCTGCTGGATTATTTTATATATCCACATGGGGATTATTTAACTTCAGAGATCCCTTAGATGCATCAGTTTGCAGATTTGAAAGGGCAATATTTTCATACTCCTCTTGTGACGCTGAGCATCTGCAGTGGTGAGCTAAAACTACCAAATCCTTCTGAAAGTTCCTGTTCAGAAATCCATAAAAGATGGGATTGATGCACGTTGACACCATGGCCACAAGGTGGCAGATTGTAAATGCCAGGTTGTGATTACAGCTCATTAGTGCCTCGTAGTTCCAGTCAAAAACCACATTGAATATATTGAGAGGCAGCCAGCAAGCTGCAAAGGTCACAACAATTGACACCAGCATCACATTAATCCTTTTGTTTTCACTCAGCCTGCTCTCATTCTCTCTCATCCGGTCTATTTTACTACGTCTCCTTCGAAGACATACAAATATCCTGAGATAGCAGATAAAAATAAACCCCAGTGGGAAGCAGTACTGGAAAACCAGCAGGCTGGTGGTGAAAATCAGTCTCTCTGTAAGAGATGGCCATGCTTCGATGCAAGCCACCTTGTTCTTGTAGAAATCGCTATGGAAAGACAGATGTTTGAAGGGCTCGTCTGTTATTTGGTGGAATACCAAAAAAGGAGTGGATATGATGAGGGAAAGCCCCCAGATGAAAAGAATTCCCCAATAAGCATGGGAAATACTAGGCTTCCAGCCACGTGGGTTCACAATTAACTGATACCTTTCAATAGCAATGAGTACAAGTGAGAAAATGGAGACTGTGACAGATAAACTTTGTATGAAAGAGCCAATTTTACACATTGCTTCCCCAAATATCCAGTGGTCCATTAAGGTATATGCAACTGTGACAGGAATGCACATGATACAGATCAAGACATCTGATAAAGAGAGGTTGGCTATCAAAATGTTGGTAACATTTTGAGCTTCTTTCTGTCTCTTTATTATAATAATTAAGCAAAGGTTTCCAGCAAGCCCCACTAGAGTAACCAATGTGTAAGCTGTAATAAGCAAGAATTCTGCAAGGAAGGAAAGTTGGCATGTATCAAAGTTCAAGAACTGAGAAAGGCTAATGTTAGAGATAGTTTGATTAGACAGGATCTCACTGGGATGCTGAATGGTTTTATCCATCGTGAAGCATCTTCCAACCTAGGGACAAAACCTTGTATTATTTAGAATATACTTTGCATGGAGATTTTCTAAGCAGAATAAAATATTTTAAAATCTGTCTCTGCTGAAGATTTAGCAAGGTTTAATGGATTGCAGTGAGGATAATCTGTTGCCTTTGTACTACCAGAAAAGAAGGACTGGGTCCTGCCATCACTTTCCTAGCTTAGACATCACACTTATATTTTCTTTAAAACTACAAAGCAGTGCGAATTAATACCCTGAATCCTCCTGAATTAATCAAAATTGTGTGCTTGAGCTCAAATGGTATTCAAAACCTCTATGAATGATATCTTAAAGGGAGTTTCCTGTTCTGCTGGATGCATTGAAGATAGTATGTCCTTTTTCCTAAATCTGACCTGAGAAAAATGTAAAGCAAACAAAGATCACATTGTAGTTATACAGACAATTATTATTCTTTCAGCTCTAAACAGGAGTCAAGCAAAAAAAAAATAAAAAAAAAATCTGGTATTAGAACAGTTCTGAGGTTTTAAAACTAATATTAACGGGAAGAGTTAGGTTCAACAGAGTATCTTGAGGAGTTTAAATTTATCAATGAGTGCAAAAGTTTAATGTAAAGGCTCGCCAGCTTTCTGGCCAGAAAGAGGTTGTTTCCAAATTGGGAAAGGAAAAGGAAGTAAGAAAAGGGTTTCTCTTAAAATTTAAAAATAGGTAATGGATATATGCTCTACACATATATCTTTCAAAACTCAACTTTAACTCACCTTGCGTCCCTTGTGAAGTTATTGGAAAACTAGCTGGAGGGAGATCATTCTTCACCCCTAGTAATCCTGTTGAGAGCCTGTGGAGAAAGGAGAATGAAGCAGTGGGAAGTTAGAGGATACACAAAAAGAAGAAGGGATGGGCAGATATTTTATTATTACCTGAAACAACATCCTTATATGTAGAAGACTTGTCAGCCTTTTCATAGAAATGATGGCCATTATTTAATCACTAAGGAGTAAAAAAAAATTGGTTGCTTGAACAAAATTAAACACTAAATCCAGGGTTAAACTGGAATTACGATTCTGCAGTTGTTTTCCCACCAACATGCAAAGAATATTCCAGCCAGAGTTATATCCTGGACTGCTTTATGCTGACACTTCTGTTGGACATAAGTTTGGGTGCCTCAAATTAGGATTCTAAAAAAACTCCATAAAACACCACCATGCTCACCTTTGGAGTCTATTGGAGTCTATTATGACTTTCATTCTGATTAAAATATTCTTTTCAATCAACATACTCATGCTGGAGTGGGAGGTGGCTGTAGACTTATGTGACTCTGTGTGGCCCCAATACCCCAAAGATGACTAAATTTGTGGTCTGAGCTAGCATTAAGCCCTGTAATCTCCCTAAATAATGCACCTGGCTTGGTTACAGCTATATTGCAGGAATGGCATGGAAAAGTCTGCAATCCTGCTGTGAAAGCGATGGAAGTCTGGTGCCTCAGATAGGTTTCGCAGTCCCTTGCAGGTGTCCCTACCCCAGCAGGGCAAGAGGCAAGAGCTGGGCACTCCTTTGTGTGCCCATCAGCCTCCAAAAACTCCTCTGCTGCTGAGTGCAGGAGAAAGGACAGGGATGGTGACTCTGACACAGGCACACCCTGCAGAACCTGATGATGTGCTCGGGCTACAGCACCTTCAGGCCACCTGTTTGCTGAGTGCACTGTAACCCACCTTCGCCTGGAGCAGCACTAATTGCCTGGCTGGATTTGTCACACCAAAGGATGCTGGAAGGACAAGAGGCAGTAAATGGCAAATTTACCACCAACAGTGGCAATCCCAATGTGATTTACTGCCACTTCAAAAGCGTGAGGATCTAAAGTCTGGCTGCTTTGCCACAAGGGAGATCTTTCTCTTTGCAGTGCCTGTGGTGTCCACCTGGCTGGCACAGATCTGATACCTTCAAAGACAAGCTCTGCTGTTCCCTGCTTTTTATATGAGCAGGAGAATCTGTGGGGGACTCAAAAGTCCATGAGACTGAGCCAAGTTTGTAATATTTTATGCACTATTTGCTAAGCTTGCTCATTTATCCATGGATGCACAACACAGTTTGATAGCAAGGTCTGAATGTCCTCCCCCAAAAATTCAGGGTGGGTGGTAGGGCTTTTTTGGCATTTTCTCTTTGGAAAAAGTCCCTATACTGACCTAATCAGTTCAGTCACTACATCAGTATTTAGGCACACTCTCAACCTACACTGTCCTTTGCTCCGGAAAATATGTATTTTCTTTTCACTCTTCGGTTTGTGCTGGGAGTTAAAGAGTGCAGTCTTTAGTACACACCATTCTGCAAGGCAATTTAAACATTTCCTTGGCAATAAAACAATTACACCTGTCTTGGTAAACATCTGGAGTATTCATAGCATTAAAAAAATAAGTTACTCTAGTATTTACTGCAGCATGTTGAGCTATATTGTAAAACATACTGGCATTTTTTAATCTGATAAATAAATCTTATTGGAATCAGCATCCTTGAACCACAACTGCAGCTGATATCAGACTTGAAGTGTTTAGTAAAAAGAACTAATTACTTCAACCCCTAATCCATGCATTTTGGAGAAGATTCTCTACCACAGTAAGAGTTTAACACTGTAAGTTATTACAAACCCCTTAGGCAAGTTGTTTCATTCCTCTGTCTGCAGAAACATTTCTGAAATGTTCATAAGCAAAAGAAAGGTCTAAAATCAAATGAATTTTAGAAAGGCTTTCTTTCCTAAGTATTTTCTTACCTGTGATAAAAATGAATAGTCCCATCTTTTCAAGGTGACCAGTAAATGTTTCAATTACAAACACTGTTTATTAAGTTCCTAAGTATTGCACAGATAAAATGTGGAGAAAAATTTACATTCAATTTTAAATATAGGTTGTAGAGAATAAAATAATGTTTTAAAAGGTATTTCAGTAACTTTTGTCACAGTTTTACGGATTTTCTGACTTCTTACCTGATGAAAAATTCAAGTCATATCCACACTGCCTTTAACAATTTTCCTTTTCTCTCAGAGCCAGCAAGCACATCTTCTTTCTGTATGAAAGAATCCAGAGCAAAGCCAAGCCTCCTAAAGTGGTACTTAAACTCTCCTTTCTTCTCTGTCTGAAACAAACCACAGATCCACAATTTCCAACAGTACTGACTCTGCCAGGCTGTAGGAAGGCTGCTGAGGAATAAAACAAGCTCTGGAATCCAAGAAGAGGCGAACCGCAGTGAGCAGGGAGGAGGAAGGACCAGTAGTCATGGGGATGGATTTTCCTCCACTGTGCTGCTTCCCTCCACCCTGTCAAACACTTTATCATGCAATTTCATTTTCAATTATTTAATCTGTTCCGTAGTTCAAATGTTTTCCCTCTGCAGGATTTCATACATAAACATCTGCAGATGGCATATTGCTTTCTTAACTGATATGGCAATACAATAAGCTGCTTGGAAAGAGCATGCACATCCTATTAAGTGTATCAAATGCTTTATTGCAATTAAGATAATCAGATTTTCATTATAAATCGATATTTTAGCTTATACTCCACAGACAAAAAAAACATTCCTGAAAAGCAAAGCATGACACATTGTATGAGTACATAGTGAAAAGGGATTTTATTTTTATTACTGTTTTTTTCAGTAAAAGTCCAAACATTTTGTAGTCACTTGTTTATAAAAACAAGCATCCACCTTCTTCACTAAATATTTAGAATGAACATTTATGGAGTAGGAAAGGAACTGCTTTTCTTAGGACCTGCTGTCTGCTAAGTCGCTGTATAAACTCTTGAATTTGTACCTGGGTCCACTTAACTTCCAGTATCTCAATCTGGGGTTTTTTTTAAGAGAATGATTTTTAAAAAGCAGTAGGATTTTTGGGATGAGCAATACTGATGCTGTACTGATGTACAATCTAAAAGTAAGTATCTAAAAATAGTTGGTTGTCATGCTATAGGATTTGTATAAAATAGGTGTAGGGTGGAGGGAGCCTCTGTGATCCGCCAGATGAACCTCCTGCTTCTCATGTATTTGTGTCTATTCATGATGTGTTAGTCCAGACTTTTTTCACCATCTGTGGCAATCCTAGATTAGATATTCTAGTGCCTTATTTACTGTTAAGAAGACTGCCTTAACACCTCCCCTTAAAACTTCCTTCTCTTTAGTTCAACCCATGTGTTTTATTCTAGGTGTGGTCAGGGAATTCTGAAATTTTAACCAAAAATGCTATAATCAAGCAATGTGAATATATTTTTCTAAAGCATTTCTAGAACTTGCTGGGTGTGATGATGTCAAAATTACTATAAAAACAAAGCTTTGCCAAAATACTTCTGCTTCTGGTTGTACTGTAACCCCAGGAAGTTAATCAGGACCTGAACATGCAATGTGATAGATAAGGATCAGAACAAGACATAAAAATGCATTATCTGTTTATGAAGGGAATAAGTCAATAAAATTAAAAGATGTTCTGATTCTATTTACAAATTTCAAAGGTCATGTTGCTTATTTACATACGCCTCTGTTACTAATATAATTCTGTAGGCAGTCCTTCATTTGTGGAAAAACTGGAGTGTTTAACATGTGAGCCATTGGTTTTACAGTCATATCAACCTGCTGCCTCATGTGGATTTAATTTTGTTGTAACATGTTGTGAATTAGAGCACATCCAGCATCAGAGGCTTGTGGGTGGAGCTGCTCTCAGTGTGTTTAATTCTGATGTCAAAGGTATGTATGCTAAGTGGGACCCTCAGCTCTGCAGGAGGGATCACAGTATATTGTTTTCAGCCAAATGCTGGAGCATCTGTTTGCAAAAAAGGTTAATGGATAGCAGAATTCTATTTACTTTTTATCAATGATCTTGTTATTTCTAAATTGCTCAGTATCAAGTGATGGGTGAAGTGCCATAATAGGCAGGGTTTTAAAATATAAGTTTGTAATAACTTGTGTTGCATTGGCAACGACCTATTGGTGAAAAATTCTCTAACAAGTCCTTTGAGTTCACCTTTTGTTTTGGCATTTACATGATTCCTTGGCTAGCAGGAATCTTTGCTGATGGTTTATCACTCTAAACTTTTGCTTTTGCTTGGTTGTTTCTCCCATGTAACTATTCAACAGTCCTTTTTCCTGCCTGTTGCAGCCCCCTTCTTCAGAAAGGAAGGTTTAGTAGACACGCACACGTACAATTTCGCAGCTTCCTAGGTGAAGGAATTCTTTAATAGCAGATTAGCCAAGACTTGGTGATATCTGAAGGGTCATAGAAGCACAGACTGGTTTAGGTTGGAAGGGACCTTAAAGACCATCCAGTTCCAGTGGCAAGCGACACCTTCCACTAGATCAGGTTGTTCCAAGCTCCCTCCAACCTGGCCTTGGACACTCCCAGGGATGGGGCAGGCACAGCTGCTCTGGGAGATTTGTTCTCACCACCCTCACAGTGGGAGAAGCACCTCCATCACCTGCTGGTCACACTGTTCTTGATGCAGCCCAGGACAAAGTTGGATTTCTGGGCTGCAAACACACATTGCTGGCTCATGTTGAGCTTCTTGTCAACCAACATCTGCAAGTCTCTCTCCTCGATTATTGCTTCCTAATAAGTACTATTCTTTATAGCACTTCAAAGAGGCACAGAAAAATAAACAATAATAATTGGAAATCTCATATGTTAGTGTTGGATGCACTGGTTAATGCCACGAAAGTAAGATAATATGCTGTGATGGAGGAAAAACACACTCCCCTCACATTTTCCTGTTCCGTGGAGAGACCAACACTCCAGCAAGGGGTTTTCAGTAAATAGCTTATAATGTGACCAAACTAGCAACAGGCAAGCATGCACTGTGAATTTTTTTCCACAGATGTATATGTGTAAGTTGGAGCACTGCTCCACGACTGGGATTTTTTTTCCTAATTGGAAATAATTACCACAAAAATCATTTGTGCTCACTACCTGGTGTTAAGGGTTCACTCCATTATACTGCACAGCTCTAGAGGACAGCTTTGCAATATCCTTGATGTCTCATTCTGATCTCAATTTTGATTCTCAGTTAGCTCATGCCTAGAATGAAAAGTCAACTGTTTTAAAATCTGATTTAACCATAAATGAGTTACTTATAATAACATATTAATTTTTAAAATTATGTCATGCCATGAACTGTTGGCTAATTTCTGGACCTTATTCAGTTGGCATAGAGCTAAGATGGAGATGAATATACTTCTTGGCTGGAAGATTAGCATCTTAATTTTTTGGGTCAGCCGAGTTACTTTTCTCACTGAAAAAGAGATAAGATATGTTAGTAATTGTAATAGGAGTGTGACAGCATAAATTCATATTTTATAATAGATTCCACTTTCCAAACTCTGATTCACTTCTTTGTAGCTTTCTAGAACTTCTCCAACTCACTTTTACTGAAAGTCATCTCTGCCAAAAAATGAATTATTTCAATAGCTCACAGATTTGGGGGGAATATGACAATTTGTATCTCTGGTTTGTTTTTTCCCATTCTAGAGTCTTTTTATAACACTGTGAGCACCAAACCCTGCTGTTCTCATGGCATGACATCGTTCAGTGTCCTAATTGTTAATTAAGAAATACTTAAATAATCAAAAGGTTTTTGCTGTTAATCTCAGTCTGTTTCAGTTTTCCAGCATGTTTCAAACTCTTATTAGAGTTTTGATTTTCTGAATTAAAAATATGAATTCTAGATTGCTATTTTATCTCTAGAAAGTCTCATTTCACACCATCTCATTTTAAAATTTCCTGAATAGCACGGATGTCTTACAGCTAATTTCAGCCAGGTACTTGCTGAGCTTCACAGCACAACTGTTCCTGCTGTGCTCAAACAAAGCTTGATGTCAGTCATGCAAAAGCACCACAAACCCACCCCACAGAGGTTCTGTGGAAGGAGAAATAGATGGAGTCTAGGAATAGCTACAGGTAAAAAAATAAAAGCAAGTAGATTTTAATTTAGTTGGAAAATACATAATGAAAAATTTGCAGGTGAAAAAGATCAGAGCGTGGCCAAGATTGTTGCTGGCTCCAGGTCTTCCTTTGTCAGAACTTATGATCCTGGTCTGTCTCAGACTAAGATGCAGTGAAAGTTCTCTGCTCTCACATCTGTCACAGCATTGCTACATTCTTTGATCCTGACTTTTGAGACCGTATTTTGCTGCCTTACTTTCATCCCATCACTTCGAATTATGGCCAGCTTTTATATAAAATTTTAGGAAAGAGAAGAAAGGAAATAATGAATTATTAAAGAAGAGTGAAAAGATGAAAGAGGAAAAGAGAAATTGAACTTCAGAGGGAAGAGGAGGGAGGGCAGGATTTAAGGAAAAATGGTAACTTAAGTCCAAAGAAAAGGATGCAAATTCAATTCTCTGATGACTTTCCACTTCACCTTTCACAAAGGTGTGTTTCTCTCTTCAGCAAACTCCCCTTAAAAAAGGCTCGGGGAAGATTTTGTTTACTAGATAAACTTTGATACTACTTATTGAAGAAATAATACCTGTGGACTATTCTGTTACCTTTTTATCTGTAGGTTATCTTATTTTGCATTAAGCAAATGCAAGAGAGAGGTAGTGTTTTATTCCCCATCTGAATTACACAGGGTAGAGATTTTGATCCTCAGGAGTGTCATGTTCAGACTTTAGGGAGGCAAAAGACGATCTAGTTGCCTGCCAGTATTTTTTAATCTTTTTCAACAAAAATCCCTGTCCTGGTCAACACAAATTCATGAAAGTCTCCAAAGTAAGATCATAGGTTTGATGTTTATGCAGATTAAAGTACAAACAGCAGAACAGAATGAAAGATAAATTTTTGCCAAAAAAGCAAGAGCTCTGTCAAGGATAACTGTACATCTTTGAGAAGTTTTCACACGTGTAACTAAAGCAAGGTGCCAGGCTGGGAATGCTCATGGTGCTGCTGCATTTTTACACAAAATGTTTCCTTATAAATTGCACAATTACTCTCTGCCTGAGGCGTTTACTTGGGTAGGAGTGAGGTTTCCAAAAGTCTAATAATATCTCATTGAAATGATGAGAATAAAAATCCTTCCCTGTGTGTGTGTGTGTGTGTGTGTGTGTATCTCAGAGTGATGTGGGAAATTATGGTTGAATCCCTTGTATTCACAACTATGCAGAGTTAGAAAAATCTGGGTGAAATTTGTGTGCAGCTAAGATGTTATTACAGTCTTCAATGTCAATGTAGAACTAATTCAGCAAACAATCTCCATGAAGGAATCTTTTAGGCTTCAAAATGCTTTCTGTCTGCTGAAGGGTGAAACAAGACTAAGTCTAGAGCATTGCACTATACTAAAAAAAGAAAACTTAAACTCATTAAAAATCCAAGTAGTATACTTAAATTGTTAAAAAAAATGAATCAATGCCTGCTAACTATGGAAGCTGCAGACATAACTAGATTCAAGAGGTTGAAACTAGTTAAAAGGATATGACTTTCTGTTTATATGAGGGTTTGGATAAAATATTTATAACTTATGAGCTACTTTTGACTTCATAATGTTTTTCTATTGCACTTCATGCACTTTTCCAAAACTTCATTATTCCTTTTCCATCTTGGCCATTTGGACCCATTAAATAGCATGACAAGGTTATATTTCTTGAATGACAAAATCTGATATAAACAATTATTTAATAAATTATTTTGTATCAGCTTTTATTAATAATACATGGTAACAGGAAGTGGTGTTGGAAAGGGAGTGCTCAGATGTCTCTGTTTTCAATCTCTTAAGCAGTAATGCCCTCCTGTGGACTCCAGGCAGTATGATTTCTTCTGAATAACTACAAAGTTGAATGCATGCATGAAAACGATGTGATTTTCCTTCTTTCTAACACTCTAATTAAAAAGAAGACATTTAACATAGGGCATTATTTGGCCAGTGCTTCTGGTTTGAGAAACACATTTCCTTTAGACAATGATACAGGTGGAGCTTTTATCTGAAAAAGCACCTAAAGTTAGAAACTTCAGCTGCTCATACAATGTTTTTTTTTAATTTTATACGTTGCTGTTAGAATTGAAAAAATGTCATGCTATAACTGCCTTGTCAGAAAGTGAAAAGCATGAATTTCTTTTGTGTGCTGCTTTCCTAAGAATTTTTAAATCCATAGGACGGTATTACGCATTTATTAATTTACAGCAAAAAGCAGTTTAAGAATTCCATGGGGAAGCTGCTGTAGCTGCTGGAGTGTTGTCCAGTTTCCATCTCACACGTGGTGAGGCTGTCTTTGGCTCTGCACTTGCAGAGTGGCAGCACCTGTGTCTCTTGTTGGCTCACGTAGCTTGAGGGAAAAGGCACATTTCAGGAGCGTGGAAAGGCACCTGCTCCCCAGGAATGTGTACAACGAGGGACTTGCTGCACAGATCGGGTGACTGGATGGCTCAGCAGGTGCCCGGCTGACAGGAACTGGAGAGGTCCGGTTGGAGTCTCTGTGGCAGCTCGGATGACCTGGGAGGAATGGCCACCTGTGGGATCTGCAGGAGAAGGTGATGTTTAGCTGTTTAGGAGTCCTGCGCTCCCAGAACTTGGTGGGATGTGTCAGGGCACATGGAAGTGAACGGTGCTCTCAGCCAGGGCGGGGACTGAACTCTGAGCTGGGCTTTGGGTGAAGGTGTGAACGACACGAGGTCACTTTGGCAGCTGGGCAGAAGGACACCAGGCCAAGTGCAGTTTGGCCTTTGTGTATTATCAGAGGAGACATTTCCACCTGGAAGACATAGGTATGTGTGTCTTAAAGGTGTTTTTCTTTCATTAATCAACCGGTCAGAAATGTAAATGAAGAGCAAACATTTGGGCTGCACTTCAGTTGAGTCAGTGGCCGATTTTTCCTACTGATTTACTCACATCTTAAAGACCCTCATCTCCTCCTCCTGATGCAAGCTGTGACGTTTTTCTTTGATCTGTTCCTTGGCCTACTTGTCATTCTTGCTTTCAGGGAGAGAAAGTGAGCTGTAAACAAGCTTTGTTTTCTTTGTTGTCTGTTGAGGCCATAATTCGCTCCTCTTAATTTTTCATCCTTTCAGCTCTAAATTGCCACGGGTCCGTAAAACTCTCATGGATGATTTTCTACATGACACATATTAATTTTTCTTGTGAAGGGACATACAGTTCTTACAATTACTAGTAGGCAAAATATAGTTTTGTATTTCCTGTAACTATGTGGAGCTTGCAGACAGCCTATGGGAAGAAGATTTTTGTTAAACAGAGTGGGATATGCTTGTTTATTTTAACACCACAAATATTTCAGAGGCATTATGGGCATATTCTCTTTTCCAAAACTAGATAAAATGATTGTGTCAGTTCATGCATTGAGATAAATGGATCTAAACATGCAACAACTTTCCTTGTGATTGTCAAACACAGGCATTAAATTGGTTACTCTTACTATAGGCTTGGCTATAGCATTAAAATATCCGATTTGCTTAAAATCAGATTACTGTATTGCAAGTTTCAATGCTACTGGCTAATGATAACCATAGTCTGTGAAACAAAAGCATGTTCAGCCTCTCTGGATTTCCTCTGGGGCTGTGGTTAACCAGCCGTCCAGCACAGTCAGTGTTCTTTTTGCGTCTGAGTCTCCAAGGGAGCATTTCCACCTGATCTGTATCAGGGGGATGTCACAGTTCTGCTTCCTCCCTCCTGCCAGCACCAGCAGGTTGTGCAAAAAGTATTTCATAAAGCCGAGGCAGCTGAAAACAAACTCATTTTTTTCATGATAAAACTATTTATGGCTGTCTCAGTTCTCTTAAGTGGATTGCTGTATGTTTGCAGAAGCATCAAGGCTGGCACCTGGGAAAAGGCAGGATCGCAGGGCTGGAGTGCTGCAGCACTTCAGACAACTGTGGAACCACATCCTGACAGTGCCTAATGCAAAACTGCAGCCGTTCTTAGCTCCTGTATAATTTTTAATGTAAACCCCAGTGGCTGTAAGACCGAAATCTTGTTTCTAATGAAAAATTCACTAAGTTGAAAGCAGTGCTGCAGCCTTCATGACAGCAATGTTTAATATGCTATAAAAGTAAGAGAAAAAAAAGGAAAATGATCTCACTATTTGTAATGTCACAGTGCTTGCACACTCTTGAACAGCTCTAATTATTTCTCTGAGAAAATACCTGCTTTTCAGAGCTAAGAAGAGATTTAAGGGTGAGGAGGCTGTGATAGGATTGAAAAGAGGACTGGGAAACGGGAGGAAACAGTAGCAGGAACAGAATCGTTTAGGTTGGAAAAGCCCTCCAAGATCATCGAATCCAACTCTTCCCTCAGCAGTGCTAAAGCCACCGCCGAGCCGTGACCCCAAGTGCCACAGCGGCACTGTCTTTGAAATCTCTCCAGAGATGTGATTCCACTGCTGCCCTGGGCAGCCTGTGCCAGGGCCGGACAGGCTTTTCTGCGAAGAATTCTTTCCTGATAGCCAAACTAAACCGTGTGAGCACAGATCGGGCACTCGGGAGCGGGTTACCGAGGGGAAGAGGGACACAAGTGAGGGAAGAGCCGCCGCTGACAGGGAGCAGACAGGAACAGGGCAGAGCGGAGGGTCAAACCCCGAGCAGGGGAGTCGGGAGCGGGCTAAGGTGAGGTGTGAACACAGCGGGGAAGGAGGAGCCCGAGCGCGGCCGTGCCCAGCGGGGGCCGCCGCTCCGGGCGCCGGCAGTGACCGCATCCGAAGCGGCGGTGCTGAGGATGGGCCGGGCTCCGCTTCACCGTGCCAGCCACGATGCCAATGGGCAGAAACAGATCACAGCAAGGTCCACCTGAACGTGAGGAGGAGCTTCTTCCCTGTGCAGTGGCCGAGCACTGGGACAGACGGCCCACACAGGGTGTGGAATCTTCCTCGCTGGGGATATCCCAGAACCGTCTGGACGCGATGCTATGCCGTGTGCTGTGTGCCGAAGCGGGGAGGTTGGGCCAGAAGGCTCCCCCCGAGCCTGACCCGCTGTGAGGGCAGCCCCGAGCTCCTCACCCCCTCAGGCTCAGCGGCCGCTCCGCCATTGGGGGCGCGCGGGG
>VZRL01000238.1:391994-405935 GCA_013397895.1 Origma solitaria | reverse complement strand
CCCGGCGGCGCCTTTGTGTGGGCACCAGTCGCCGGCCGCGCTCCCGAGAAGTTGCTGCCGCCATTTTGTGCGCGCCTGTGTTCGCCCCCACCCCCGCCCGCCTTTCCGCGGGAGCGGCGGCACCGCGGACGCCCCGACTGTGCTGCCGGTCAGGTGAGGCGGAGCGGAGGCGCCGGGCCGCGCCGAGGGAGCCACCTCCGGCGGCCGCCGCAGCCGCGAGGTCGCGCTGCTTGCAGGGGGAAGAAGCGGCAAGACGGAGCAGGGGGGGAAGAAACCTCCCGAGCTGCCCCCGAACAGGAGGAGGAGTCTCGGCGCCAGGCCCAGGCGCGGCACCGGCGGCAGCATGGAGAACTCGCAGCTGTGCAAGCTGTTCATCGGCGGGCTAAACGTGCAGACCACGGAGGCCGGGCTGCGGGAGCACTTCGCGGCCTACGGCACCCTCACCGACTGCGTGGTCGTGCTCAACCCGCAGACCAAGCGCTCCCGATGCTTCGGCTTCGTCACCTACTCGGCGGTGGAGGAGGCGGACGCCGCCATGGCCGCGTCCCCCCACGCGGTGGACGGGAACGCGGTGGAGCTGAAGCGGGCCGTGTCCCGGGAGGACTCGGCCAAGCCGGGCGCTCACGCGAAGGTGAAGAAGCTCTTCGTGGGTGGCCTCAAGGGGGACGTGGGCGAAGGGGACCTGGTGCAGCACTTCAGCCAGTTCGGCCCCGTGGAGAAGGCCGAGATCATCGCCGACAAACAGAGCGGGAAAAAGCGTGGCTTCGGTTTCGTCTACTTCCAGAACCACGACGCCGCCGATAAGGCGGCCGTGGTCAAGTTCCACCCGATCCAGGGCCACCGTGTGGAGGTCAAGAAGGCCGTGCCCAAGGAGGACATCCAGGCGGGCGGGGGAGGCGGTGGCTCCTCCAGGCCGTCGCGGGGAGGCAGAGGAGGAGGAAGGGGTCGGGGCGGCGGCGGCTCCGGCAACCGGGATCACAACGGGCTTTCCAAAGGAGGCGGCGGCTACAACAGCTACGGCGGCTACGGAGGCGGAGTAGGCGGCGGGTACGGCTCCTATGGCAGCGGTTCCTACGGAGGCGGCGGCGGAGGGGGAGGCGACTACGGCAACGGGTACGGCGGGTTCGGCAGCTACAGCCAGCACCAGTCCTCCTACGGCCCCATGAAGAGCGGCGGAGGAGGTGGAGGAGGGGGCGGCAACTGGGGGGGCCGCAGTAACAGTGGACCGTACAGAGGAGGCTATGGTGGGGGAGGCTACGGCGGCGGCTCTTTCTGAGCTGGAGCGCCCATACCCATTGAGGGGGGGGCGTGGAGAGCCCTCCCTTCGATACGGGGCAGCTTCCAAATGGTTTCTCCCCTCACTCGCCGAAGGGCAGCTCCTTTTAAATGCCTCCCTGCTGTGGGAGCGGCTCCTAAATGCCCCCTGAGGGTCGCCTCTGCTGCCTGTGCCACTTCGTTCTCTCTGAAGATGGACTGGGCCCCACATACACATATTTTGTGTTACAGTCATTGATGGACTCTATTTTTTTATTATTACTTGGACCTTGGTCGTTTTTATACTAGCAACGAAAAATGTCTTGTTTTAATTTGTTTTTTGGGGGGTGCGGGGTGGGAAGTGTCTTGCTGATCTGGAGTAAAAACTGGGAGGGTTAGGGGGGAATTTCCTTTGTTGTAAGGACTCGATACCTGGATACTACGTTTTTTTCTACAAAAGCTACTCGGATCCCATGACTGACTTTTAACATTTCTGTAAAGGAGGAAAAAATGGTTTTTACGTTTTTTATTTTTTAAATAAATCATTGTGTTCATTGACCTTTACACGTCTAATTTTTTTTCCTAGGATCAATTCCGTACGGTTTTAAGGCTTTTCTAGGTTTGAAGCAAGTGTTCCTCTGCTTTAAAATCTCTGTGTACTTAGAGTAGTAAATATTTTGTTGCCAGTAAAGGTCCTGACTTTTTTGCTAGTGGCTTTCAAACGACACAGAAATTTTTGAAGTACTAATCCGTGGATGTGGTCTGTTTTTTAAATACTTGTTCTCACTTTGGCAGTTTGTGTGCATCCACTGTCTTGTACTAGGCAGTTTGACGTGCTGACATGGTTGGTCAATTTTTTCTATAGAACTTTTCCATCAACATATGTACTGTGTAGTTTTGAAGAAATAGTTTGTGTTAAGCATGTGCTTCATTCATATAAAATGTTCAGAATTTCCTATTGCTTAGTTTTCAAGTCCTTGGTTTGTCTGTGTGTGATTCCTTCCAGGAAAGGGTTGACATTTATCCCTTCTATTAAAGGCATAGTTGTTTTCCTAGCCCCGGGTTAACAGAGTTCACTTGAAACTATTGTCGTTCCTTAAAGTTCCCTGAGAACTCTAGGAGCTCCATCTACCATCAGGATGGCAGCCCATGCTGTGGACTTCCTTAAAACAGGAGTAAAACTGGCTTGCTAACAATTGCACCAGACTATGGGAAGTTATTTTATGCCACTAGATGACTGGTGTAGAATGCAGTGACATCTGCATGTGAATAAAGATGGGGTCTGTGAGTACTGATGGGGCGGGGAAAGGGATGGATTTGCAATACCTGCCTCAGCACGTAATTTAAAAAATAGTAATTGCAGTTGCCCGTACTTCAGAAAGTGTTCATCTAAACTGTGGGCAAAGAGCTCTGAGAACTGAGCCAGCAAAGTGTACCAGTAACAGGTGCCAGTTGTAAAGCAAAGATACCTGTGTAGTCTGCTTGATTAAAAAATGTATATTTGTAGCCCTTTCACGCAATAGAATTAAAGTTCGTTGTTTATTAAAAAGCTTAATGTTTTAGGGGAAAACTGCCTTCCTGCATAGAAATATAGAATAGCAACGTTTATGGGTTTATGAATATCAAATAAAAGATTTGAATTCCTTATATGCTTGAGTGAGAGTATATATGATGTGGGGCATGGATTTAAAAAGTACTAAGTTATTTTGACTTCAGATTTCTAAGATCTTAGAATGCTGATGCTTCATGGGACTGCATCATAAAAGCTGCTTTTTGCTTTGCTCCAGATATGCAAGATATTAGGCATATAATTTCCACTGATTCCAGTGAAAAGTTAAATGTGTAGGTCTCGGTGCTTCTGGGCTGAAGGATTTCGCATGAAGTTTCAACGTATTGTTACACTTTGGTATCAATCTAACCTGATGACAAGTTGAAATGAGCCTTTGTTGCTATTAGAAGTGAAACTGCATCAACTTCGTTACCTTTGTGAGCTTAAATAAACAACAACCTTTTGGTATCATCAGGGTTTAAACTAAGAAATGAGTTTCCTCCTGATTGTGGTAATTTATGGCTCTCGCAGGAAGACTGGTTCTCTTTGGCTTAGCTTAACTTTTTAAATATGTTCCAAGTAACCTGCTGTTTGCAATTATACTGTAATTTTTCTGTCTCAAAAGCCTTTTAGTCACTGTTGTGGACCAGCATCAGTCATACGTTGTTGTAAGTCAAGTTTCAGAGTTTGAGTTTGTAAAACACTGCAAGTGCCAGCTCTTGTCCTTGCATAGCTTCAGGTGGTTTTATTTCAGCTCACTGGGCTTGAACTTTTCTGTACCTTTGCACTTTACAACCACAATGGACAGTCATTCTTGAACTTCATTTGCAGCACAGTTTTCCTGTTTGTAGCTGAAATGATCTGCTCAGTTGTAGGTCGTGTGTTAGTTTGGGTGTATGATTTAGACCCTTGCAGTGGTGACTTGCCTTAACCTTATTGAGGGACAGCCTGGTTTGCAGAGAAATGGTTAAATTCACTTTTGTGGTGTGTCTTGTCATTTGACTTGGGAAGCTAAAGGTTTGTGCACTGACTATAGCTTTATGGTATTTTCATGTTATGTGCTGTGACAGAATATGTTGATAGGTTTTTAAAAAAATGACTTTGTGAAATCTGACAGTTTTGGAACTGTTGAGCTGAAATGTGCTGTTATCTGTGTGAAACAGTTCTAGTAGGACTGATGTCTGCTGGAACGAAGAGCTGATCCCAGCAATTGCACATGTATTAGCAAGTAGGCTGCCTAGTGTCTCCCTCAAAAGATTGTCACCTGTTTAAAAATGTTCTCTGATGGCTTGAGTAGGTGGCACTTGCTCTGCTCTTACCTCTGGTCTCTCGGGAGCAAGAACTTCTTGTGACCCTGCAGGTGACATTGGAGAGGATGGTGTAAGCGCTAGTCGATGCAGGGCAGCAATGCTCGGATGTACCATGGAATATAGAAAACGGCAGATCTGTAGTGGGTGGCATTAAGTTCCTCTTGGAATATAAACCTGTTTCTAGTACAGTTCCTAGTAATAAGAGATGTGCTGATAAAGCTTTGCTTATATGTTTAATGGTATTTAATGATTTTATGACCCCTGGGTGGATTTGTCTGCACAGAGGTGCACAGGAGGAACTGAGATGAAATAAGGTGTATAGCTGGCATGTAAAGAAGTTTGTGACTTCACAGTTGCTTTAGGAAGGTCATGAAGATAGAAATAAAGTAACTTTGCTGTTCCTAGTAGTTGAGTTCTGAAGTTCCTATGTCTGAAATTTTCTCAATAATTTAATGGCCTTCTGTTCAGGACCAAATGCTGGATTGTGTTGATATCACCTGTGAGAAATAGAAAGTAAGAGCAATTAGTTTGCTTTCAGCATTTAATAAAGTAAAAGTGTGGCAGTTTTCTTTAAAACACAGATGTTCTTTTATTTTTCTAATCTACATGACCAAAATGAAATTCCCAAAACCAAACTTTTCAGACCACAGTGTCACTGAACTCAGTGTTTGTGATGTACATACAGTTTTTTAATAGTAATGAGTGTTCATGTCTACTCTAAAGTATAATTTGTTCTTGACTTGTAAATTTTATTTGGCTAATAAAACTAGCCTGACTTACACATTTATAATTCTGACTACTGCTGCATTAAAAAGAAACATGCTAAACACCTGTATATGTAGTGCAATGATGCCTGCACAAGTCAGTGGAAGTACCTCCCATGTGTTTGTTTTAACATTAGGTGGTGAAAAGGTGGTTTAGAACAGTCATAACAGCTCAGACGTCTTTGATGGCAGTAAATCTCTGTGGGTTGCTGATTGTGTGACATGAGCAAAATCAAAGCTGTGTCCTGCCCCGTCTGTAGTGTACCTTGGGTGGACAGTCCTTGCCCTCCAGAGCTGAGCGAGCTTTGGGGCTGTGTTGAGTGTGGCAAGACCTGCAGTGCGCTGCAGTCCAGGCTCCTTTAGTGCCTCTGCGAGTCCCAGTCCTGCTCCCAGGAGCTCAGCCCTGTGGGGAGATGGGGTGTGCAGCTGGGCACTGACAGGAGGTGTGCCTGAACTCTACCAAAGACTTGGCACTTGTGGACTTAATGACCTGTGAAGCAGAAATACTTAAAATGGCTGGAAATGTAAAGTTCTCAAATGCTTTATGGTGTCCTCCCTGCCCCCCTTCCCCCTCAACTTAGATCCCTGTAAAGCAAATTTTGTTTCCATTTAGCATTGAAAGATCTAAGTGGATGGTGTAGGTCAGGAAACTGTTTATTATCCTGCCCTGTCAGCTGATTCTACTGTCCCAGCATGGCATTCCCACTGCTGCTGAAAAGGGTTTGAGCCAGAGTGATGCTGAGGACCTCAACCTCCCATTCAGGTGTGAAAATAGAGGAGCTTCCTTCTTCTATGTAGCTTGGAATGTTCATTCTAAAATGAAAAAGTTTGGCGTAAATCATTATATTGTTAATTAATCCCTAAGAAATAGCCTGAAGGACACCCCTCTGATGTGCACACAGTGAGCAAAACATGGTGTGTTTTGTGAGAATGGGGTTTTCCTCCTGCAGCCTGTGAGAGGGTTGGGTTTCTGAGAAGACATCCAAGCCTTTAGATTTGGATTGTTTGACCTGTTGTATCTACTATGGATTAGTGTTTATCATGTAATCAATAGTTCATACCACATTTATGTGGTGTATGTTGTTAGAGACTTTTGCTTTCTGAGCTGTTGGGAAGAAGGCATTTTCAATAGTTTTTCAACCTGTCAGTGGGATAACCTTGGATTAATATTAGGTGATTAGAAGTGTAACACCCAGTTTTCAGTCTTTCACATTAGCCAGAGGCGTAGTTTACAAAAGAATGGGTTATTTAACAGGTTTTGCATAACTGGTTCTGTGATCTGGTGTATGTATCCCTTAAAGATGAGTATTCTGCTTGTTATTTTTGTATTTCTTAATGAATAAAACAGTTGTATCCCTGCTTCACTTGAAAATGTATTTCACGATGCAAGCACACCAGAAGGAGTTCTGAGCAAGCCTGAGCAAGCACTGTTTGCTTTTGTTGATGGGCATTTTTGAGGTCTCCTGTTGAAGCATTGCTACTCTATTATTTCTGGTATGTGCATGTATGTACACACATAGAGGCTACCTCTGCTTCCACCTATCTTTAAGGGGTATTTATTTGGGCTGTAAAGTAAGTACTGCTATTGATGAGTGTCAGATGTGTATTTCTCATTACAAGATGAAAGTCTTTCTACTATGTATTGTTTCCTTAGGAATTTTGTAGTATTCATCTGTATACTAGGACTTGTAAAGAGGTTGATGGACTTGAACGCTTTTCTCATTGTTCACTTTGACAAATCCTAGTCTTTTTGCCTTCTCTGCTCCCAGAACTCTCAGCAATTTCTATTATGTATAAATGGGAGGAAATAGTAACTTTTGAACTGATACCTCTTGCTCATACAGTTCTCAGAGTGTTTTAATCATATCTATATTGCCCTTAAAAACATCTCTCTTGGAAAATGGGTAGTGGGAACTCTGAAAGAACAACGGCTGTAAAACTGTAGTTCACTACAGAAGAGAGACATTCTTCAGATTTTTCTGTTTCTTGTAGTTCTATCTACTGAACAGACTGAACAGTTAAAAAGATGGTACTGTTCAGGTCTAGGCTGTAGCAAAAGAAAAAGCCAGCCAGCATAAAAAATAAAATTCTAGTGCTGCTCTCTGTGGTTCAGCCTTTGCCAGTAGGAGTCCTAACCTCGAGCTGCACCAGCATTTTTTAAAGTGCATTCTCAGTGTGGTTAATCTTGGTATAACTTTTTTTTTTGCTAAAAGTCTGTTAGGCAAAGCTGCAATGTTGCCTGTTGCTGTTACAGTAAATGTTGGGCTTAGAGCCCCGGCTATTCTCAGATTGTCAGCCATCCAAGGGATATCCAAAGCTCCTTAACTTGGAAAACTAGATGTCAAGCCCAGGCAGACTAATAATGCCATCTGTCTGAGGCATCTGGATATTAACCCTCTTAGCATGATGCTTGCGGTTTCATTCCCAAATGCTTTTGCAGATGGAAAATACACAGATTTCAAAGAATAGCTCTTCTTAAAAAAAAAAAAAAATTGGACTATGTTGAGCTATGTACAATTTTGGTGCATATTATATTCATCAAACTGCTATAAATACCTCTTTTCATGAGTAATGCAGTGAGGAATCTATGCCAATTTAGAAAGGAATTACATTTCTGGCTGGAAATGTGTCAAGATGCACATTTGCTCACCACCATCAAAGTACCAATCACTGATTAACATTGCAGAAAAATTCCTTGGAAGAAAAATGAGTTGACGAATCTGAAAGTACATCATTTGTTCAAATGCTACTTTGTACCATGGAATTGCCAACTGGTTTGCCTCACAGAAGCCCTGTTCTCCTGGGAATGCTGTTTGAATTTAAAGACATGCAAAGCCACTCATCTGAAAACATGCTGATGGCCTGTAATCTAGTCAATATAAAAGATGAATATAATCTCAGTCTCTTCGGTCATTTATGTAATTTTTGTTGCTTTCTGTAGCTTTACAATGGACTTTCCCTCTTTTGTAAGAAAATTTGCTTTCCACAGAACCCTGGGGGGGAAGGAACCATGAGTGTAGTCACTGCAGGAACTGATTGGGAAGAAGAAAGTCCAGGAGTCCTGAACCTATTTCCAGCACAGACTTCGATTAAAGCAATGCTAGATAAAATGCATGAGTAATTTAGGACTGGAGGTTCATGTGCTTTTTACTTTGTGCATCAATAATCTTGTTTTCTTTACTGCACACTAACCCAGCTCCAGTGGGAAGCCTCCCTCTCCCAACCACACACCCCAAATTGCAGCGTGGGCAGGGCATGGCCCTGGGGGGAGGCTGTGCCTACCTTGTTATTGTATACAAGCACAGCTCAATCAGCTGTGTTTTGAAAGAGTTTACTCCAATTTCATCCCCTCCCTCCTCAGAAGGGATGTTCTCTCATTTCAGGCTCACTGGCTGTTCCTGGGCTGGGTGGCAGCATTGTGAAAGATTCCTGATGCTAAATTCCCAATTTTCTCCTTCTGCTTATTTAGTACTTCTTCAGGTTTTAGTAATCTTTTAAGTTTACTGGGTAACAGATTCGGCCAAAGTCCTTCACTGTGAGATTTCATTTGGACTTAGTAATTTTCTTTCCACCACTGCTGTAGTAATGATGCTCCATTTACTGGAGAGAGCTCCTTTGAGTCCTGACTGCAAGTTCAGGACTTATCCCCCAAGATCCCTCCTGGACTGCAGGATGTTTGTAGTCCTCATTGCTAAAGCCTCTTGCATGGGGTGGTTTTTAGCAGCTGCATTCTGCAAGAGTAGTGCCAGCTTTCTACTGTTACCTTCATGGAGGTGTATCCTCCTGAAAAAGAGAGTTCCCTAGGAGCATAAGGAGCTCCAGCCCTTGCAGTCAATGTGCCTTTTCCCTTTAGGCTCACCTGTCCATTACTTTCTGCAGTCTTAAATGCAGGCAAATTATTTTTTCTCAGATGACATAATTTAGATGTTGTGGGAATTTTCTTCTACTCACCCAGCACTGGTTAGAATCTTGACTTCCTCTGTGTGGTATCAATTTTACTTTTAAATCTTTGAGGCATGAGCTTGGTGATGAATCAGCACCACGTGTGTTTTGGAAATGTTACGATGGCTTTGTGTGTAGGTGGTGGCAACAGGAAGCTCTTGTTTTCGATATATTGGGGAGTCAGATGAGAGGGAGTTGAGAAACACCACCTCCGAAAGGAAGAGCTGGGCTTATTTTATTGCTGGTGCTGCTCTATGCCAAAAGTGTTGCAACGAGCTGATGCCACACTCTCAAATGCCTTCTCAAAATGTGTTTTTTTCTTCCTCACAGGGTGCACTTTTGTGTGGATGAGAGGATGGGAGAGCTGAGCCCTGAAAAGCACACCACAAAAGTCCAGTAAGTGAACAGAGTATGCTGTGGAATATTGAACAGAGAAAGAGGTTTGCCTGGAAAATACCAAGCAGAATAATGAAGGACAACCTGTTACTATATCTGAGGTAGATATGCTGCCTGAGACAGGTTTTTCTGTTCTGGTAAAATAATATTCCTGCAGAAACAATCCTGACTAAATTTTTGTGTGTGGCAGCTGTGGGATTCACTCATTTGTGCTGATGTTGCAGCACTTCATGTTACGATATGAGGGTGGTGGACTGTGTCTCTTGGCTTTTGCAGAGAGCAAGAAATGAAATGTTTTAAAAATTCCACGAAGAGAGCAAGATAATGAGTGTACAGGGAATAACATTAAAGAGACTTGGGTTATGGTGTTGAGATCCTGAATGAGAGTAGCTTTGTTCATGCTGTTTTCTCTGAATTATAATATACAAATATTAATTAAGCCATATATCTTTATGAAGCACATGGATTATTTCCCCTTATTACAGAAGGTAATACTGGAAGCATTAAGGGTTATATTATAAAGATGAAGAATCACATTAAAATTACATCTTATTAGAAAAATTTTGGTAAAAAAAATCCCACATTTTGGTCCATAGCCTAAACTTTTTCTCAAGTTCAGTGTTTTTCTCAGCCTGTAGCAAGAACTGTACACTCACTAGGTACAGACTCAAAGGAGGCAGAGGAACTTGGTAGTATTAGGCAACTGAATACTGGCCCTTGCCTTTGTTCCAGTGCCTACGAGAGTTGTTTTTACAGCTTTCTTCCTGATTTTTTTTTCCTTTTGAGCACTAAATTCTCAACAATAAAATCCATTTGAAAATCTTCCTGCAAATTTCTGGTAAATATGTAATATGACTGCAGGGCAGGAAGTGTGTGCCTCTGACATAGGTGACTGCGGGTGACATCCATGGCTTGTGCTCCAGGAAAGAGTCGGAAGAGCAGCAGGAAGAGCATTTTCAGCTGGTGGGGAACTGCTGTGTAGGGTGAGCAATAGAAGGGCTGATGCCCCAGAAATCACAGCTGGGACATGAGGATGGTCAGGAGTCATTGCTCTAAAGGTGATAATGTTATTATGAGATTGTTGGGATGAACCCCCTATTTCTATAGGAATTGTGATTTATACAAAAGGCTAAAGGAAAACTGTGTTGAGAAGCCCGATTTTGCTGGCCCGCAGGAGCAGGAGCACGGCACTGGGATGGATGTGTGCCAGCAGAGGGCAACAGCCCGGAGTGCTGCTGGAGCTGCTGGTGGCTCCTGCAGCATCTCTGCCCGGAGAGCAGGTCCCGGGGCAGGGCTGGCGTGGGTGTTCCGGCCCCTGCTCTACAAACCACATCCTTTAGAAAACAGTGCTCCGCTGGGCGTCTCTGACCGCTTCAGCTGCCAGAACGTCCCTGATTCCAGCTCTGGCAAGATCCTTACCTAGGAGGTCTCCTAGAGCGTCCTTTTGCGCCTTGCGATAACTTGGATTCCCGTGGCTTGCTGTCGTAGGAGAACTTTAGCTGCTGTTTTGGTTTTGTCAGTGAATCCTAGCAGGGGCTGGGCAGCAGATACCCTCGGGGCTTCTCTGCCGAGGCACCTCCATTTCCAGGTGCTGGGGAGCCTGGCAGTGCCTGAGTACCACCTCCAAGTGACTGTAATTAGCCCTGGAGGTACCAAGGCAGCTATTCCAGCAGATACCTTACATTGCTTTTCTTATATTAATGCCCTTAGTGAACCTTTTCCAAGAAAATGTATGCTCTAAATACAGATTTATCTAAATGAGTATTTACTTCATTAGGATGAAAAAATAAGTTCAGTTGGAAAAGACTTCTAGACATGATCTGGTTCAAACAACCCTGAAAGCAGCACCAGCATCAGGGTTAGATCAGTTTGGTCACTCAAATATAAATATATATATATATATGCATTAATAAAAATATTTCCGTATGTTTTCATATCTGTATCATATCTATATCTATATCTATATCTATATCTATATCTATATCTATATCTATATCTATATCTATATCTATATCTATATCTATATCTATATCTATATCTATATCTCTATATATCTCTCTAAATATTTCTATCTCTAAAAAAACAGAACGAAAAATAATGTAGGCTGAGAAGATGCAACCTTGAAAGCTTCCATGGATGTAGTGTTTTAAGTACATCTTTCCCAGCTCTTCAATGCTGAAACCATAGATTTTTAAAGAAAGTTGATTAATATTTGATGGATGGGATTATGCAACTAAACAGGAGAGCTCCTAAAGACAGGAAATTGCTTATGATATGGATCTCTGGAGCCTGTATTTTGGTATACACCTGGAAACAGGTATGTCCAGGGGAGTGAAGTGTTCCCGAATTGTTTGCGCTGTGTTCAAGCTGGATGATTCAGTGATTTAAGGCTCTTGCAGTTTGCCTTGCAGAGCTAGGAAGGATTTTTCCCTATTTGATACAATTTGCTTTCTGCTGGGTTTTTGGGAGGTGAGGTGACTCTTTCAGGCTTCTGCAGAGGCTATGGAGATTGACAGGGTGTTGTCTGACTGTATTTGGGCTCTTCGCAGAATTAAATTCTCCTAAGCACTCTGTGTCCTTTACTTATAACTTCAGGGTTAAACCAGGATTTTGGGCCAGGAGAGAGTTTTGGATTCCATTGGTAGGGATTGTTTTTATTCCCTCCCTTTATGCTACTTTTATTGAAGAAATTCCTTGCAGCTGTGGAGACACTGGCAGTGATTTGTTCTCCCATCTCCCAGTGGCTCCTTGGAATTGCGGGGTTTGGTCTTTCAGTGTAGATCTGAATATTGTCACAGGAATCTGGAAATGTTTTGGTGGGCTGAGAGATGGTGGCATTGGCTGGAACAGGTGCTCTGAGGACCTTTCTGCTCTGAGCATTGGTTCTATGGTTGTCAGTGATTGAAGGTAGATTAGCTGTAGGAGGAATTTAGGACTATTTGAGACTAGGAATTTTTGAAAGAGGCTGGAAAAATTCCACCCATCAGGTGTCACTAATTCCTTTTGGCTGAATGCTTCTTCAAGATACCAGTCTTTGCATTTACAAACAAACAAGAAATTTTTGTCTTGGAGTTGTTACCCAGTCATGGTTATTTTGCAAGGCTGCTATAAAGATAATCTCTGATTACTGGAACAAGCTTTTGTCCCACTCCAGCAAGGACTATTTGCTGGTTTGCTCTTGTCTGTCACTGGGATTTACTTTTCTGTGGTTGCTCTCAGGATTTGTAGAATCCATTGGTACACAAGCCTATGGGGCAAAGCACATAAGAAGGTATTGCTGATTTGGTTCAATTTAGGTGCTTAGATTCCAGGTTGACTGGACTGAGATGTAAATTTTTATGGTAAAAGCCTAATATTTTGTTATTGAAAAACTATGTGTTAATAAAAATACACAGACACTTCACAGCAGTTTCAAGACTTTCTCCTGTATCTGGACTTTTTATGATTACTGAGGGGTTTACTCAATGGAAAGAAGCGCTAGCTCTCATTTCCGAGGTAAATTCTACTATTTTTATATAATTCTTCTTTCTCTGGTTTGAGTTTTTGTCTTGCAGTTTTGCTTGTTGTGCATCAACAGTGTGAGACTGGACACGGGGAAAGTACTCAAGGATCTGGATATTTTAAACTGATAGTTTAACAGGATTCACTAAGGAAAACAAAAGAATTTTGCCTCAATTCTGTGTGAGGTTTGACTTCATAGCTTTATCTGTATTTCTGCTGTTTATGGGTAGGCTGCCAAATAGTCTTTAAACAGCAGGACTCTCCGTGTCTCACATGTGTCTTTGATAAAATCCTTTAAGTTTCAGGTATGTTAAGTTTTCTTATCTGAAGAATGAGGGTGATGAGTAGTTAAGATTCTCAACAAGCTTTTGAAACCCTCCTGTGGAAGGTACAATGGCATCTGTTCAATCATAGCTGCTGATACATTTTGAAAAGATGTATGAAACTTGGGCTGAGGACATGGCTTGAGGAGAAACATACAAGAGTGAGATAATTTTATTTACAAAAGAGATTAAGTGGCATCTTCCAACATAAATCTCTTGATCCTTCTAGTAATGTCTTTCTTTTGCACAAGAACATTTTGTGAATGGAAGAGTAATGAAAAAACCAAATGTTTCTTGTCTTTAATACAATTAACCTCTAAGGCCTCACTGTTGCAGAATGCAATTGAAAAATTCTTTTAATAAAATGAGGGGGGGAAAAGATCGATGTAAAAGTCTCTGCATTTGTATCACTTGGAATTAAAGTGACAAATGTAATTTAGTTCAGTGCTTTGGGCTAAATAGCACCTGCAGTTGAGAAGGACCCACATTGCCTAGGCAGGGTGTATTTGGCCTGATAGATTGCATAAAGGACAGGAAGGTTTTGATAAATTGGGGAACTGGAAGCGAGATGCTTCTAGGAGTGGGGAGACTTCGGAGGGCTGGGACCCTCTCCTTCCTCACCATCTCCTGCACCGTCGGTGCTCGGGCTTGGCCTCGGGGCTGGGGATGTTCAGCCACTAAAACTTTTGTCCAGTCCGCAGTGTGCAGGGATTGAAGCGGCTTTGGGCCGCTCGACTCCTCCGCCAGCTCCCGGAGGACAAGCCCCGTTCGGCGGGCGGAGGGCTGGGTGCCCGGGCCGGGGCTGCCCCGGGGGGCCGGCGCTGCCCGTGCCGCCGCCGGCGGGTCCCGCTGTCCCCGGCCGGTCCCTCTGTCCCCGATCGGTCCCGCTGTCCCCGATCGGT